>OX104070.1:73610912-73772416 GCA_944474145.2 Dicrocoelium dendriticum | reverse complement strand
AACAATGGAACGATGGTATATGACGGGTAAAAAAGCATACACGTAACGAGTCCCGCAGGTTGGCAATAGAAATACTAGCAGATAGGCAAACCACATAAGTGGTTGAAGTAAGGAGCGTCAGTGAGATAAAAGGTGGAAGTATAACAGTTTTAGGGGGGATAAAGTGGTACGACGCAAAACTGGCTAAGAAATTGTTCGAGGTCGAGAATGATGTGTATGAGACAATGGTCAATCAAACAACTGTACAAGCCGCATAGGAAAACGAAATGAGAGAAGCACACGTAAAAGTAAAAGGCTATGAACACTACACCATTGAGACCTACGCGTCGTGGCTTATCCTACCAACAGAAGAGTCATAAATTGCAAGTTCAGACGTTGGTTTACAGAAGATATTAGTTTTAGCTGATTGCAGCAATCAGCATCATTTATCTGGGACGTATTCACCATGTGATATATACCTGCTGCGTCACGAATACAGTTATCCTCCTTGGAAATGTTTACAAAATACAGATTCCACGTACCGATCACGTTTCCCATACTCCTCGTTCTGCCGATGCGTTATAAATTTATAGAACAGCTTGACTATTCCTATTGTTATTGTAGACTGTGTACAGTATTTCAAGCGAAAATCTGACACTCATTTTGCAGACCCGTGTTTTCTCGCAGAGGCAATGTTCGACCTTTACTCGTCACTTAGATATGTCACAACCACATTAACAGCTTTGATAGGCCGAGTCTCTTAGGTCAGTGTAGTATTTGTGGTGTCTACCCGTTTTTTGTGTATTGACAAGGGAAGAAAATTGTTACCTTACACAGAAACACTTTATTCATTGGTCGTTTTGTAATTATTTTCTGCTAATGTGGTGATTCCATGCTGATGACGATGGGAAAGAAGTAATTCAAGGTGCAATCGACAGCTAAGTATTTCAGAGCGTGAGTACGCTTATGCATTTTCACACACTTTTACGATAATATTCCTAGATATGATGAGGTCAAATGCTGTGGATATCAACGTGAGCAAATTCGTCAGAACTGTTCAAAATAGACCTCGTAAAGACAAAGATATAAAATTTGGTGTTAACTTTGCTTAAAAGTAGCATAAAGCCATTGATTTCAGGAATCATGTTTATTTGTTTTTCTGTGTTAATTTCAACCTAAACTGCGCCTGCAACTACTGCGTGCCAGGAATTGTGTTTACGGTTGTGCCTTGACTTGTGATGGCGTCGTCAACTGTTTCGGAATTTAAACTTAAGATGATTAATATGAAAAATCAAATCGAAAATCTGAAAAAGGAAATTGCTGACAAAGAGATTATCTTATCTAAGGAGAAAGACGCATGTGCTAAGGCGAGTTTTCACCTGTGAATTCCTCCCGCTGCTCTCAAGCATCCTATGAAAGTCCTTTCCTGAGGTTTTTTCAAAAGGTATATATGTATGTATAAATATGGCAAAATACGCGGTACTAATGCTTAGACCGATCGAAAACAGTATTAGCTTATGAAGAAGACTGCGTTTCGTCTAAGTCGTTTTTGACTTTGATGCTTCATTTTGGTTAAGGTGTGTAATGTACATAAAGCACGAGAGTCCGGACTCTTTACTATCCAATAGGACGCAATAGACCTATGGAGCTGGGAAGGGAAATAAAACCACGTAGCTGGCTGGATAGCGTTCTCACAACTACCTAGTAAGAACTACAGGTGAAGTGGTCAGAAGTTTATTTTAACACCTGTGGCAACCCAAAGGAAACAGAAAAATACAATCGAGCAAGCTTTGCGTGCGTGTGCTAGGTGACGTCAACCGGGATAGTGAGGCTAGTATCAATAAAGTTAAGCGTCTGGGAGATTTTTTCCGTTACTTCCCAGGGTTGTTCCCTCCATATATTCTACCGCAGGGAACCATGCTGCACAGGATAAAAACAGCACATTTGTCTCGCGCGCAATGCAAACGTCGACGCAGCGTTGTACCCCGCATCCTTGCCACAAGCAGAGTTCCTCAGAGGGTCTGTTCCCGGACTGCACCTCTTCCTAGCCTTCATTGATGACGTCACACCACAATTGGAGTCTCTGCTGCTGCTGCTATATGCGTGTGACGCGTAGCTGTGGCGCACGACTAACCTACAGGCCGGTGGCCGAGTGGTCTGCACTTTTGCTTTGCAACCATAGAGGCGTCCTGGCGGTATACTCAGCCCGCGCGCGACTGGTGGTGGTCGCACGGCAGCGAAGCGCTGTTTCGGCGTACAGCTGACACATTATTATTATTCTATTATGGTTATTAATTCCTTCCCATAGCCGTTTCGGAGGGCGTGGTGGGATGTCACTCTTTGAGGCTGCGTGCATTCCGTTTAAATGCCGCATAAGCCGGATGAAGATACGGCCAACACGCGAGTCAAACCCGCTATAAGTTTGCTTGGCCTTTCATTAGACCCGACCTGAACTCTTTTTACCCTATGGGTCATGTAAAGCTCGAGCTTTTATTCCCATTAAACACAATGTTCCAATGAATCATCATCATCATTATCACCAGCAGTACATCAGCCATTTGAACTGATGCTTCGCTGCCATACAACCATGAAAACCTATGAAATAAAGAATAAGAAGAGGGAGAGAAGGGGGACTTACCTGAAAACCTTAATGCCTTAAGCAAACATTCAGGGTCAAGGCGCCTACACCTTGTGTTAACAACATACCGTCACAAACAGTTGGCTATCGTGCAAAGATAAGGCGGCATCGGCGAGACAGCTTTCACTGCCACGCGTCATAATCAGTCATTACCCTGCAGATAACTCAGCAGCAAACACACTTTAAACAGGCAATCCGCTTAGGAGACGGCAGCAGACGCGCCACTGGTGTCGGTTGTGAGTCCTGTCCTGTAAAGTCTCGAGCGAAACACAAGGCGAGTCA
Source organism: Dicrocoelium dendriticum (assembly GCA_944474145.2). Lineage (NCBI taxonomy): Eukaryota > Metazoa > Platyhelminthes > Trematoda > Plagiorchiida > Dicrocoeliidae > Dicrocoelium > Dicrocoelium dendriticum. The sequence continues at coordinate 73,769,517 of OX104070.1, read as the reverse complement.
CGTGGACTCCAGCCCGGAAGATGAGACGGACCAACGGTACCCAGTTTGGTCGTCATTGTCTTCATTTCCCGTTGCCAAGTCAAGTTCTGTCCACCGCGAGCCTTGCGCCACCCTACACCTGGCAGACTAAACCAAGCCTATCTAGGTAAGCGGTGACCAGGCATACGTAGCACGTGCCCGAGCCAACGCAACTTATTCAGTACTATCTGTTGTTCTAGGGCGCCAGCATGATTATCATTACCTAGTACTCGTCTACGCACATCATTGTTGCGGACACACTGGTGCCATCCGACTCCAGCAATGCTTCGCAGACGACGAAGATCAAAGACTTGAAGGCGCCTCAGATCTTCAGACCGAAGGGGTCAAGTCTCACTACCATACAGCAGAACGGCCCTCACTGTGGCCTTGTATACCCGGCCTTTCAGACGGAAGGAAATTCCCTTCTGTTGCCAAAGATGCCGCAGGTTCAAGAAGGCAGCTCTGGCTTTTGCAATGCGTGAGCTGACGTCATTTCTATGCGCCCATCATTGCTGACGCAGCTGCCCAGACAAGTGAAATGATCAAACACCTCGAGTTCCTCGTTAGCGAACGTCAAGGGGTCATCTAGTGTTACAGGGAAGGATGGGGGATCACCGCAACACGCTGAGGTAGACGTCCGCCAGGGTTCCTAAAGGGAAGAGAGATGAGAGTGGTCTTTGGGCTCAGCCATGCTGTTCTGAGTGGTATTCCACAGGCGTCGGTTCTCGGTCCTCTACTGTTCGCAGTGTATGTTAATGACCTTCTTGACAAGTCCCAAATACCATCCTTTTTGTGCTCGGAAAATCCAAGATTATGGAGTGTAATGAGCGAATCTGAAGGTTCATTGGCTTTGCAGCTAGCTCTTGGAAAGCTGTTGGATAGTTCAGATTTGTGGCAGCCAGCAGCACATTTTTCCAAGGGCCCCTTTTTACGCATAGGATCGAGCGCAACTTCAACTCTTTATCCAATTGGCAGAAATGCATTACCGTGCGTGACCCACCAACTTGACTTAGGTGTTTCGATGTTCTCTGACTTTAACCAGTAAACGCTGAACGGCGTTTACTTGCAAAACTTTCATAATGCTCTGGATGATCATTAGATCTTTTGGGGCGGTAACCAAGATGTTTCTTATATTGCTCTCAGTTTTTGTTAAGCCATGTTTGCAATATTGCGTATAGGCCTGTTTTCCATTCTTTGTCCGCGACATGATGGTAGTTGAATGAGTTATGAAGACTGACACAAAAGTGGTGCATAGTTAAAAGATCACACCTATCGCGATAGACTGCTTAGATTGCTGATGTTTTCGTTACACTACAAGCGCCTTCGGGGTTACCTAACCCCTACGTATCGTATACAGACTGGCCAGCTTGAACCTGATCTTACTCGACTGTTCCATTTAACCCGGATACAAACTCTTCTGGGCCATTCTTTGAAGTCTGATAAGACCAGATCCGATCACGTTAGGGCTGAATTTCGTCCACCACGTAAGGTCTTATATTCATGAAGCGCACTATCCAGGAATGTACTAGCACCAACAATGAAGGAATTTGAACATCCACTCCTTGCTCTTGGGTTGGTTTCGAACCTTTCCATTTATCTCTTAACTTTCGCCTCCCTTTCCTTCTTCATCTCTTGTTTCTATTGTCTTATTTTGCACATTTATAGTGATCACACTTAGAAATATTCGGATTTTTGTTCCTCTTCTCAGCCTGTATTTTTACTCACGGGGTCGTTGGAGTGTGGACTACTACTGTATGCCACGTGGGCATTAATCGTCTGACCGTGATCCGATTCGAGTGTCTTAGCTTGGCTCTCCTCGGTTGTAAATTGATCCCCCAAACTCTGTCTTGGTTGAACGATGCATTCTCCTCCAAATTGCTTGCCTTTGTGATCCTTCACAGACCAACTAGCACTCGTGAAAGCCACATTCGTTTGGAGCGAGCCGCGTTTCGCCGAGGCCGAGGCTGCATCGATTACATCTTCACTTTCAATCAGTGGTTAGAGCAACTTCATGTGTATTGGCGGCCCACCGTTGTGTTCTTTGACACCAAAGGTGCCTTCATCATCATCATCACCAGCAGTACATCAGCCATTTGAACTGATGCTTCGCTGCCATGCAACCATGAAAACCTATGAAATAAAGAATATGAAGAGGGAGAGAAGGGGGACTTACCTGAAAACCTTAATGCCTTAAGCAAACATTCAGGGTCAAGGCGCCTACACCTTGTGTAGACAACATACCGTCACAAACAGTTGGCTATCGTGCAAAGATAAGGCGGCATCGGCGAGACAGCTTTCACTGCCACGCGTCATAATCAGTCATTACCCTGCAGATAACTCAGCAGCAAACACACTTTAAACAGGCAATCCGCTTAGGAGACGGCAGCAGACGCGCCACTGGTGTCGGTTGTGAGTCCTGTCCTGTAAAGTCTCGAGCGAAACACAAGGCGAGTCACGTGGACTCCAGCCCGGAAGGCGAGACGGACCAACGGTACCCAGTTTGGTCGTCATTGTCTTCATTTCCCGTTGCCAAGTCAAGTTCTGTCCACCGCGAGCCTTGCGCCACCCTACACCTGGCAGACTAAACCAAGCCTATCTAGGTAAGCGGTGACCAGGCATACGTAGCACGTGCCCGAGCCAACGCAACTTATTCAGTGCTATCTGTTGTTCTAGGGCGCCAGCATGATTATCACTAACTAGTACTCGTCTACGCACATCATTGTTGCGGACACACTGGTACCATCCGACACCAGCAATGCTTCGCAGACGACGAAGATCAAAGACTTGAAGGCGCCTCAGATCTTCAGACCGAAGGGGTCAAGTCTCACTACCATACAGCAGAACGGCCCTCACTGGCCTAGTATACACGGCTTTTCAGACGGAAGGAAATTCCCTTCTGTTGCCAAAGATGCCGCAGGTTCAAGAAGGCAGCTCTGGCTTTTATAATGTTTGAGCTGACGTCAGTTTCTATGCGCCCATCATTGCTGACGCAGCTGCCCAGATAAGTGAATCGATTAACCACCTTGAGCTCCTAGTTAGCAAGCATCAAGGGGACATCAAGTGGCTGGTGGTCCTGCAGCAACACTTTGCACTTTGAAGGTGCAAAGTGCATACCAAATAATGGGACTACTTTGGACAGGCTATTCAGGGTTAATTGTGTCGTCGCAACATTATCGACAAGCAAGACGATATCGTCCGCATAATCTAGGTCAACTAACCTTTCACCAGGCAGCAATTCAACGCCTACATCGTGAGATACCGCAAGGGAACGCTCCATGATAGAATCCACGACGACATTAAAGAAAAATGGGGAACTCGGACAACCCTGACGAACGCCACTTGTGGTCGGAAAGCCATCCGATAGGACACCGTAGACCCTGACGAAACCTGTAGTGTTCGAGTATAGAGCATGAAGGATGTTCACATATTTCGTGGGAACACCTATCCGCGCAAGTATTTCGAACAGAATCGATCGATCGACTGAATCGAACGCACCCTTGAAGTCGAGGAACACAGCTATTGTCGGTCTGCGGTATGCGTGGCACTGCTCTAGCACCTGCCGCAAAATGAATATATGGTCTATACAGCCACGTCCTGGGCGGAAACCGGTATACTCTTCCCTAATCAGAGATTCCCGTTTTGCAGTGAGGCGACGAACGAGAATCGAGGCCAATGATTTTGTCACAACTGACGTTAGGCTAATACGCATGTGGTTCGCACAGTCTGTGCGACTGCTCTTCTTGTATATTACCATTAATATCGATTCCCTCCAGTTAGTCGGGACACTTCCTTCCAAATCCATTCGAATAGGGATGGCAGTGCTTTCCAGAGGACCTCACTTCCATCCTTAAATAGTGCAGGTGGAGGGAATCCGGGCCAGAGGCACGAAAACGATTGAGGACTGTGATCGCGTTTCGGATCTCGGCCTCTAAACTAACCGTCCATGGCTCGTCTTGTATCACCGGAGTAGGAATAGGTCAGGGAGCAGGGGGCCAGTTGAACTGATCTTGAAAGTGCTCCGTCTAACGAGCCATACGGCGCTCCTTATTGTGTATCAGCGCACCCGCGCTGTCTCTGATTGTCACAACGACGCCTGGTTTTCTGGGACCAGTGGTGCGGATTAGCTGGATGAGCTTGCGGTAATTGCCCACTGCTCCTGCCTCCTCCACTTCTTGAGCCCGAGTGGTCTACCAGGCTTCCTTGTCAGCACGTAGGCTCTGCTTTAGTTCACGCCTAATACCTCGTTTGGTCATATTGTGTTCAGAGCCAGTCGGGAGGTGTCTTCTAGATTCCAACTGGTTCACAGGCCTCTCCGATATCCAGTGACTGGTGCGATGGCGATGGATAGTGCCACAAGCAGATGCTCCTGCGTTTTGCATGGCGGCCGAGATCCTATTCCACTGAAGCTCAGTGTCATTAGGACAAGACAGCGAAAGTTTGGTACGCAGTACGTCTTGATAGGCTTGCCTGACCGATGGCTGAGACAATTTCTCAGTTGCCAATTGGAGGAGACGTGTCTCCTGTAAATTTCCTGGTGAAACGACAGCGTACCAACGCATGATCAGAGTCGACACAGGTACTGCAGTACGAGCGGCAATCCAGCATGGAACAACGCCATCTTTAACTTATGGCTATGTGGTCCCTTTGGGTCCATCGCTGTCCAGCTACAGGAAGACGCCAAGTGGCACTTCGGCGCCCACTGTGTCTAAAAGCAGTGTTACCAAGAAACAACTGGTGCTTCGCACACAGTTGCAGCAGACACTCGCCGTTATCAGTCCGTTCGGAGTTAAGCCCATAATTACCACCCAGCTGAGCTTCTGAAGAGCTCAGGGGCCCTACTTGTGCGTTCACACCCCCTGCAAATACTATAATATCTGAACTAGTAACACTACGTAGTAGCGCGTTCATTTGGTCATAGAACATGTCCTTGACAGCATTAGAACTGCAGTCGGTGGGAGCATAAGCGGAAATCACAAACAAACAGCGTTTTTTACTACTTCATGAATCCATCTTAGCCTATGTCGTCAAACTGGCTGCACATAAACGGCTGTTCACCGGAATCCAGTCAACCAACCATGGATGAGCCTTGGAGCTTAGAATGATACCTACACCAGCTTGACCCGTGAGTGCTGCATCGGCGTCTCCGGATGCGTGCAACCAATAACGAGTGGATAAGCCGAGTGCGGTTAATTCAATTACCCCAATTGGGTACACAACACACATCAACACCCAGTGTGTCCAAGATGCGTACGAGAGCAGCCTGTTGAACTGTTTGTCTTAGAGTGCGGAGGTTGAATGTCTCCCTGAAAACGGGGTAGCGTGGCCCTATAAGGGATTTTTGCCAATAGGCGTCCGATAGGTGCTGTGAGATGGTGGCTGCAGATGGTTCTACTCCAGTGGCACTTCTGTTGCTGTCAATTAAACTGGAAATTATCGTAGGAAGGTTAGTAATGGGGGTCGGTATGGGAGTAAGAGAAAGATGTGGAAAAGGAAGAAGGGAGGCGCCAACAGTAGTATGTTTTCGCTTATTCGCCCTGCTGTATGCAGCAGATACGACGACCCTTGATAATCTGCGCGACGGCCGATGTAGGATGAAGTTTATGTTTGAAGAAAATGTCATTGTTGTATGTGGGCTGAGATACTGCCAGGGTGCCCAAACCTAGACAGGAGGACGATTAGGGCCCTCATTCAAAGCCTTTGCCTCAAAAGCCTCTCCGCAAGGCAAGGTGCCTTAGTTTCGGTGGATCGATGTGCCATTTGGTACTATGTACTAGGTAATGATTTGCTCGAGAAATTTGTAAATATTGTCCGAGCACTTTACGCACATAGCTCGGGCAGAGCGTGGGCTTACGGCCAGCTGTCGCCGCCCTTCAGTCTAACCAGCAGTGTACTACAAGTTGGCTCGCTATTATCTTCTTCAACTTCGTTATTGGTGAAGTAAATGGAGATCGCCTTCACAGAACACGACTTATACGGTATGAAGTTGCTCCTGGATGAACGACTTGACTTGGAGTGTGCTGATGACATTACCTTATACTGTGACAGCTCACAAATGTGCCAAGCGACACTGAACAGATTAACGCTGGCTGTCGGCCTTTTCGATCTATGCTTTGCATCATCATCAATCCTTATCAATACATGTTAGCCAACTCTGAGGAGCACGCCTCGGCTGATGTGCCGCAATACAAATAGATAAGAGCTTAAACATTACATACTAATGCTAAAAAAGCAAAATAATGCTAAAATCACATTACGCATTGGGTTGAGATCGTTGGAGAAGAAAGTCACGGGGGAAGACCAGCGACTCACAGCACAAACGCAATTGAGGACTGCCCCTCGCCTTGTCAGCTGGTGTATCCTGCCACACGCCCTTCGGACCCCAGCCCGGCAGTCCAGAACCACCAACGGACGCCAAGTTCTAAGTAAGGAACTTCATTCCTCTTGACCAAATCATCGCTTAGCTTCCCATCCTCTTCCATCCAGACCCCAGGTGCGCAAACAACGCCCGATGCGGGAGTCGATGTGCTGGTAGGCGCAACACGTGGCCAATCCGTGGGTGTCCAGTGCGTGATATTTCCTATATATGTATATGTATATGTATATAACTATATATAATCGACAGTCTATAAGGTTCACATTGAGCTAGCGAAATCCATGAACCGGAAGTGATAATTGCAGAGACCACAATGAAGAGATGGTTGGAAGTTACAAAAAGGTTTTTGTTTTTGTATCTTGGTTGTATTGTTTGTTTTTTTCACACGCCGTTTTGTCTTTTTTATCTGTTTATTGTTTGCGATCTAGATCATGACAATCAAGACAACTATTCGTACACATTTTCCATTGGGCCCGATCCTGCGACATCTCCGAAAGAGTTTCCAGCCAGCGGTGTGCTTTATCTATTATCCCGCAGCCCGTAGGACGCACGGGATCTACGACAGCTGGACTGGAAGTCAGCGCTGTAATCGTTTATCGTCACGTGATAGGCTAACCACAGCGCGATTTCTTTCAGCCTGGTCCTGTGCGAGCGAAGAGAGCGCTTTGGGGAAGCTATTCGCATGGTATGCACCAAACGTGACCCATCCATCTCAGTTGACGTAGCAATACCAGTTTGTCAAGTCTTACCCAAGGCGCGACGTCTGACATCATTGTTGCGATCGTAGTTCATTCACTACACCCGAGCTGTTCTCTGTAGATATCCATTGTCAAAGGCCGAAATCTGACGCGTCATTCCCACGAACCGGGCGGGATTCACTCCCATACAGCAGCACCACGCGTGATATAGTGGTGCTGAGCGGTTCACTCGCTCTTCCTGCACCAAATCCCAGACGCCGAACACGCTAATTGCTTACGCGGTCTTCCCATCAGACACGAGCTAAGCTGCGAAGACAGCGGTGGTCGAAAGTAACCAGCCTCTTTATGTCTGTCGAGATGATGGGCCAGGTTTCACAACCGTACAAGTGGGTTGAACTGACGGCTGCATTGTAAACTCTACTCTTCAAAGGGTGAGTCATCTCACGCAGGCGGTATAGGTGGCGGAGATTGGCTATAGCATCTCGAACTTTTGCTGTACGTTTTGTAACCTCTTCGATCTCACGGGCGTACTTGAATTCTTGAACGACTTCCAGCTGATCACCACCAAGAATAAGCACAAGAGTGGGTCCCTGCCAATCTTGGAGAAAGACTTCATTTCAGTGGAGTAAAGCATGGCCCAAAATTACTGACAGCTTGTGCTAATCGATCCAGTGCTACTTGGCACGTTTGGGAGCTGTCACAGTATAGGACATTGTCATCCGCATAATCCAAGTCAAGAAGTCGCTCACCAGGGAGTAGCTCCACACCTAGATCGTGTCTAGCGAACGCTGTTTCCATGACTTCATCAATAACAAAGTTGAAGAGAAAAGGTGACAGCGGATAACTGTCACACCACTGTTTGCAGTAAACCCTCACTTTGTCATAACTATACGCGTATAACCTATTGATAATGTTTACTTATTTATTGTGCACGCCTTTCGTCAACAGACAGTTCAATTGGGCACATCGATCCACCGAATCACTGGTTCCTTTGATGTCGAGAAATACGACAAAAGTGGGTTGGCAATAAACATGGCGGTCTCCAACAATTGACACAAAGTGAAGGTGTGGTCGATGCAGCCTCGATCTCAACGAAACACGACTTGCACTTCACTAATCTGGCTTTCCCGAGTGCCAGTCAGTGTGGAGTACGACAGACATAAACAGTTTAGAGGAAATTGAGGTCAGACTGTTCCCTCTATGATTGCCGCATTCCGATCGTGAAACTCCTTTGAATTTTGGGACGTACCGGCTCCAGTCGGTTGGGACAGTTTCTTGCTTTCAAAGTTTCATTAGCAACTCGTGTAAATCATCTACAAGGATACTAAATCCTGTATTGTGGGAGCAAGTAGAAATTTGAATCTGTACAACTCCATCGAAATATGATCAAAAACGTTGCATTGGAACATTGTATTTAATGGGAATAAATACAATCCTGAATAGCAAACTATAAGTGGGGTCGAAGAAAAGCGTTGAGGAGGCGGAAATTGCTAGGGTCAATTTGAGTGAAAGCTCGTTTTAGCATTCCCACCTTGCGGTTAGCAGCAGCAGCTGCTTTCTGTCAGGAAGCGGATACGGTAAGACTCGTCTGGGTAATGATACCCAAGTCTCTTTCGGCTGAAGAGATCTGGAGGATAGACGCTCCCAGGTAATATATAGGAGAAAAAGCGGAAGGGCGGGTAGAAAGGACGCAACATTTCGAAGCGTTAAATGGAATGTTGTTTTCTATGGACCATTGATGTAGACGGTCGAGGTCCGTCTGAAGTGCTTGGGCATCGTCCGGAATGTTAGTTGTGCACCACAGCTTCGCGTCATCCGCATATAGCAGCATCAGCAGAGACTCCAATTGTGGTGTGACTTCATCAATGAAGGCTAGGAAGAGGTGCAATCCGGGAAGAGACCGCCTGAGGAACTCCGTTTGTGGCAAGGATGCGGGAGGACAACGCTCTGTCGACGCATACTTTAACGGTTCGGTTTTGAAGGTAGTTCTCGATCAAATCCATCAAGGCCCCTGAAACTCCGTAAGACAACAGTTTCCGTAGTAGAATGTTGTGATCGACCTTGTCGAAGGTTTTGACAAAATCCATGAATATAACATGCTTTTCTAGGCTAGAGAGTTGGCAGCAGTCCTCCAGCAATCCTTCAGTAGCAGCTTACTCTCAGGCACGACCATTGCTGCCGGAAACCGTGCTGACAGTCAGAGAGCAGTTTCTGGGCCTTCATGTGGTCCATTAAAGCCTCAGCGACGATCGATTCCATCACTTTGGAGATTGTAGAGAGGAGAGTTATCGGTCGGTGATTCATTGGGTCTTTGAGAATACCGCCTTTGTAGATTGGTGTAATAGTCCCACATTTCCAATCATTGGGAACCTTGCCTTGCGAGAAGAAGTGAGGGAACAGCTCCGCTAGGCGTAAAGCTAGAGCTGCAACGCACGTTTGCAAGAGCCTTGGGTGGAAACCATCAGCGCCAGGAGAGGTCATTAGCCGCAGGGCTTTGAGTTTCGCCAGGACCTTCTCCGGAGTGAAATGAAGTCGTCAGTGAAGTAGGCGGTGAGACCGAAGAAGGTACTGTCGTTGTATGCATTGATGGAACGGAGAATATGGGTGCGTACTGCTGGCACAGAACTTCTGCTGCGTCGTTCGCTGACTTCATGAGTCCTGTGGGGGTCGTCAGTGCGGTGACACCGTGCTTGACTTGTCGAAGGCTGTTGACGTGACTATACGAGGCATTGGGATTGGATGAAAATTTACGCATAAGCTGACGCTGATGCTCACTCTTATCTTCTCGTACAACATGGACACATTGGTTACGGAAGGATCGTTAATATTCCCACTGAGTAGCCGTTGGATTGGAGCGATACTTTCTCCATGCCGTGTCCCTGGAGGCAATCCACTTCCGTGTACGACTTCGGATGGGTGCTGGGCGTCTCTTGTTATTACGCTGATCGTTTTTCACGTTTTCACGTTATATCGTTAAAAATCCTTTAATTCACAGTAGGTTAGGTCTCAAGAATGTGAGATGCCTGTGGGTAATGGCTCACGGAATCTAGTATTTGAGAAATGCACATCCAATGATCGTTCGAATAACGGCACTGAGTTTGCTTCCACCATATGTTCCGGCCAATTGTTTCACGCATTTACCACTCGCCGTTCAAAGCACTTGATGGAGAATTCGCTTCATATCTGGAACCACAAGCTTGTCTTGGTGTCCGCGTGTGCTGCAAGGCGTTCGCAAGTGGAACAGTGGCCTTGGCATGGGGAAGTCGCCTACATGTAGAATCCGGTGGGTCATGATGATTTCGACATGAAACCAACGGTATACCAAGATGAACAGCCCCAGTCTCGCACCTGTCCTCGTACGGTAAGCCTCGCAAACTGGAGATGAGCCTAGTAGCAACATGTTGGACCCATTCAATCTTCTGCGCCTCGCCGCGAGTGGCCGGGCAATAGGCGGGCGAGCCGTACTTTAGCATGGGTCTGATGATGGAGGAAAAGAGGCGAGTGGCAGCCTCTTCAGACCAGATTCAGAAACTATGTTTGAGTGCCCAGAACATGCGCAATCCATCAAGATGTAACCTGTTCGTGTTATCAGCGGACTTCAAGTCGTAACGTGAGAGTACTCCTAGGTCCTTCACGGAAGGTGTCATTCATTCATTCATTCATTATACACGTCAGTTAAAGGTTGGAAACCTCAGCTACTGTGCTGCAATACATAAAGGAAGAGGAAAATAAATACAACAGTTGCACGCCAGCTGAGCTACCAGCAACGGATTTGCATCGTTCCGGTAAGCTACCAGTCGGCTACTAGGCAAAATACATTATTATATTTTACGCTAGGAAATTAGATCGTAGGTGAAGGGGGAAGCTAAAATGGATGGGGAGGGACAAAGAAACTCACAGCACAAACACCACTGAGGTCGGCTCCTTGTCATGTCAGCAAGTGTATCCAGCCGAACGTGTTCACCGTCTTTTGGACCCCAACCAGGGAGCCGTGACGCTACAACTGAGGCCAGGTCCGAAGTGAGGGCCTTCATTCCTCTGGACCAATTCATCGCTTGGCCACCCATCCTCTTTTTCCATCCAAATCCCCAGTGAGCAAACAACGCACGTCGTGGAAGTCAGTGGTCTGGCATGCATAACACGTGGCCGAGCCATCGGAGCCTGGTGCGTGAAATAACGGTGCTGAGCGATTCAGTTCCTTTTTCTGTGCCGTAAAAGGGGCGTCGAACACGCTCGTTACTCACGTTACGTGGTGTTCCCACCAGATGTGAGCCAAACTGCGAAGGCACCAATGGTCGAACGTAACTAGCCTCTTTATTGTCCGCCGATCTTAGTGGCCAGGTTTCGCAATCGTACAGTAAGGTCGAACGTACCGCTGCATTGTACGCTCTACCCTTCAGGGCGAATGTCGTGCCGCCGCCATAGGTGACGAAGGTTCGCAAAAGCACTTCGAGCTTTTTGCTATACGGTTCGTGATCTCGTCTTCGATCCCAAGTGCGCTGATACAACTTCCCAGGTAGTTGAATTCCCGAAAGACTTTTATCTAATCCTCACCAACGGTCAGCACAGGAGGCCATCCCTGCCAATCTTGGAGGAAGGCTTTGCATTTCGATGGTGCAAAGCAAAACACGAAGCGGCGGACAGCCAGTGCTAATCTGTCCAGCGCGGCTTGGCACGTTTGGGAGCTGTCACAAATGAAAGCAATGTCGTCTGCACACTCCAAGTCAAGAAGTCGTTCGCATGGGAGTAGCTCCACACCTTCCAAGTCATGTCCTGTAAATGCAAACTCCATGACTTCATCAATAGCGAAGTTGAAGAGGAAAGGTGACAACGGGCATCCTTGCCTCACACCGCTGGAGATATTGAAGGGTGGCGACAGGTTGCCGTAAGCTCTCACTCTGTCCGTGCTACGCGCATATAATGCTTGGATAATATTAACATATTTCTCGGGCACACCTTTCCAAAGGGCACATCGATCAACGGAATCGAAGGCACCTTTGCTGTCGAGGAACACGACTAGGATGAGCCGCTAATATGTGTGACGGTGCTCCAACAACTGACGAAAGGTGAAGATGTGGTCGATACAGCCACGACCACGACGAAACCCGGCTTGCTCCTCACGAATGTGGCTTTCACGAGCGCCAGTCAGTCTATGAAGAATGATGGAGGCGAGTAATTTGGAGGCGATGGAGATCAGACTGATTCCTCTATGATTGCCGCATTCCGAGCGCGAGCTGCCTTTGAAGATGGGAACAATAACGGAGCGGCTTCAGTCGGTTGGGACATGTAAAGCATCAACGAGAGTAGAGGCTCCGAATTTGAAGAGGGCTGGAGGAAGATCATCTGGTCCCGCGGCTTTGTTCAACTTCAACAGTCCGATCTCACGTTCGACTTCTGAGCAAGAGGGTGGATCCAAAGGGACAGCCCACGGAGCAGGGCGATCACTGGCCGGCGAAGAATCGAACAATTCTAGCCGATTAGATTGCTTTTCAAAATGCTCAGCCCAACACTCCAAACGTTATGACAAATTGTGGATAGGCTGTCCACTCTCATCACGTATAGTTTCACTAACACCAGGTCTCCTGCTGCTCGTTTCCTGTGTCAGACGGAATAACTAACGATGGTTGCCAAGGGCAGCTGCCACTTCCATCTCTGACGCACGAACAGACCACCAAGATTCGCGGTCTCTCTTCAGGCTAGCACGGAGTTTTGCCCGGAGCTCTTTGCGAGTTTCATTGTGTTCACTTCCAGCCGGGATATGCCGGCGAGCGTCGATAAGTTCCAGAGACCGAGAAGAGACCCAATATCCATGTTGGCTATTAGACGTACCACATGATGATTTGCCTGCTGCTAATAAGGTCTGGTGAACATGTGACCAGTGACCATCAATTGTCTCCAGTGAGCAATTACTCAACCCGCATGTCAGCGTATTCCCATACGCATACAGAACAGCTGGCTTCGCCAGTTTACTGGTGTCAATGCGCTCACATCGTCGTTGTGGGCGTCCGCCAAAACGCATCAGTATGTCAGCACATACAAGTGCATGATCGGTGTCCACACGTATGCTCCAAATTGAGCGACAGTTCTGGACGCAGCCTCTCCAGCGGTAACTGATGGCAATGTGATCGATCTGCGTCCAAGGCTGGTTCGAGAATGGTGGGCTCCAAGTCACCCTTCAGCGGGTGCTGTGTCGCAAGTTAGTGCTCGCAAAAAGCGGAACGAGAATCTCGGATTTGGTAAGAGCAGACTGGTTTCCGCCCAGGACGTGGCTGTATAGACCATATATTCACTTTGCGGCAGGTGCTAGAGCAGCGCCACGCATACCGCAGACCGACAATAGCTGTGTTCTTCGACTTCAAGTGTGCGTTCGATTCAGTCGATCGATCGATTCTGTTCGAAATACTTGCGCGGATAGGTGTTCCCACGAAATATGTGAACATCCTTCGTGCTCTGTACTGGAACACTACAGGCCGCGTCACGGTCTACGGTGTCCTATCGGATAGCTTTCCGACCACAAGTGGCGTTCGTCAGGGTTGTCCGAGTTCCCCATTTTTCTTTAATGTCGTCGTGGATTCTATCATGAAGCGTTCCCTTGCGGTATCTCACGATGTAGGCGTTGAATTGCTGCCTGGTGAAAGGTTAGTTGACCTAGATTATGCGGACGATATCGTCTTGCTTTTCGACGATTTTAGGGAGGCCCAATCAACCCTGAATAACCTGTCCAGAGTGGTCCCATTATTTGGTATGCACTTTGCACCTTCAAAGTGCAAAGTGTTGCTGCAGGACCACCAGCCACTTGATGTCCCCTTGATGCTTGCTAACTAGGAGCTCAAGGTGGTTGATCGATTCACTTATCTGGGCAGCTGCGTCAGCAATGATGGGCGCATAGAAACTGACGTCAGCTCAAACATTGTATAAGCCAGAACTGCCTTCTTGAACCTGCGGCATCTTTGGCGACAGACGGGAGTTTCCCTTCGTCTGAAAGGCCGGGTATACAAGGCCACAGTGAGGGCCGTTCTGCTGTATGGTAGTGAGACTTGACCCCTTCGGTCTGAAGATCTGAGGCGCCTTCAAGTCTTTGATCATCGTTGTCTGCGAAGCATTGCTGGTGTCGGATGGCACCAGCGTGTCCGCAACGATGATGTGCGTAGGCGAGTACTAGGTGATGATAATCGTGCTATTTCTATAGAACAACAGATAGCACTGAATAAGTTGCGTTGGCTCGGGCACGTGCTACGTATGCCTGGTCACCGCTTACCTAGATAGGCTTGGTTTAGTCTGCCAGGTGTAGGGTGGCGCAAGGCTCGCGGTGGACAGAACTTGACTTGGCAACGGGAAATGAAGTCACGGATGATCAAACTGGGTACCGTTGGTCCGTCTCATCTTCCGGGCTGGAGTCCACGTGACTCGCCTTGTGTTTCGCTCGAGACTTTACAGGACAGGACTCACAACCGACACCAGTGGCGCGTCTGCTGCCGTCTCCTAAGCGGATTGCCTGTTTAAAGTGTGTTTGCTGCAGAGTTATTTGCGGGATAATGGCTGATTATGACGCGTGGCAGTGAAAGTCGCAAGGAAGCTGTCTCCGATAAGCAGCATATATCGATCGAGAGGGTCTCCAATGTTCAGCCAAGTGCTGTCTGTTGACCGATGTTTGGTAATGTGCGTACATTGAGGCATGCCAATCTGAGGGAGGATCGAGGGCTCCAAATGGAAGCCGAAAAACTGGAATGGACCGCTTGGTTGGACTGGGCCTGTCGACAAGAGATGAGGACGCTCCGCATTAGCATGAGTTGAAATTAGACGATAAATACCTAGCAAAGCTTGTTGGGAGAGGGCCAAGAATCGGGGGGTTGAAAGCTGGGGGGATAAAAGTGAAGTTGGAACGGGATGGTAAGGGTGAAAAAACTAAGAGAAGGAATAAGAAGACAGGAAGGCTTGAGCAGTAGCATCTAACCCCTGTCCACCCTGCTCGATGCAGCAGTTAGGGCACCGTTGCTTATCCTCTGCGGTGGCCAGAGCATCAGGAAATTATTTGAGCGACGATTCATAGTATTGCGTGAGCAGGATACTGTTAGGATGCGCAGGCATAGACAGGCAGTTGCCCATCGCCAGTGTAAGTGCGGCTGTCACCACCCTTCCCCAGGCTCATGAATGCCGACTTGGATGCGTTGACCGGAGGCAGCAGACCACACGGAAGATGGTTTAAGTCTTGTTGTGGTAAGCCGCAGTCGTCAGGTGTTCTTATCACTCTCCATATCTTCATGTCGTCTGCCTTCAAGGCACACGGCCTTGAAGAAGCTGAGTTAAGTCGTTGGAATGAATCCTGAACAATGTACACCCCAGCACCGCGCCTTTGGGTACTCCACTGGTCGAAGGATACAAATCGGTCAGGTGGCTATCTACTTTTACCCTCCACTTTCGTCCAACGAGGAAGTCTTGAATCCACTAGTGCAGTGATCCACCAACACTACACACTCTCAGCTTTAGAATGAGAACCTCATGGTTCACGTTGTCGAAGGATTTTCTGAAATCGGTGTAGATCATGTGAGAGACTTCCCTTGATTCATTACCTGCATTCATTCATGCCTCGTCACGAGCAGGTTGGTGATGCATGAACGACCTGGCGTGAAACCGTGCTGTGCGGGCGTCAGGAGATCTTTTGACCAGAACAGCTGTAGCAAACGTTTCTTCACAATTTTCTCTGCAACCTTGGCCCGTAGTTGTCTACCTTGCTGGGGTCACCACTTTTCGGAATCGGTCTTACCACAGAGCATTTCCAATCAGTTGGCAATGTACCTTCGGACAGAGACCTGTTGAACAGATCAGTTACGGCAGTCAAGATGATGGTTGATAAAGATTTGAGAATCAGGGGGCGGAGCTTGTCAGACCCAGCAGGTTTGGTGCCTACAAGATTATCGAGTAGCTGATGCACCTCTTCCACATCACAATCTACAGACACCTGGTCAGCTGTAAACAAAAAAGCAAACCGCCACCAATACGGAAGCACGCTCAGTACTGGAGGTTAAGGGCTGTCCGTTCTCGTCCTCTGTCACTGGTAGGTTACTTGTCGACCTCAGGCGCTGCCTCACGTACGCAAAGATTCTCTTTGAGTCGGTTTTTGCTGCGGTTTCAAGCTGCTCTTCGAAATGCTTGCACTTGCTAGTTTTTACAGATTGCAGATAGTTCACTGCTTTTTATACATCTCGTCATCCGAGCCAGAGATAAGGAATTTGTCCCATAGCCTGTGCCGCTGCCGAGCCAGCTTACCACATTCTTTGTCGAACCAATGTGGTTTGACCGGTCCGATTTTACGACACCTCGGAGGCACAGATTGATTACACAGGGAATTTCTTCAATTCATTATAACTGACAAACAAGCTTCAGCAGATGCAGATTGTGGCAGAAACCAATCCACTTGGCTCGCGGCTCGAGTCAGGCCGTCGAAATCCGTCTTCCAGTAATTGTAATCTGGCTGCAGTCTGTGGGATTGCTGCAGTGGCAGCTCCATGTTGGCAATAAGAGCTAAGTGACCAGAGGCTGCAAAATCCGAATGTCATACACAGGTTGTTCACAGCTGGTTAACATCAAGTCTAAGCACGATGGAGTTGAGCGCGGTGTTATGCGCGTCGGTTGGCAGATGTGCTGTGCTGCCCCAGTTTCAAGTACCATATCAGCGAACTTTGCTTCGACCTCACAATAACCGGTGATAAGTTCAACTTCAGGCCAGCGTATTCGAGGACAATTGAAATCGCCTATGAGTAGAAATTGACGGCGATTCATGTGGTCTCGGAGATGCGCAGCCAATCCAAACAACGGCTCAGGGGACTGCGATAGAACGCACACACGAGCAGCTCTCTGCGCCGGAGAGGGATCGAGCAGCACAACTGCTCACATAGGCCATCTTCGCTTCGGTGGACGCTCACGAGTCTCCCACACAGAGATCGGATGTAGAGCAAGACGTCACCGTGGGCATTCGATAGCCTATCACAGCGGAAGAACGATTAGCCACGAAGCTCAACTTTCTGGATGAGTACCTCATCCTTCAACCACGTCTCTGCGAGTCTCATTCCATCTGGCCGCTCGAAAGCAACGAAACGACACAGCTCATCGTACCTTTTCATAAGACTGCAGACATTGGCAAAGGCTATACACAGGCTGTGGTAAGAACTACCGGGTGAGCCTGAAGTGTGAGCGACCGATTTATCCGAATTCGCGATCGTGTTGTAATTACCCAAAAATTTAAAATACGTAGATTTGTTTCTTCCTCACCAGTTTGCCGCTTTAGCTCGATTACAGCACACTTGAGGCACTCCCGGTCAGCTGAATCGATATCCGGACGAATATGCACCCTATCGCCTCTCAAGCTAACCAGTTGAGACAGTATTAGCTTCGCGCTTGCCTTGTCAGCAAAAGTTACTCGCATAGATCGGTCTTTCTCAGCAGTGTTTTTGCCGAGGCGGATGACTTGCTTCACTTTCACTCCGTCCTCACCCACATCTAGGAGCCTGTTAATTGGGCTCTGTAGAAACTCTACGTCATGATCATAGCGTGCCTGAGGACTTGGATCGTTGGACTCAGGCGCGTGAAAAAGCATCAGATTTAATCGCCTCTTGTCATTCAAAGTGGTTCCTGCGGGAGAAGGGTGGACTCGAGCGTTGCTTGATCTGGCCTGTTGTTGGTCAGTAGAAGGAAGCTTTTCTTCGTTTCGCGGCTTTTTCTGTCGTTGAGTTTTCCACGGCTCATGCATCGGGCATTCATCTGCGTCATTAGAGCTAGCAGAGCGCAAAGTCAGTGGATCAGTAGCCTCAGTTAGTGTCGTGTCTCCGGAAACATTAGGATGGCGAGGTAATGAGTTGTCAGAGGGCGTTGAATGGGAGGAAGGCTGGATTGAACCTTGGATGGACTCTAGGCCAATTTGCGGGACGGTAGGTCTAGAACTGCTCACAGTTAAACGTTTTTGGTCGCGACCTGCATCGGTAGACGTTATACATTTCTCCGGCTTTCTTAGACTGCGACATTTGTTGCACAAAATTTGGATAAAATCATGTTGGATGGAACACAGAAGACGATAGGAATCGGTAGGTAATCCAACACACGAAATATGAAATCTAGCACAACAATCAAAGCATGTAAGGGCATTTGCCGTGTTTCCTACAATTTTCGAGCAAGAAACACAAGGTGATTTCTTCGGCATTTTGGAAAAGATGATGCAAAAGTGCTGCAAAGTGGGAAAGTAGGATTTGCAAAGTGGAACTACGAAATCTGTGGAAAGATATTACACAAAATATGATTCAGAAATTGCAGGCTCTGAAATCAAATTGAATGATTCCGAAATTTTCAAAAACTAATTCCAACCTGCCCGTAAATCTATAAGAGAATATCCTGACAACACACCAACGGAATAAGCGACTGGAGGTCGCTGATTGCAGCTCCCCCGCAGTTGAAAAGTGCTGGGGGAATTCTCTCTTCCCCTGCGTCCTTAAGCGATTTCAGCGGTCTAACCTCTTCTTCGCGTGAGGGCGGATCCAACGAGAAAAGGCATTTAATGCCCGAAAAATAAAGCGATAACTCAGGTTGGTTAAACTGCCTTGCAAAGTGGTTGGCCCAACTCTCCAAGCGTTTTGACATGCTGTAGATCGGCTGTCCATTCTCGTCGCGTATTGTCTCTATTACACCTGTTTCCCCTATCTGTCGGTATAACTTGCGATGCTTACCAAGGGCTGCGGCTGTTTCCATTTCCGATGCGTGACGCGACCACCAGACTTCGCGGTCTCTCTTCAGGCTAGCTCCCAGTTTTGCCCTGAGATTTTTGCTAGTCTCATTGTATTTGCTTCCAGCCGAAATACGTCGGCGAGCATCCATAAGTTCCAGAGACTTTGTGGAGACCCAATGTCTAGGTTGGCAAGTTGATTTTCCACATGGCTGCTGATAGTAACGTTAGACGAATATGCGACCACTGAACTTCGACGGTGTTCAGTGGAACTTTACTCAGCCCAAATGCCAGCGTTGTTTGATACGAATTTAGAACACCTGGCTTCGCCAGCTGGCTGATGTCGGTGCGCTCAGAGCGACGTTGCGAACCTCCATCGAAACATACCCGAAGGTCGACACACACGAGAGCGTGATCGGAGTCCACGTTGGTGCTCCAAATCGAGTGACGGTTTAGACACAGCCGCTCCAGCCTTAACTGTTCGCGATATGATCGAGTTGCGTCTATGGCTGGTCCGAACCTGGTGGGCGCCAAGTCACTCTTCTGCGGGTGCTGTATTGAAAGCTAGTGCTCACGAGAAAGAGATGAACATGTTCGCACAGGTGTAGAAAGAGTTCACTGTTCTCATTACGAAGCCTACACCATATGAAGCTCATCAGTGGACAAGTTTCCGGCTTGGGCGTTTAACTCACCAGCAAGCACCACAGTATCCGTGCTTCTTCTATAAGGTAGCAGATCGTTATCATCACTATACACGTCACTGCTAGTGGAAAATATCTCAGCTATTGTGTCGCAATACAACAAAAAGTGCAACAGAGGCACTCCGACTGAGTCACCAGTAACGGATGAACATCGTTCCGGAGAGATAAGAGCCTTCTATCATGCCGCAAGTTATATTATGCCAAATAATTGAGATCGTGGTTGGAAGGGGAGGCTAAACGGGTGGGGGAGGGACAAAAGAACTCACAACCCAGACGCCAATGGGGTCGATTCCCAGCCATATCAGCAATTGTATCCAGCCAAACTTGTTCATCGTCCTTCGGCCCCCAACCAGGCAGCCGAGAGTATCCAGCGGAGCCCAACTTCGAAGTAAGGTCGTTCCACTTGACCAAGTCATCGCTTGGCCACTCCTCTTCCATCCACACCCTTGGGTGCACAAACTGCGCACTACACGGGAGTCGGTGGGCTGACATGCGCAACACGTGGCCGAGCTATCGGAGCCTGGTGCGTGCAATAACGGTGTTGAGCAGTTCACTTCCTCCTGCGTCATAAACAAGGCGTCAAACACGCTCATCGTTCACACGATGTTTCCACCGGATATGTGTCAAACTGTGAAGGCACCGGTGATTGAACGTAACTAGCCTCTTTATGTCGGCTGATCTAATGGGCCAGATTTCACAGCCGTACAGTAGGGTCGAACCTACGGCTGCACAATCTCCCCTTCAAGGAGAGAGTGTCGCACCGGCGCCACAGACAGCGAAGGTTAGCAAAAGCGCCTCGTACTTTTGCTATACGGTTTGTGACCTCTTCAATTCCAACGGCGCTGATACAACTACCTAGGTAGTTGAACTTTTGAAAGACTTCTAGATGATCACCACCAAGGATCATCGAAGGAGACAAGCCCTGTCAATCTTGGAGGAAAGGTCCACACTTCGGGCTGCAAAGCAAAGCCCGAAGCGGATGACAGTCAGTGTTAATCTGTCTAGTGTTGGTTGACACGTTTAGGAGCAGTCACAGATGAGGGCAATATCGTCAGCTTATTCCAAGTCGATAAGTCGTTCACCTGCGAGCATCTCCACTCCTTCTAAGTCGTATCCCGTGAACGCGATCTCCATGACTTCGTTAATAGAGAAGTTGACGAGGAAAGGTAACAGCGGGTATCCTTGTCTTACATCGCTGGTGATATTGAAGGGTGGCGACAGCTTGTCATACGCCTCAATACTGCCTCAGCAACGCGCGTAAAGCGCTCTCGTAAAATTCACATATTTCTCGGGCACACCATTCGCTAGCAAACAGTCCCAAAGGGCACGTCGATCCACTGAACTCAAGACACCTTTGATATCGAGGAACACGAAAACTATGGGCTGCCAATACATGTGGCGGTGCTCCAACAAATGACATAATGTTAATATATGGCCGATGCATCCCCGACCACCATAAAACCCGGCCTGCTCCTCAGGAATTTAGCTTTTACGATCACCAGTCAGTCTTTGAAGGATTACGGATTCAAGTAATTTGGAAGCGATTGGGATCAGACTGATTCCTCTCTGGTTGCCGCATTCCGAACGCGAGCCTTCTTTGATGGTCGGAACAATAACAAAGCGGTCCAAGTCAGTTGGGACAGTTTCCTGCCGCCACAGTTTCACTAATAATTCGTGTAAATCATCAACAAGAATTGGGCCTCCGAATTTGAGAGGGCTGGATGAAGATCATCGGTTCCGTCGTCTTTATTCAATTGTAGCAGTCCGTTTTCACGTTGAACGTCTGAGCGAGAGTGCGGATCCAAAGAGACAGTCCAGGGAACAGGGCGATCACTGGCCGGTGCGGAGTCTAACAATTTCGGCCGATTAAATTGCTTTTCAAATTGTTCAACCCAACGCTCTAAGCGTTTTGACAAGTTGTGGATAGGCTGTCTACTTTCATCACAAATATTTTCAATAACATCTGCAACCCGGTTCCCGTATTAGACAGAATAACTTCCGATTGTTACCAAGGGCAGCGACCACTTCCTTCTCTGACGCACGATAACAACACCAGGACTTTCGGTCTCTCTCCAGTCTACCACGGAGTTTTGGTCTCAGGCCTGCAAGTCTCGTTGTATTCGCTTTTAGCCGGAATGTGGCGGCGAGCATCGATAAGTTTCAGAGACTGCGAAGCGACCCAATGTCCATGTTGGCCAGTGGATTTACCACATAATGATTTATCTGCTTCTACTAATTCTGATGAACTTGTGACCAATGACCTTCAACTGTACTCAGTGAGCGCTCGCTCAACCCGAACGCTAGCCTACTTCCATACGCATTCAGAACACCTGGCTTCGCCAGTTGACTGGTATTTATGGGCTCACAGGGTCATCGACGGCCACCGCCGAAACGCATCTGCAGATAAGCACATACAAGGGTATGGTCGGTGTTCACACATGTGCTCCTTATCAAGCGACAGTTTTGGACCCAGTATCTCCAGCGATAACTGATCACGATGTTGTCGATTTGCGTCCATGGCTGGTTCTAGGCTGGTAGGCGCCATGTCACCTTCCGACTGGTGCTATGTCGGAAGTTAGTTCTCGCAAGAAATAAGTAGGCATCATCACACAAATGGAGTAACCGCTCACCGTTATCATTACCAGAGCCAACACCATGTTGGCCGCCCAGGTGCAGCTCATCAGTGGACATTTTCCCATCTTGGGTGTTTAGATTCCTAGCCAGCACTACAGTGTCCGTGCTTCTTCTGTGGCGAAGGAGCTAGTTCATTTGACGATGGAAGTCTCATCGCTACAGTTTGTGAGTGAATAGGCAGCGATAACGAATAGACACCTGTTGGTCCCACGCGACTTCGAAGCTTTGAACGAGCCAGCCAATCGGACCGCACACATCCGGCTACTGATTGAAATCCAATCAACCAGAGTAACTTCAACCCTGGGACTCAGGTCAATACCAACACCGGCTTGGCTGGTACTCGAAGCTGCATCGTGACCGGATAGGCGCAATGAGAAAGTGCTGCAAGTGTCACCTGAACGGGATCGCAGAGTGGGAACAGAGCTCGAGTCTTGCAGGCGGGTCTCCGATAAGCAGCATATATCGATCGAGAGGGGCTCTAATGTTCGGGCAAGTGCTGCCTGTTGACCGATCTGTAGTAATGTACGTACATTGAGGCATGCCAATCTGAAGGAGGATCGAGGGCTCCAAATGGAAGCCGATGAATTGGGTTGGACCGCTTGGTTGAAACTGGGCTTCCTAACAGGGCATGAGTGACGCTCCGCGTTTGCATATGAGTTGAAACTTGAAGATAAGCGCCTATCAAAGCATGGTAGGAGAGGGCCGAGAATTGGGGGTTGAAAACGGATGGGGGGAGATAGTGAGGTTGGAACTGGACGATAAGGATGAAAAAGCTAAGAGAAGGAATAAGAAGACAGGAAGGCTTGAGCAGTAGCATTCAAACCCCTATCAACTCTGCTCAATGCAGCAGATAGCGCACCGTTGCTTATCCTCTGCGGTGGCCAGAGCATCAGGAAATTATTTGAGGGACGATTCGTAGTATTGCGTGAGCAGGATACCGCCAGGTTGCCCAAACCTAGACAGTAGAATCATTAGGGTTCTCAACCAGTCTTTGGTTCAAATACCTGACCGCAGCGCAGCGGATTTGGTAACGGACTACAAGGAGTCCGTTTTAAGGAATAAGGAGCCACCCTTATTCCAACGCCCAGCCTGGAGGACCAGGAGACTAATTTTGTCTGGCCTATAACCATTGACCAATCTGGTATGAGTAGCTTTGCAAGTGCAAAATGTACCATCCAGCATAGGTCAATGGATCGCTGAAGCATGCAAACCATCGCAGCACGGTAAGGTCTAATCTCGTTGCGAAGCAGCGCTAGCCGCTGTCTATTTGTTACTATCGGTTTTGTTACCTCTAACCGCTTCCCTGAAGCTACTAAAGAAGCTTTTCTGTATTAATTCAATACCCGTCGCAACGAGACTGGACCTTAACACGGTGCGACTCTGCGTACTTCCTTGACCTATTGAGGTATACTGGGTGGGTGGTGCCTCCGGGCCCTTTGAGAGCTACTCCTACCAGGTTGGTCAATGTTTCTAGGTCGGACAAACTCAGTCTCCTGGTCCTCCAGGTTGGGGTTTGAAATGGGATGACGTCCATTTCTGTAAACGTAAATCATTGCCACATCCGCTGCCTTGCGGACAGGTTTTCGAGCCAAAGGCTTTGGTTGAGGACCCTAATCTTCCTCCTGTCTAGGTCCGGACGCCCTGGCAGTATCAGCTTACATTCAACCATGACAACTATCCCAAAGTCTAACTACATCCTGCACCCGCCCTCACGCAGATTATCAAGGGTCGCCTTATCTGCTGTATACAGCAGGGCGAATAAGCGAAAACATGCTACTGTTGGCGCCTCCCTTCTTTCTTTTCCACCTCTTTCTCTTACTCCCATCTCGACCCCCATTACTTATCTTCCTTTTATATTTCCCAGCCTAACTGACAGCAACCAAAGTGCCACTGAAGTAGAACCATCTGCTGCTACCTTCCCGCAACACCCACTGGACGCTTGTCGGCAACAGTTTCTTATAAGGCTGTTGAGTTTCCCTGGTGGCGTTCAACGTTCGCACTCTAAGACAAACAGTACAACAAGCTGCATTCACACGCACGTTAGATGCACTGCGTATTGACATGTGTTGTGTGTCTGAAACTATGATGAATGACGCTCACAAGGTTCTTGAATTGACTCCTCCCGGATTGTTCTCTCGCTATTGGTTGCGCACATCCGCAGACGCTGATGCAGCCCTCACGTGTCAAACTGGGGTAGGTAACATTCTCAGCTTCAAGGCTGAGCCATCGTTGGTTGATTGGATTCCGGTGAACAGCCTTTTTGTGCTGCCCATCCGACTACATCAACTAAGGTTGATTCACGAAGTAGTAGAAAACGCTGTTTATGATTCCCGGTTATGCTCTCACTGACTTCAGTTTTGATGCTGTCAAGGACACATTCTATCACGGACTGAACGTGATACTACGCAGTGCTACTAGTTCAGATATTATAGTACTTGCAGGGGATATGAACGCACAAGTAGGGCGTCTGAGCTCTTCAGAAGCTCAGTTGGGTGGTAATTATGGAACGGACTGACAACGGTGAGTATCTGCTGCAACTGTGTTCGGAGCACCAGTTGTTTCTTGGTAGCACTGCTTTTAGACACAGTGGGCGCCGAAGTGCCACTTGGCGTCTTCCTGTAGCTGGACAGCGATAGACTCAAATTGACCACTTTGCCATAAGATACAGCTGGCGTGGTTCAATCCTGAATTTCCGCTCATAGTGAAAAACCTGAGTCGACTCTGATCATGCCTTGGTACGCTGTCATTTCTCCATGAACTTTACCGGGAGACACACCAAGCGTCTCCTCCAATTGGCAACTGAGAAATTGTCTCAGTCCTCGGTCAGGCAAGCCTATCAAGATATACTGCGTACCGAAGTTTCGGTGTCTTGTCCTAATGACACTGAGCTTCAGTGGAATAGGATCTCGGCCGCCATGCATGATACAGGAGCCTCTGCTTGTGGCGCTATCAGTCGTCATCGCGTTATTCACTGGATATCCAAGAGGTCGGTGAACCTGTTAGAATCCAGAAGAAACCTCCGGGCTGGCTCTGAGCACAATGTGACCAGACGGACTATTAGACGCAAATTAAACTGGAGCCTGCGTGCGAATAGGGATAGGGTTCGAGAAATGGAGGGTACAGAGGCAGTAGGCAATTATCGCAAGCTCTTCAGCTCATCCGCACCACCGGTCCCAGAAAACCAGGCGCAAGTGAGACAATCGGAGACATGGCGGCTGCACTGATACACAATAAGGAGCGCTGTATGGCTGGTTGGGTGGAGCACTTTCGAAATCATCTTAGTTGTCCCCTTGCTTCTGGACCTCTTCCTACTCAGGTGATACAAGATGAACCATGGACGGTTAGTTTAGAGGCTCCATCGGAGGTTGAAATCCGAAACGCCATCGCAGCTCTTAATCGTTTTTGTGCTGCTGGCATGGATTGGTTCACAGCAGTATTGTTTAAGAATGGTGGTTGGGTCCTCTTCAAGGTACTGACCTCCCTGTTCGAGTACGTCTGGAAGGCAGAGGCCATCCCAACTGATTGGAGTGAATCAATTGTAGTGGCGATATTCAAGAGACGCAGTCGCACCAACTGTTCTAACCACAGGGGTATTAACCTAACGCCTGGATTCTCGTCCGTCGCCTCAATGTGGAATGGGAATCTCTGATTAGGGAAGAGCAGGCCGGTTTCCGCCCAGGACGTGGCTGTATAGATCATATATTCACTTTGCGGCATTTGCTAGAACAACGCCACGCATACCGCAGACCGACAATAGCTGTATCCCTCGATTTCAAGAGTGCGTTCGATTCAGTACGGTTATAGTTAGAACAATCCTAACTAACCCGACCACTATGATCATCGATCAACCGCTATCGGTCACTGTATTGAACACTGTCATAGTCAGAGCAGGCTTCACATTTGGCATTATGGGCTGAAGCAGTACGGTGGTTCAACTTCAGGCCCGTAGCCCAACTTGGTCGGATACATAGATTCTGGAAATGTGCCCATTCTTTTACCACCGGGTTGCAATAAGTACGTCGGTGCATTCTGTTCGAAATACTTACGCAGAATGGTGGACCCACGAAATATATGAATAACTTACGTGCTCTATACTCAACCATTGCAGGCCGCGTCTGCGGTGACCTGTCGGATAGTTTTCCGACAGCAAGTGGCGTTTGTTAGGGTTGTCCAATTTTCCCGTTTTTGTTCAATTTCGTCGTGGAATCCGTCATGGTGTGTTCGTTTGAGGAATCTCACATTTCAGGCGTTGAGGTGCTGCGGACGGTATCTTTTTGCTCTCTAAGGATGATAGGGCAGCACAGCGAACCCTGAATAACCTTATTAGAGTTGTCCGATTATTTGATATGCGCTTCGCACTTTCAAAGTAGTGTTGTTGCAGGCGCACCAGCCACTTGATGCTACTTTGACCCTTAATGACAAGGAACTCGTAGTTGATCGCTTCACCTAGCTTGGCAGTTGTGTCAGTAACGACGGCCGCATAACAACAGAGCTCGTTTTACACATTGCAAGAGCTAGAACCACCTTTTTGTATCTGCGACATTTTTGGTGTCAGAAAGGGGTTTGCCTCCGTCTAAGAGGCTGTGTTTACTAGGCCACAGTGTGGGCCGTCCTATGGCAGTGAGACTTATCCGTTCCGAGCTGAAGACTTGCGGCACTTTCAACTTTTTGATCATCGTTATCTGCGAGGCATTGCTGATGTCGGATGGCACCAGCCTGTCGGCAACAATGATATGCGTAAGCGAATACCGGGCAGTGATAATCAGGCTAATACCTTAAAGTAACAGATTGCACTGAATCACTTGTGTTGGCTTAGGCACCTACTACGGATTCCCGGTTACCGCTTACTGAGGAGGACCTTGTAGTCTGCTAGATGTAGGGTGGCGCAAAGGTCGAGGTGGATAAAAGTTGACTTGGTAGCGGGAAATGAGGTCACTAACGACTAAACTGGGTGCCGTTGGTTCGTCTCGCCCTCCAGGCTGAAGTCCACGTGACCCGTCTTGTGCTTGGCTTGAGACTACAGGAAATGGCTCACATTCGACACCAGTGACTTGTCTGCTGTCGTCTCCTGATCCGACTGCCTGTTTATGCTGTGTTTGATGTTGAGTTATTTGCGGGGTAATGGCTGATTGTGACGCGGAGCAGTAAAAACCGCAAGGAAACTGTCTGGCCGTTGCCGCCTTATCTTTGTACGATAGCCAGCTGCTTGTGATAGTATGTTGTTGACAATGTGTAGGCCCCTTAACGCTGTTTATTTTCATCATTATGGTTTGACGCTAGGTTTAGCTTCTCTCTCTCTTATTCTTCGTCTTGTAGCTCATTATCTTTGTGGCAGCGATGCATCAGTTCAAATGGCTGATGTACTGCTGCTGCTGTTGCTGCTGATGTTGATGATGATGATGGTGATGATGATGGCGGAAATATTTCCACTGCGACAACCAGGAGCACCAAAGCGGTCGCTCAGCGGTATGCTCTCGCTCACCCCGCTGACTGGATTTACGATTTTATTAAAAGGCCGGTGGCGTTAACGATGCGTTGTGATATTTGATGTTATATTTAGCTTTGCTACGTTATTCCTTTTCCTGTTTTCTTTATAATTACGCGCGTGACCAAAGCCATAAGAATTAGATCACTGTCCTTCTACCTTTCCCGACGGAGAATTTTGTTTACCGGCACTAATCCCGAAGCTGGCATCTTCACTTTTCTTGGGTTGGGATCTACAATTTCATTGGTTCCTACTCTACTGGGTACTGCACTGTCACTAAGTCACTGGTGCTCCTGTTTTCCGAGCCCATGCATCAGTACGTTTTACGTACGAAAAAGAAGCCGAAAATCAGCTGCCTTATCTCGATGTTCTGTTAACTAGACGGCTAGATGGCTCCATCCAGCGGCAGATCTACAGGAAGGCAACATGGGTTGGTCAATATACGAATTTTCACAGCTTTGTCCCCCTGAGATACAAGCGCAACTTGATTCGTTGTCTTACATCGAGAGCACGTCGAATATGCTCTGAAGACACCTTAGACGCGGAGTTGACGTTTATACAGAATGTGTTACGCGAAAATGGTTACCGTGACAGATTTATTTTAAGAAACCTTGCAGAAAAGCCAAAACCGGTACCACTGTTAACAGTGGCAAAGAAGGAACTCTTCATACGCTTGCCTTTCAAAGGGGACGCGGCTACAGAACGTTTAACTCGAAGTCTTTCTGGGGCGATTAAATCAACTTTTACCGCAGCCACGCTTAAATGTATGTTCACAACGGAACCACTCGTTCGTTCGCGAATCAAGGATAAGTTGCCGATGCTGACCGCCTCAATGGTTATCTATCAGTTTGAATGCGCTTGTGGCGCATCGTATATCGGTCGAACGGCGCGGCACCTGTCCAAACGCATAAACGAACACTGTCCGCGTTGGCTACGTCGAGGTGGCACTGGAGCCATTAGTAGCTCTATCCTGGCTCATATTGTGGACAGCGGACATCAAGTGGATCTAGAACGTAACTTTAGAGTAGTATACAGAGTTCCGCCGCACCGGTCAAAGGGTCAACGTCTCCGTACACTCGCAACGGCCGAATCGATTTGTATTCGATCATTCCGACCATCGTTATGCTCGCAACAGAAGTTAATTAAGGCTGTTCAGCTTCCCTGGCCCGCGAAAGCGGATGATAATGAGGTCAATGGCGCAAGGTCAAGAAACCCGTAACTTTTAATTAACCCGTTTTCGATTTTTTTACCCTACGTTAATTGTATCAACTATGTCGATCTTACCCTTTTTTAACCCTATATATGATTGTATCGGTCTGAAGATGAATCATCGAAAGCAATTGCTCACCAAGTGGTCTCTTTGTTCTCATTTGCACAAATGGGGATTTTCAAGTTGCTCCTGTTTTCCTTTCTCAGTTTCTGTCTCCTAGCTACTCCATCAGACTGCTCTGCTCTTTCGTCCATCCCTCTTGAGTTAGCATTACTTGCTTCTATTGATCCATTTTTATATATCCTTTCAGTTTTGTGTATTTGATCACGTTAGTCAAGGTAACTAGTCCACATCATCTCGCACCGTCCACCGTTGTTAACTGAACCACGCTGGATTCCATTACTTGGGGCATACATTCTTTTCGAGTGACAGGGCGAATACACTCAGGCGGTGATAATCTGGTTGGGTACCTAGAACAAGTAACATGGTTACATAGTTACATTGATTTAGATACTTGCTACCTATACCCACTCACCAATTACCGAGGGGGACCTTGTTTTGTTTGCCGATTGTTAGTTTGTGCAATGCTCGAGGGCGACACTTGATTTGCCAGCGATAAACGAGCTCAATTGATTAGTAAACGGTGCTGTAAATCCGTCCCGTTTTTCAGGCTGGAGTCTGCGCGACCCAACTTTTGCGTGGCTGATTTATCTATGGACTAAGACTGATGATGACGCAGGTTGTGAAAACCGCAAGAAGGTTGTTTTATCGTCTTGTCTGCACATAATCGTCAGCTGCTCGTTATCCTGTTGTCAAAGTGTAAACGTCCTTACCACAGATGTTTGCTTAGAACATTCAGGGTTCAACCAGACCACTCTTCTTTCCCCCTATTAACTTCGCTGTATGGATTTGTAGCAAAGAACTGTCGGTTCAAATTACTGATGGGCTGCTGCTGCTGATTCATTAGTGTAATTTTGACATCCTGTCTCCCATCCTGTCCGGAAAAGAAGCATACCCTCATGATAACTATGTCGTTTATCTTTTGGGTTAAACGCAGTGTCGTCAGCTGTTGTTACGGTTTGTAGGGAAAACTCTTGGTTGATTGCATTGTTATTTATTATGGGAATAAAGAACTGAATGTTTCCTAAATAGTTTAGTATCTTCAAGGAAAGTTTTATCGAGTCTTTCAGTATGCCAAACATCTTTGGTCTGATCAGAATCCCTGCATTTCATGCGCTTGGTAGGTTTATTTAGGTCTCACGGAACCTTATATTCAACACCGGTAGATCTGCGCCCGACGGCATTTTGTTGTCTCCAGCATTTCGCCTTGCTTCATCACCAAATACACGACGTGTAGTTAACATTCTCTCAAGAGTTGCCTGGTGTTTGTCCTATGGGGAGAACAGTATATGTCACAGTTGAAGTTTGTGTTCATGATAGAGCAATCTAATAGAATAAAAGACAATCGTCGCAAATGCGTGAACCCTATCAGGATTGAAAAAGCTTCGAATTATCAACCAAACCTCACGACAGCGTGGATATATTTTTTTTTGCACAAGGATAGGCGTAAAACCGACATTCATTGAGCGTGTGGACTGTGCCTGCAAACTAATCTCACACAGCAACTGGGCTATCACGTTACTCGAATGCTTATTAAGCGCCTGTATCGTTGGGGAGTGTGTGCTGAAACTGCGCCTGGTTTGCAATCAGTAGGTCACCGGTTCGAATCCGCGTAGGGGCGGGCGTCCGGTGGTCGCGTGGCAGCGAAGCGTCGGTACAGTTTGCCTGCGTACTGCTGACGATTTTAACTTAGCCTGGTTAGGTGGAACGTCGTGCTAACCATTCCATACACTGATAACAATATGAGTGAACTAACTGACAGACGATGCCGTTGAGGTATTTTTTTCATTGAATGGGATTACTCAACTCTGTCTTCGAAGTCCTACATGACATGGCGCATAGACCTAGTGACGTTCCTATATTTTGTCTATACCGCTTACTTGCCTTTTTTTGGCGATCATAACATTCTTAGTGTATCTTATTTATTTTTGCCTGACCTCTTCGTTCATCCATTATTAAGCTTCTTATGGGCATAAGTATGCATATACCAGCTTTCGTCTTTATTCTGCGCTTTATACATTTCTTACTCATGACAAACCTCCCGCATTCTGCACTCGACTCAGCTTCCCATTCAAGCTTGCTTAGAAGTTCTGAATTGTTCGGTAGTATGTGGTTACTTTCGCCGGTACCTCAATTTTGATTATAGAGCGTAGCCTTTTGTGAACTCCGCCCGTTTCACGATTTTTCTAATTATTTTCCTGCCGTGCGTGAGATTGGATGAGATATTGGTGAGATGGTGAGAGCGTATCAGTGTTAGAAACAGTACTCCAGTCTACCAGTACTACCGATTCAGCTCACTTCATGTGAACAACTATGATCCGAGCATCGAGAAGTATATCAGCAGCACGCCAGTATGTAGTGGTGACGCCTCGCTACTGCGCAACCACCAACAGTTGAGCGGGATCTACGGATACTGCGAGGGTCGCCTGGTCCCATTAGCAGGCTCGAACCCGCGCCTTCGGATTACATGACAACTTTGTGGTCAGTTGGGCTATGGACCGGCTAGGATTCCAACCTCGGCGGCGCGGTTGATATGCCGACATACAGACTATCGAATTTCCATGGGTTCAGCTGTCACGACATCACAAGAATAGCAATAACTAACAACGACGAGATAGTGGGGTTGCATGCAGATAGAATGTGAAGAAATTGGAAGCAAGGAGGAGGTGCGTTAGACTAATCAGAATGGAACGAAAATTAACAGCCAGGTGCAAAAAACGGAATACAGGAACGCCACTGACTGCGTGACTACGCTACCGCAGTCAGTGACTACGCTACCCCATCGCAATGAGGCTGGACCTTACCGTGGTGCGATGGTTTGTGTGCCTCAGTGATCCATTGAGCTATACTGGGTGGTGCTTTTGCGCCTTCAGAGCCACTCATACCAGATTGGTCAATGGTTAGAGGCCAGACAAACTCAGCCTCCTGGTCCTCCAGGTTGGGGGTTGGAATGAGGGTGGCTCTTTATTCCTTAAAACGGACTCATTGTAGTCCAATGTCAAACCCGCTGCATTGCGGCCAGGTTTTTGAACCAAAGGCTTTGGTTGAGAACCCTAATCGTTCTCCTGTCTAGGCCTGGGCAACCTGACAGTATCCTGCCCACGCAATACAATGAATCCTTCCCCAAACAAATTTCTGATGCTCTGGCCACTGCAGAGGATAATAAACGGTGCCCTATCTGCTGCATCGAGCAGGGTGGATAGGGGTTTGGATGCTACTGCTCAGGCCTTCCCATCTTCTTATTCCCCTTCTTGCGCTTTTTCACCCTTATCGTCCCGTTCCAGCTTTACTCTTATCCCCCCTGTTTTCAACCCCCCAATTCTCGGCCCTCCCCCACCTTGCTTCAATAGTCGCTTGTCTTTTAGTTTCAACTCACAGGTGAACGCAGAGCGTCATTCCTGCACTGTCAACAGGCCCATGTCCAAGCAAGCGGCCCATTCTAGTTCATCGGCTTCCATTTGGAGCCCTCGATCCTCCTTCAGACTGGCATGCCTCAATGTTCGCACATTGCTTCAGATTGGTCAACAGGCAGCACTTGCCCGAACATTAGAGACCCTCTCGATCGATATCTGCTGCTTATCGGAGACCCGCCTGCAAGACTCGAGCTCTGTACTCACTCTGCGATCCCCTTCAGGTGACACTTGCAGCACTTTCTCATTGCGCCTATCCGGTGACGATGCAGCTTCGAGCACCGGCCAAGCCGGTGTTGGTATTGCCCTGAGTCCCCGGGCTGAGGCTGCTCTGGTTGATTGGATTCCAATCAGTAGCCGGATGTGTGCGGTCCGATTGGCTGGCTCGTTCAAAACTTCGAAGTCGCGTGGGACTAACAGGTGTCTATTCGTTATCGCTGCCTATGCACCGACAAACTGTAGCGATGACTCGGTAAAAGACGACTTCTATCGCCAACTGAACGAACTCCTTCGCCACAGAAGAAGCACGGACACTGTAGTGCTGGCTGGGGATCTGAACGCTCAAGTTGGAAAATTATCCACTGATGAGCTGCATCTGGGCGGCCAACATGGTATAGGCTCTCGTAATGATAACGGTGAGCGGTTACTTCATTTGTGTGAGGATGTTCGCTTATTTCTTGCGAGCACTAATTTCCGACACAGCACCCGCCGGAGGGTGACTTGGCGCCCACCAGCCTCGAACCAGCTATGGACGCGAATCGATCACATTGCTATCAGTTACCGCTGGAGAGGCTGCGTCCAGAACTGTCGCTCAATTTGGAGCATACGTGTGGACACCGATCATGCACTTGTATGTGCTGACCTGCGGATGCGCTTTGGCGATCGCCCGCGACGATGTTTTGAGCGCATTGACACCGGCAGACTGGTGAATCCAGCTGTTCTGAACGCCTATCAAATTACGCTGTCATCCGAGTTGGATAAACGCGCATTGGATGCAATTGAAGCTCACTGGTCTCATGTGCAACAGGCCTTACTAGCAGCAGGCAAATCCTCATGTGGTATGTCTAATCGCCAACATGAACATTGGGTCTCTTCACAGTCTTTGGAACTTATAGATGCTCGCCGGCATATTCCGGCTGGAAGCGAACACAATGAAACTCGCAAAGAGCTCCGGGCAAAACTCCGTGCTAGCCTGAAGAGAGACCGCGAATCCTGGTGGTCTCGTCGTGCAACAGAGATGGAAATGGCCGCTGCCCTTGGTAACCATCGTGAGTTATTCCGTCTGATACGGGAAACCGGCAGCAGGAGACCTGGTGTTAGTGAAACTATACGTGACGAGAGTGGACAGCCTATCCACAACTTATCAAAACGCCTGGAATGTTGGGCTGAGCACTTTAAAAGGCAATTTAATCGGTCGGAATTGTTAGGTTTCTCGCCGACCAGTGATCGCCCTGCTCCGTGGTCTGTTCCTTTGGATCCACCCTCTCGCTCAGAAGTCGAACATGAGATCAAACTGTTGAAGTTAAATAAAGCCGCGGGACCAGATGACCTTCCTCCAGCCCTTTTCAAATTCGGGGGACCTGCTCTTGTGGATGATTTACACGAGTTACTAGTGAGACTGTGGGAGCAGGAAACTGTCCCAACCGATTGGAGCCGCTCCATCATAGTCCCAATTTTCAAGGGATGTTCACGATCGGAATGCGGCAGCCATAGAGGAATCAGTCTGATCTCCATCGCCTCCAAATTGCTTGCCTCCGTAATCCTTCACAGACTGACTGGCACTCATGAAAGCCAGATTCGTAACGAGCAAGGTGGGTTTCGTCGAGGTCGTGGCTGCATTGACCACATCTTCACCTTGCGTCAGTTGTTGCAGCAACGTCACATATACTGGCGGCTCACCGTTGTCGTGTTCCTCGATATCAAAGGTGCATTCGATTCGGTGGATAGACATGCACTTTGGGACTGTCTACTTAGGAAAGGTGTACCTGGGAAATATGTGAATATTATCCGAGCTTTATATGCTCGTAGCTCGGGCAGAGTGAGGGCTTACGGCAAGTTGTCGTCGCCCTTTAATATCTCCAGCGGCATGAGACAAGGATGCCCGCTGTCACCTTTCCTCTTCAACTTCGCTGTTGACGAAGTCATGGAAATCGCGTTCACAGGACACGACTTGGAAGGTGTGAAGCTACTCCCAGGAGAACGACTTCTTGATTTAGAGTATGCTGATGATATTGTCCTCATCTGTGACAGCTCACAAACGTGCCAAGCGGCACTGGACAGATTAGCACTAGCTGTCCGTTACTTCGGGCTTTGCTTCGCACCCTCGAAGTGCAAAGCGTTTCTCCAAGATTGGTCTGGACCGCCTCCTA
Source organism: Dicrocoelium dendriticum (assembly GCA_944474145.2). Lineage (NCBI taxonomy): Eukaryota > Metazoa > Platyhelminthes > Trematoda > Plagiorchiida > Dicrocoeliidae > Dicrocoelium > Dicrocoelium dendriticum. The sequence goes on along the minus strand of OX104070.1, from coordinate 73,734,789 downwards.
CGCTGACCCTTGGTGGGGATCAGCTAGAAGTCGTTCAAAAATTCAACTACCTGGGAAGTTGTATCAGCGCCTGTGGGATTGATGATGAAATCAAGAATCGTATAGCAAAAGCTCGTGGCGCTTTTGCTAACCTTCGCCACTTATGGCGCCGGCGCGACATCACTCTCACCCTGAAGGGTAGAGTGTACAATGTAGCAGTACGTTCGACCCTATTGTACGGTTGTGAAACCTGGCCGCTTAAAGCAGCGGACCTGAAGAGGCTAGTTACTTTCGACCACCGGTGCCTTCGTAATTTAGCTCACGTTTGGTGGGAACACCGCGTGAGTAACGAGCGTGTTCGACGCCTTGTTTATGGCACAGGAAAAGGAACTGAACCGCTCAGCACCGTTATTCCACGCATCAGGCTTCGATGGCTCGGCCACGTGTTACGCATGCCAGCCCACCGACTTCCGCGACGTGCGTTGTTTTCGCGCCGGGGGTGTGGATGGAAGAAGAGGAGAGGTGGCCAAGCGATGACTTGGTCCAGAGGAATGAAGACCCTCACTTCGAAGCTGGCCTCGGTTGGAGCGTCTCGGCTCCCTGGTTGGGGTCCAAAAGACGGTGAACACGTTTGGTTGGACACACTTGCTGATATGGCTAGGAGCCGACCTCAGTGGCGTTCGTGCTGTGAGTTTCTTTGTCCCACCCCATCCCTCTTAGCCCCCCCCCTCCAACCACGATCTCATTACTTAGTCTTATATAATTTTGCATAATAATTTTTTTGGGTGCACAGCAGCCGGCTGGTAGCTTACCGGAACGATGCCCATCCGTTACCGGTAGCTCAGCCAGCTTTCACCAGTTGTTTTTTTTCTCTCCTTTTTTCTTTGTATTGCGGCACAGTAGCTGTGGTGTTTCCCACCTCTAGCTAACGTGTATGATGATGATGATGATGACTACGCTACCTTTGCTACGGTTTTCAACCATTCATGTGGACCATCCCAAGGCATCCATCCACGAAAACTGCATGCACCAGCCTGATCAAGTCTCCCAGTCGATTTCTGTATACCACGTCTTGGACCTCACGGTCTCACCCAACTTGATGCAGCGACGGCGTATAATGCACACTGAGGAAGGCGGTCAACGTGCATACGTAGGACATGGTCTAGTCAACGTAACCGATTAAGATTCGGTTATGAACCAGAAGGTTTCTTGTCAAAAACCAACTGGTGGACTTCAGCATTGCTCACCCGGTGTTCCTACTAGACGTGCGCAATACTCTGCAAGCACCGGTGGTCATACACGGCCAAGCGTTTGATGTCTTCGCCGCGAACTGGCCAGATATGTGATCCATTGAGTAACACCTACTGATATCCCTCCGTATCCATAGATGGTTGATTTTCTGGAAAGCCACACGAAGTCACTACCACAGTGGTGTGACCACCACAGGGGACACAGCTACTAGGGTAAGAGAACCGATCCACCACCTCCAGTGACTGTTCGGTGATAGCTAGAACCGTAGGTGTGTCGGTCCAGTTCTTCATCAGTACTTTGCACTTTGTTCGTGCGAAACGCATGCCCTATGCACCAGCCTATCCAGTCGTAGGTGTACTGCCGGACACAAACACTCAGGGGCAAGCGGATACTGTTACCACACATCTGAAAGCAGGCACCCATGTTTTCTACAAATTCGTATTGTATCGACGTATCAAAATATGTCGCCAACATTTTTTTTACTAAGTAACATTTTATTGAGTGTTTTTTTCAGACGATTGAATCGCGGAAGCTCCCCGCTGCTTCCACTGTACGACGCTTGTCACACGATGTTTATTTACTCTAGTTTCTTGTTTTCGCTATCGATGTATGTCAAATTTGGTAGCTGCTTACAATTTGTTCTTTGCATTTTGTGGTTGTTATAGGCTGAGGCCGAGGTCGCTTCGTATCAGAAACGGATTCGACAGCTGGAGGATGAATTGGAATCTACCGAAACCCGTCTCACAGAGGCGACCGCTAAACTTGAAGAGGCTAGCAAGGCGGCTGACGAAAGCGATCGGTAAATGTCGTCACACATGCATTTTTTGATGTCTAGTATTATTTTTTCCTTGCGCTTTTCGGTACGAACTTCACTACGCCGAGTGGCAGTTTAACATTCACACTCGGTTCTATTGATGTTGCTCATCGCTTAATCGTATTTGCTCTCCAGTTCATTGTAACGGTGTCACCGCTCTTTCGCAACACCGTAAGTCAATCCAGGTCAAGACTCAGGCAACTCTTCTCATGTTTCTCGTCCGGTTTACCTAGTCACATGAGCGATATTTGTATCGGTGATTGTGATATTCATCAATTCGGGTTATTCCCTAGGCTGGTTTGCCTTCTGTATACGTTTATCTCACAACGTGAGTACTCCATCATGGGCATGATTCAGCCTAAACTTGCGACCATCACCTCTGTTGCTAAAATGGCATACTTTGTGTAAACTGGTCTGGTAATCCAACTGACTTCGATTCGTCTCGGCGCAGCTCACGCTTTCTCTGGCTGTTATCACAATACGTCCACAGTAGGTAGTCCAACTCAGTGACTGCATCAGATTAATTCCACTCCTACACATGTATGGCATTTTCTATGAATTGTTTCATTCACCATGAAGCCAGTAAAGGTGTCACTTCGATGCCTACTCCATTTGCTATGATCCGTCGTGCTGAGTACGTGAATATGTGTATGACGTGCTAGAATTCAGCCTCCCATTGCATAGGGTGTACTTTTGCCCACATGGGCAGTGCATCCTTTCACCTTCGTGTTTATTTCTAATTACTACCATATTGTTTTGAGTGCAATACACTCTCCTCCAAACGAATCATCCTATTCCTCACTATTCGCAATTTACATCAATATTGCACTGTATATTACATCCACATCAGTCGGTTATTCCGCAAAGGCCTCAATGGAATCTATCATGGTGATTTGGATGTTGTCGGGGGCAAACCTTCTAGATCTATCGGTAAAATATCTTTCATCGGAACCCCAATTCGCGTTCGACAAGTTGAATCACATCCATGTGTGTTCGATGTTTTGTCGCATGGAAGCTCGTTGGGGCCTACCTAACTAGTAAACTTCTTCAGCGATAAGGCATATTTGAACAGTCGTTTATCGATGACACATAACCTTTCTTCATCAACCTCACTTCTTGTGGCCTACTTTTTCGTGAGTTTGTTTGTGTGAATAGGTTATGATATCTAATTTCACGCCGCTATAGTGTCGCTTCATTTTACTCCAGGAGTTAAAAGTTTAGTGCAAGCAATATGTTTCGTGACCTTTTATACTGAAACGGGATTGCTCTGCGACATCTCGGTGCCGTAGGAACAACCATTTATTCTGTCCGTCCATAGGGCTGGGTGCAATTGAACTCTGCCAGACGTGAAAGTGAAAATAAGAAGCACGAACGTACATATCTGTATTGTTACATTGGGATATGCTCAGTTGCATAAGCGGAATAACCTCTTGTATTACCACGTGTTTTCAACACGGTACAGTTGTACAACGACTTATTCCGGTGCGATGCGCTCTCTGGATTTATAAGCTACAAAGTGGGCGCCTCGAGTGTTGTCTCGGGCAAACTGTTCTAATGTTTCACCACTTGACATTTAAAGTATAGTGGGTGAGCTATACGTTTCTGACCCGGCACTAGAAGTCTCTACTGGTACCCGCATATACTGCTTGATGCGTATGTAGAGTAGCAGCCTTATTATGGGGGGGCACCCGAATAAAGTATCCAGTACCTCATTGTAAGGTGAACACGAAACCGACGATGCATCAACATGTACCGCGCTAGTCTCCGGCATTAATATCCCTAAACGGGGGATTAACTGACCTTGTTCCGTTTTTTGCACCTTATCCCGGATAATCATAAAATAGCCGGATTAGCCGTACTCGAACATTGGTCTTATAATTGAAGAGTAGGGGCGAGTGGCAATCCCTTCATGCCAAGTACAGAAGCTACGCTTGAACGCCCAAAGCATACGCAGTCCGTTTTCGTATGACCTTTTCATATTGTTCACTGACTTCAAATTATGGCATTAGCCGATGCCTAGACCCTTCACGGAATTCGTTTCTGATCTCTATCTAACTTGTTGCGACGGTATGCTCAATCTGCGCTGATACGATAACTTAATGCCGCCCTCTCTCTTACGCCGTGTGCTGGTTACACGTCTAATCTGAGTGATTATTACATATATTTAGTGTTAAATCTTCCTTCTCCCTTTATATTTTCACTGACTGGTCATGCATTTTAATTGCTACTTCTGTGCCGGGTATAAATAGCATTCGACGAACGTTGGAGACGCGCCAGACAATGGAAGATGACCGCATTGTCCGGTTGACAACTCTTTTGCAACGTTCCACGAAAGAGGCCAGTGACGCGAAGGCTCGGTTTGAAGAGGTATTGTTTTTCGCGTAATATATATCAGTGTTTGTTACCCCGTTACTTTCCGTCTGTGGGCATTAGTTGACAACCTTTCTGATACATTCTATTGCATTAGTGTTTGTGATAACATTTTTCCTTAAAATCTCAGTGGTCGTAAAGTATTGGAAAATCGCACGATTGCGGATGAGGAGCGTATCAATCAACTGGAGGAACAGTTGAAGGAATACACCTTCATGGCCGAAGATGCTGATCGGAAATACGATGAGGTGACGCGAATTCATGGGGGGAAATATTGCCTTGTGTTAAGCATGTTTCCTTGTGCATGTGAACTGCTTTTCCTGGCCGAACCGGATCCTCCAGCATAGCGTTTGACGCTCCTTTGGACATTGCATACCATCAACCAGTAGTATACTAGCATGATCGCATCTTTCTGCTCTTTCTACGGTTGCCATGGGGATAGCATTGAATCACACTTTGCCTGCCCATCTATGCACAATTTTACCTTTGCATGGGTTTTAGTTAGTTTTCAGTCAAAGCACCCTTTGTTTTCACGTTACATTGAATGGCAAGTACCTTCCTCTTGTCCGTTGTACTGTTCATGATTACTGTGGTACTTAAATCTGTCTGGGACCTAAAGAATTACAAGAAGTCACCATGCTTTGTAGTTGATCTCCCGTCAACTAACATATATAGCTCAAATATCCCGAAGTACCCCATCGAACAGCCGATCCAGACGAAACGTATTTGTGGATGTTCGAAGTGCGTGCGAGAGATGGCCCGTTGCCGACAATGTCTGTCTCTGGATTTACTTGAATCCCAGTGCTTACTAACTAACAATTCTTTGTAACCTATTGCAGATGGCATCTTGATTGACGTTCAAACTTCTGCAACCAACGCTTCAGTTCTAACCTCATCCATGAGGAGGAAAGGACTCAACTCTTTTATCCGTTTACTTTGTTAATTAGCGCTGGCACACAGACCAACACGGTTCCACCGCTCTGCTTGATCACTTCCACCTGGAAGGACAGCGTTGCGCACGCGGACATCAGGATATGTTTCCAGTACTACCTCGACGTTCACCCACGCCCGCCTGCATAAAGCATTCTCGTGCTTCAGGGATTTAGCTCATCGGAATTAATCCGGTCACCTTTCAACAATATCTTGGCTTCATCGTATTCTCGTGGGGTGGTTATGTAGCCATGGAGCAATTTGTACGCTTCGCAACATAGTATTTTTGATGGTTGTTAAAGGTTCACTCCGCTATCTATTTTCTTCTCTTCGCACGGTATCCGGCTCACGGGAATGTAACCGCCTTGTAGTACTGTTCGATCTCATTCTAGACCGCAGTGTTCCCCATTTTGTATGCATGTTGCATTCCGCTTATTCTCCTTTACCACGTTACTCATCTTGTGATGATGTTCTCTCAATTTCACACATACTTACATACCTAAATGTGTGCATGTGTGTCTAGGCTGCTCGTAAGCTGACCATCACTGAAGTGGAACTCGAACGGGCTGAATCACGTTTGGAAGCCGCCGAAAGGTATTTACACTTCTGTGGCTTCACATATTCGCTCACTGTTTCGCTCGATCTTCGCTCCTTAACCACGTCTGTCACGCGCAGTCTCTTAGCGCACGCATCCTGACTTGCAGTCAACAGTTTTGTGTATAATTTTGGGCACCGGCATGTGCTGCGCGACCAGAATTACGCGTCTCTACTGACCCTAATCCCGCCCCTGCCTCCCCAGTAGCATCGCGCTGCTGTGTGTTTCTCGTTTGTTATGGTCGGTTCGTGTCGTTCTAGCAACATGTGTCTGCTTTTATTCTGACCCTTTTGTATTGTTCAAACTGGTGCATGTACGCATTTGTTGAGACATTTTAACATTTTTCGCTTTTTTGTTTGTCGTGTCGTGTAACTGATGTTGTCCGATTTCGCTTGGCTCCCTTTCTGTGTCCACCCCGCGCTCACCGTTGGCTTCGTCGCAATCCCGCTGTCTCTTCCGCGATGCGGATGCTGTTACTCTCACTTGGGTGTCTGCTCTTTCACCTACCCAACTCACTCCCTCCCCCCCACACACACACTAACGTACATGCGCCCACATCGATTGGCTCTGGTGTTACGCCTGCCAAAGGCTACAAGGAAAATGGCTGTTGCGGAAGCTTCTTTAGCTCACACGGAGATGCAAATCGAACAATCTGAAAGGTACCCTTTGCTCTGTCCTTTCTGGGTGAATTAGCTTGCTATAGTATTAGTCGTAGTGGTAGTACTGCATCCCCCTGTAGACCTTAGCTGCCTTCTGCTCCTCCTTTCTCTTCTCTAACCCTGTGTGTGTGTTTGTGTGAATGTTCGGACACACGTTACTTATGCGTATGCAGTTTGGAGTCTTCTCTACCCTTCGGATGTGTGGTGGTGATACATCAGTATACCTCACGCGTGCCTGCCATTTTTATTCGAATTCGTGCCTGTGCATGACACAACGTCATGATATTCGTCTTCAGATGAGAAATAGCATCATTTATTCCGGTATGCACTGATAGAACTGCCTAAACCCACACATTCCCTGCATTGATGTGGTTCTTATTGTCCGCGGACCTGTGTCATTGTCCATGACGCACGGACAACTGTACACGTGGGACGACGTGAGATCACGTCATGAACACAGTCCATGAGTATGGCTCATACGAGTGCACACGTGCAATGCGTCACATCACGCACTCAATGCAGTTTCAAGCGTGACCGATGCAACGAATTGGGAAAAGGTATATTAACTTCAGATTGCGCTGCAGTTGTGTGCTGTGTCAGCGAGACACACGTACAGGACAACTGTGCCCAGGGCTCAGTGTCAGTGGAGAGCGTTGGAAGGTTAGCCGCATTTTGTTTCAACATCTTGTCAGGGATGCATTCTGTGAGCGGTTGCCTTCCCTACTTCAAATGACCTAAAGCGCAAGTATCGTGACCGCTTCAGGCGTAATGACTACTCAACTCACTTACCAGAGTCGGAACCTCGGCATGTAGTCCGTTTTGGGGTTTTTCAGTAATGCGCTGATCAGCGGCATCGTTTTCCAACGCGCGTCCACCCAGAATTACATGGCACCCACCAAATGATGTGCTAACCTGGGTTCGAAATGATCGTACTGCCATCCACTTTAGGCGGCGCACATCAGTACAAGCTTATCGTTCGATCTAGAGCATGTGTCTAGATTCTGATCATGTTCTTGTGTGTTTCTGCCAAATTTTCACTCTTCCAGTCTAGACGAACTGAACTACAAATTGGAGAGTAATTGCTAGTCAATTATGTATGCAATATGCGTAGCGACGATATCGGTCTGAATTGCAGTTTCGGCTGTCACTGACTGTTGAAGCGGACGGACCGAATGTTAATTGTGCGCTACGAAAAACGTTCGAGATCACTTCGCTAAGCTTAAGGTGTCTTAATGGCGGACGGATTCCTGGAGTTCCGCTAAACCTGAACAATGCACGCAAGACGATTTCGTTGATCGTTCGATTTGATACTATCCGTAACTTTCTGGATTGAAGTATCAGAATGGGCATATAGCGTTGGTAGTTGGCGAGTGCGAACGTCATCCCCATAGGGAACACCGGATTGTCCAAAAAGAGTTCCCAAAATCGGGGTTGTAGCTGAGGAAGATAGACCTATGTCTCCCTATCGGTCACTGGTTGGAAATTTTGGCCGAATGCTTTGAAGAACAATTCCGCCTACTCGGTGTTTTAGAATCGTTATTTAGGTCACGTAAGTCCACCAGATATTGATCTCATGATCCGTACCAACTATGTCTGTAGAAACGGAGAAAAACTCCCGTACAGTTGCGGATGCCTGTTGACTACAGCGGCTCATCTGTTTGCTGTGATGAGGGAACGTCGTCTGACTGACAGTTGTTAACCATCATTTCAATCTCTACAAAGGATCGAAACGTCTGAGAATCTTCGTGGTTTCAGTAGGATCTCAAGTACATCCAAACTGATCACTGATCCTCGTGCGAATTGAATCAGAGAAATAGACTGACTTCCACACATCGACAGGATGCATTGACCAAGCGTTTGCTCTCTACACCAGGTGATTGTGCATAATCACAACAGGCGGTTTGTCCGCGTGGTTTCTCCTTACTTGAAGACTGTCTTCGATTCAGTGGATTTCACCCGATTTTGAAAGGTGTGTTAGAGGTATTTACTTTTGTTTCGTACTTTGCATGCCAAAAATTTGTGTGCCATACCGATGTCCCCTTGGGACTATCTCCTCAGGTCACAAAGACAAGTAGAGTGCATCAGGACTGCTGTATCTCTATTTCACTTCGACCTTGAGGTAGTAGTATTCATGGGCCACTATCCTGTCTTTCACTTCCTGTTGGGTTGAGGTTCTGTTTGATAACCGCCTATCAGCCGTAGTTTGGTAAGCCACAGCCGTTTGAATTGTATCCAGTGATATCCAGGAGCTACCGAATATGCCGACACAGCTTGTTGCATGCTCTGAAATGTCATGTTTTTCAACTCTAGTCTACACTCATTTCCATTCCGATAATCGGCGAATATCACCCGATTTGTTCGGCTAGTTCGCTTATCCGGGTTGCAGTGTCACCTCCGGTGGTCGCATAGCCGCAGAAACGAGTGCACTTATTAACGGGCTCTTATGGTTTTTCAAAGCTTCAGCCATGTATTGAGATGGAATGATATAAGTACTGCAGCGCGGTCGTTGTTACTACTTGGATCAAGAGGAGCACTAACACTGCGTTCCGAGGCCGTTATCGAATATGCCAAGTTTTGCTATCAATGTTTGCGAGGCATTGTCCATGTCTGATTGGGGCAATTAATAACCGATATTAACGTCCTTCATCTCGTCTTTGTCAAGAAGCCCTCTGTTTTGAACTCGATCCGCATTCAACGGTTTGGTCGATTGCTCCATATATCCGCAAGCGGACTGTCTTGTTTCCCACTATCGCGTTTACTTGCATGAAACCACGTGATAGACAATCGATGATAAACGAAGATGGCACGAAGAAGCTAATCAAATGATTTAATAAGATTTGTGCTTCTTGTTACTCTGGATAGGTCCTCGGTGTCTACCGCTTCCGTTGCTGATACCCCTTGAGGTATGGTTTGCTCAAGCAGACAATGGCGCTCTTGCGTTCCTCCTCCTACTCCGAATTTTCAATTACCACATCTGATGAGTTCGCTTCTTACCCCATTCATCGGGGTACGATCTCACTTGATCACTCGAACGGCGCTGTCGCAGTGACATCCGCATCTGGGTTAGACCATCATTGCTTTTGAGCCCAAAAAGTACCCCACACACATTGTGCCCCTCAACTGTAGCCGGTTTGAGACTCAAGTGCGTGATCTGGGACATGACATGTCGATTTTATCTCGATGCACCGATTGGTCAAAAGACTCGCTCACTCTCCCTTCAGAAACAATTTCTACACCATTAGGCGGGACTCCACTGTCTTGAAGCACGCCTGGAATGAATGTCGAGTTTGCATCTCAACGTATCAATGTCGACGAATTCTTCAGAAGTCAGTCATTCGCGCTAGTAGTCAATGCACAGTTCAGCTTCTCGTTTTCAGCCGGTCGGTGGTCGAATGAACAAAGCGTCTACATTGCAACCCGAACTTCATCAGTCCGAGCCTGCGTACGGAACCAGGCAACCCTCGCAATATCCTTCGCCCCCGCGCGACTGATGGTGGTAGCTTGGCTTTGAAGCGTCGGTTCGGCGTATTGTGAAGTGTTTAGATCGTGCAAAACTATTTGGGTTGGGGATTCTCTTCAGTGCTGTGGGGTCGTTAATGCCATGCCTCTTTGCTGCTTGATGTTAAATCTAGGGGAAAGGATTCGCATGTCACCCGATTTGGGCGCTATGTGGTAGATCGACGCACTTGCTTACTTAACCCGGTTCTACTTTTATTGGTTCGACCATATGGCATTAGTATGCTCTGCAATACGTCTAGCTAGTCGAATGCTGGCGAATTGTGTCACGTGACCTCCCATGCTGATTACTCGCCATTTAACCGACTTAGATTTCCGATTGGCAATTCGCTCACACAACTGGGAATCTGCATGAGCCAGTCGATGTGCGTGTAAATGTGCGTGGGTGTAGTTTCATCCGGCCCCTCTGTACACGTGTCAGCTTTCACACTCTCAATCGCCCATGCAGTTTCGCAAGTTTACGCCTGTGATGTACACTTTTTGGCCTTCAGTTTTTATTGGGATCTGATTCCTTTCTCTCCTTTCCGTCTGTGTTCCCCGCATCCAATTGGCCCTTGCATGTGTGTGTGCGTGCTTCCACCCTCACACTTACTCCGCATGCAAGTCGACTGCATGAGTTGCAATCGGTCATCCATGAAACGTCTGGTCAGCTACGTTCGTTGGAGAACCAAGAACTTCAGGTTGGTGTCGCATTTTGATTGATTCCATCGATTGCTCATTGTTTTGTCTGAAGTGCATCCCCCACAGCCGCACGATTGCATGCTTGGACCAGTCGTATTCCCATTTTGTTCATTCAGGCTTGACAGTGGTCCGTGCCGTTTGACTACTATGCATAGGTGCTTAGAGAGGATTTGTTGCCTCATGCGTTGTACCGTTTCACACCCGCCTCCCACTGACCTTTCACTTTCGTTGCAACTGGAAGCAAAATCACCGAATTGGAGGAGGAGCTCCGCATCGTCGGCAACAATGTGAAGTCTTTGGAAATTTCCGAACAGGAGGTATATATCTATATGTGCTCCTGCTGCTGTTGCTCCATTCTATCCATCTTCACTTCTTCCCTGCTGTAGATTTACTTTGTGCCAATGCGCTCACTTGTACTAAGCGTCACACCTTCATCCATAACTGATTAAATGCATACTGTAGCCTATGTCCATACGACAGGTATATTCTTGCGATGTCCTTACAAGAACGACCGACCGACCGACTTCTCCTAGACATGACTGTAACGGGACACGATTTTCTAAATGTGAACAGTACGACCACACAGCTGAAAAGCCGATTATGCAATATTTTAGTATCGATGCCGGTGCAGATCATGATTGTCCGTTTGTCTCCCGATCGTACCTTTCTGCCTCCCCTACCCGACCACTCATGCCATTAGTTTTGTCGTCCAATCTGTTTCGTAAATGTTCCCCTGAGCTTTCTAAACACTAGTAATGATACAGTGAATTTAACATGGCTTGATCTCGATGCTTAAACATGTCTCAATGCCTTACTTGTTGAATACTACTCTCTCCTGGGTAGAAACATTGAACCCCGTACATTAGTGAAGTTTAGTCAGTTGCAGCTACATTCTGTGCCGCCTTGCATATGGACTAAATAATGGCATCTACACTTTCAGGGTGATAGGGCAATACTCCGAGCTGATGCTGACACTCTGCAACATTGAACGTTTGCACCTGCTTACCCGTCGACCTAGTCGAAGGGTAACATTCGTGCTAAAAAGACTAACTAAAGGTCACATTATTGTCTCTTGCTCCTTCTCCAATTTTCTCCCCTGGTCCGATATCCGAGTATTCTGCCGAATTTAAGGTGTTCATCAATGACTTCTGGGATTTTATCCTGCCACTGTATTACACTGATTAACTTTTTCCATAACCCCTCGGAGATTTGCATTCGTTTCTTTTTTTCCTTACCTTTGATCTGCTTTTCCGGAGTCGATTGGAAAGCGTTCCGTTTAATTCAGCGCTAAGTTCGGTTGCATAAGACTTTTCTTGTTATCCGCGAGCCAAACTATATATGTTACTGACTCCTCCGGCTGGCGTTGATCCGTTTATCGCAGTTGATGTACATTCGGGTAGGCTCCACAACCTCTTCATGACTATGTACATTGTTGATCGGAAGAAAGCCAACACACAAATCGCAAACAGCAAAAACCCCGAGACATAAATGCGCATACAAAGAATGTCCACTCGGGCAATGTCCACACGGAAAATTGGCCACATTTCCTCGTTTTGACAAATTCGTCACAACTGACGATACTATTTGTGGCACTATCAGGACGCCAGTTTTGACCTTTTCCTTCAACTGCTACACATGGTTACAATAACACCCAGATTGCCACCCAGTTCAGTCGCCTGGCACGTATGCACTGCCCTGCATCACAAATCCGGAGGAATTCATTTAAAATACTATACAGACGGAGCATTACACGCCTACTGCAGTTTGCCGAAGCCTCGACGCGTTTTCACACACTTCGGGTTTGAATATCTCGCTTTCTGCATTACAGGTGGATTAGTTACTTGGAGATGCACGCATGATTGATGTGTGAGGCGTTGCTCATTTATGAAGGCACGGAACAGCATCACCTCACAATGGCCGACTGCATTGTCATGACTCATCCTCAAAAAGCAGAAGTCAATACTCCCAGAAGCAAAATCATGCTGAATATGATAGCAATGTGATGCGAAATATTTTGTCAGCACTGAGTAACGAAGTGATGGCCCATATACCCAAATACATTCCTGACAATAAAAAGGTGACAGCAGTACGCCGGTACGCAGTACCGATGCTTCACTGCTGCGCAACCACCACCGGTCGCACGTGGGCTAAGGATACTATGAGGGTCGCCCGCTCCTCTACGCAGGCTCGGATCCGCGCTCTTAGATCACAAGTCAGGCTTGTGATCCTTAAGGCTACGGGTCGATCATCGAATATTCTTTGCTGGAACTGTTCAAGTCATTCTCTCTGAACCTTTTTCTGTGTGGACGATTTTCGTTGAGATCGCCTGTGGCAATCCATCCACACAGTGGGTGGGAGGCTCAAATGAATCGGCGCTGAACGAACCAAAATGGACATCATGACAAGTGTTGCCTGCGTACATGCACAAACGCTTCCGGTTATCTCCACACTGTTCTCCCGTTGACGAGTCCTAAGAACTATGTAACCTGTCATGAAGTGCAGTGTTTTCGGGCGGGCAGCGCCCTCCAACATTTGTCTGCTTCAGATACGATCCTAGTGATCGAAGTGTTAGGGGCTCACTTTAGTGCGACGCGCGATCCACCTTGAGATTGCGCGTCACAGTCGTCCATTCACACACTACAAATGCTTCAAAACGATCTTCACGTAGTGGTTAACCGCCTTTGCCTGCGCCTCAGTGGCGCAAGGACGTCTCGAGTTCGAGTCGCAATTCTGTTATCTCTATTGGATTCGTTCAAACAAGTAGGAAATCCGATCATGTCTCACTGTTTGCATGTTTTATTATTATAGTTGTGAGAGGTAGATTCGAATTAGTTTTTCAATGGGGACTCGTCATAGTCAATCGCTCACTTAAAATCAGTACTTTCCGATGGCGGCTCAGAAGGCGCCAACCACTTCCACTGCACTTTTCAAATGCGCATGTCAGCAGTGAATGGCTAATACGCTCTACATCACACCCAGTTAGTTGTGGCGGCTGCAGTTCGTCCCTTGAGGCTCATGGGTCCTAACCATTGGATCATAAACGTAGAGTCCTGGTTTTTGGCTCCGCACGATGTAGTCCAAGTGGACGCTGCGGACGCTTCCGGAATGGATGAAACCGCCGTCCAGATTTGTTCCGAGTGTACAGTAGCTGGCTGACTGAGTGTAGCTGTGACGAATCTCCATTGAAAACGTTCTATTTGACACCGAGTTCGAGGTAAGATGACTGTTCGCAATTTCACATTAGTGCACTCATCCGCAGTGCGCCTGTACTCATGCTTCACATCGTCAGTTTCCTGGACACCGTTCGCCCACGCCGCGACCCTCAGTCAAGCCTTTATTATTGTCTGACCTGTTCCTTTATGCTGTATATACCAAGGAAACACCCTTTGCGATATCGTTCCATATATGCCGTTTCTTAACCTCCATCGCACCGGTGCTAAATGTGAATGAAAATCCCGTCAGCTAAGGATGAATATGTCTAAGCCAAGAGAAGTGTGCTTGTTTCAAATTTGCACTCAATTGGATCGGTGCCTGACAGTAGGGGGTATCGTTTGTTCAGATAATAATAATAATGGGTATATTTCTCTTTAAGTGAGAAGCCGCGTCCTTATTTGACGCAAATCAAATATGTACAGGTGTACCATGCTTTTGCCTTGGCAATATGAAGTTGTATTGAATAAAAACAATGATATATCTCTCGTCGATGTTAGGTTACAGTCCAACTAAATATTACGATTCTTGGTGTAAGGAAAAATCGCAAGGAGTTGATGTGATATTTTTTGCATTTTCCAAAGCGGTCCTCAAGCTTTTTAGTGGACATGGCTAATTGATCGGTTAAATCTTTCTGGAAGATTGTGAGGTTTTAAAAGATAATACGTGTAGATAAATAAAACGTATAAGTGGAGTAATAGGGCCATTACTGGGACCGTCGACTGGAGACCTGCTTCCACGCAAGCTATTCTCTCGATGCATTTCACTCGCACTTCCATGCCCCATCTGGCCGTGTGCCGGTGTGGTTTTTAAAGCAGGTAAGCCATCACTTATGTAACTCATCTTTAGGGCCATTTTTCTGTTCATATAGTGTGGACAGTTAAGCCACCTAACTCGTACCATCAGCTGCATTTTTGAGTAAGGCACATTTTTATCGGCAGGAAAACACTGGCAATGCGCCTTGCATGGGTATAATTATTAGCGTTGGAAGATTCAATTCTTCACCTCAGGAGATCGATCCAGTCGTGGTCAACAGTGAAGTGAAGAAGAATATAAAATATTTGCTCATGGAAGACCGATCAACCAACTTGTACAGAGGAAGTGTCAAAAAGGGATGACTGCTCGAAGTATCCATATGCTAGACAGTTCTGAAATTAATTTCAGATTTGAAATAAATGAGAATATCCGTAGCTCGGGGTGTGGATGTGGATTTTGAGCGGTTCTCCGAGCTGAGTGATTATTGTGCAGACGTTTCGTTGCCTGACTAGGCAACATCATCAGTGCGGCTTCAGTGGCCTGGTTCGCAGTGCCTCGTAAGCGATTTCAATGTCCAAGTGCTTATTGATCGAGTTCTGCTTTGAATGCCAGGCTTCAATAAACTCACGTGCTTGCCGGCTTTTAGCCCTTCCGAGGATACTGACATGCTCTATGTCGAATTGATGGTTCTCAGCATCCATATGCACTGACATCAGAGTGTTCTGATCGTGGCGATGTATGGCTAGGCTGTATTCCAAAAGTACAAGAATTGATAGCTCTGAACAATGAGACTTGTTCTCTGGTTCTGCACTACTGCTTCCGCGACGGAAAAAGTAGTATTTAACATTACAGTTGGAATGTACAAAGGTAGTCGTAAGTAAAAGAAAATAAATGAATAGTTTGTGTCTCGATTGTGCGGGACACGGACCGTGGGGTTAATCCGATCACATTTTTAATTGAATCGTCCAGATGGCTTTGTTGATGGAGACTGAGGTAATCCTTCCTCTCAGAGCGTCCATGGATCGCCTTAACGTCACTTGTGAGACGTGTTGACGGTAGCTACTGTAGCCGGCATCCTCCTCACTGGTGCAGTCATCTTTGTCGCTTCGGTGCTCCTTGCCTCATGCTGTTCCACTCTTCCATTCCATCGACCTCCATCGTTTGTGTCGCATTCACCATTGTCCCGTCCAGGTGGTATGGACATATACCACGTGACTTCACTCTGTCCCCAACTGTGCACTGCATATACTCTTCGTAGGCGCGGCCGACAAAGTCACACACATCATGTGCATGTACGTTCCATTACAAAAGACGCACGTGCATTTGACACTGCAATCCTCACTGTGTCGTTTCCACTGCACGTTCCTACAAGCTGCTTGTCTAATGTTCCTCGATTAGTTGTTATTCCCCATAGGGACACGCATCATCACATCTGGCGCTGGACTTCTGTTCCGCATTGTGTGCGTTAGTGCCCCTGGAATAAGCTGGCACAAGCAGTACAACGTGGTATTGTGAGAGGCTGCCTGTCTACTAAACACCAACAACTCGGCTAGTTAAGAGAACGGCAACGCTCTTACAACTTCCCTACTGCGTCCACTACCTCTTCTCACAACTTCTATCCGCTGTACCAATGAGCTTGGATTATACCTGATCGAATAAACGCGGCGGCCATGTAGCCTGTGATAAGTTCTCGACATGGTTGACTGAACTCGAAGTTGTGCATTCAGTAGGGCGCCCAATCTCCGTCATGAAACGTGAGGTTGGCCAACACTCAATGGACTTTTCACCAACATATGCTTTTCGTCTTGTTCCGTTAATGTGTGATCTCTTACTCCATTCTGGATCAGAACGCCGGACAGTTCTATTCGCTTACTAGAATTGGATACTTACGCGGAACACGTGCGAGGCAGCCGCAACTCATAGAGTCCTACTTAGTAATTCTGGGTTCTACGACACGTGGTTATTTAGTTTCATTAGCTTTCGGGCACCAGCAAACACTCAAGTACGTGAACACATCTCAGATCCTCGCTCCAGTGCACATGTCTCACTATCGTAGTATCACGTGTTACCACATTCGGCACAGGACTGCTTATTTTGGACGAGCTTCTATGGCAGCATTGCACACGAATCGCTTTGAACAAAAGATTGTTCTGGTTTCCGTGTCTCGCAGACTAAGCTGCCTAACATCTGCCTCAGCAGCCGACTGCGTATCTGAACTAACTGACCCGTCACCTTTTTGGGTTAGGAGAGGGTGAAGTGATTGAGGATACCATACTAGGTTTCATCATGATTAAGATTGTGCAGCATTTTCAAGTGATCCTTCAGTCATCGCAGCCAAAGTGGATCAAGGTGTAGTTGTTGGCACCGCTCTTGATTGTTCTTAATAGAATGTTTTACCCAATAGGCCTTTGGTAAACGACCGCTGTAAGATTTAATAATAATAATAATATGTATACTTCTGATTCGAAAATTTTCGTCTGTAGTGACACAGATCAGTATGTACAAAAATAACCATGTTCTTGCATAGGCGATAAGTACATGTTTGAAATATTAAAGCATGGGCTTCTTGTAATAGCGGTTTAGGGAATGGTTGGGGCGAAAGCCAAGGTTTGAAAACGTGGATGCTTAGTCCTTTTTGGCCTCCCTCTCGAGGGATTTTTCCCAGATGAATATACTCATTATAGTATTCAGGTCAATTATGGAGTGTGTGGGTGGAACTGTGGGTGGTGCAGCGCAAGCCACCCATGGTCCCCTTTGTAGGCGCAGGCGTCCTGTGACTGTCTCTATGGACGTCACAGTGACAGGCAAATCCGAATACGGACGCAGCCAAACCAATCAGGTCAATGTAAATTGCGAGTTTCCTACCCACTATTGTCACATCTTCACATGACCTGAGTTTGGCAGTTCATTCCACGGATAGGTATATTTGACTAGGAAAAAATTTGAGCTCATGGTTTTTTAGCCTTTAATATAAGCAGTGCATGTTCTTTGTTGCGAAGCTTTCGAGTTGAGCTCTGTTACACTTTGAGTGTGCATTGTTTAAAGCATGTTAGACTACATCGCGTAACCAGTGCCGTTTGTGAGCCTGAAGCGACAACCTAACGCCTTTCACGTTTTGCTGTCCAGCAACTCCACAGTACTAGCATTTTCGTACATGGTGTGCAGCTGAAGATCCACTTACATGTCTTCGAACTAACGTTAGCCATTCACTAAAGCTTATTTTCCAAACCAT
This sequence comes from Dicrocoelium dendriticum, assembly GCA_944474145.2. Lineage (NCBI taxonomy): Eukaryota > Metazoa > Platyhelminthes > Trematoda > Plagiorchiida > Dicrocoeliidae > Dicrocoelium > Dicrocoelium dendriticum. Next base: position 73,716,796 of record OX104070.1, on the reverse strand, counting down.
GGATTTCTGCACTTCCGGTCACTCTTCAGTGATCCGTCTAGCGTTCAGCGTTTGTTCTGTGAGCGTGACGAGTTTTCGCCTTTCAAGCGTTTTCTCCATAGGAAGCTACCTATGTACGTTTAACAACACTGTGACGTGGCAGATGTGACTCGTCACTACATAAAGCCACTCTCCTTCACTTCGGTGGAACATTGTATTACATCGCTCTCTTACTGAAATAGTGTGGAGGATTGGGCCGCTGTTTGGTGACCGACCAAACGAAAGACATATAAACTGAGCAGTCGACCAGCGGCTTCCAACAGGCGCGATTCCCTAAACTCGCCCCACTGCCTTGCGGGTGGGCTTTTTAGCCAAAGGCTTAGGGTGGTGTCTCCTAAGACAACTCCCTACTTCGGCTTGAACAACCAGGTAGCATTACGCCCCTGGCACAAAATTGGACTGTTCTATCTTGTGCTCATCTGCTACAACCCCTTCTTGTTGCATTTTTTGCGGCCTAGTTGCACGCCAACTGCTCATTTGTTAACAATTCTTGCTATCCGTTGCCTAATTCTTATGTTCATGAATCTGGCTGCGATTCTGCTTGCCCCTGCGAACCATAGAGTTCAACCCGTGGCCCTTCTTCGACTCCGTTCCTCGTCTCGTTTGGCATGCTTCAACGTACGGACACTCATGCAGGTTAGAAAGTACCTTGGAGTCCCTCGATGTTGACGTCTGCTGCCTTTCCGTAACCCGATTTCAGGACCCCATCACTGTGCTCATGCTGACATCTCCTACTAACCACGAAGCCAGATACCACCTGCGTCTTTCTGGAGACAGAAGCAGCGTCAACGGGTTTGGCTGGTGTAAGTATAACACTGAGTGGCAAGACCGAGACGGAATTACTGAACTGATTCCAGATTAATAGCCGATTGTGTGCAGTTCGGCTTAAGGGTTCATGTAGAATTAACAGGCATCTCGAGGAGTCACAACTTGTTTGTGATATCTGTCTACGCTCCCATTAACTGCAGTAGGGGCTCAGTCAAGTACGACTTTTACCGGGATCTTCATCAGCTCCTGAGTAACGCTAGCAAATCTGATGTCATCCTTTTTGGGGATTTCAGTGCACGGGTTGGTCGTCTGTTACCATACCAACGTTACTTTGGTGGTCACCACGCACTTGATGACGGAGAGTTCTTACACTATGAAAAGACAATCATGTTTCTGTCGGACACCAACTTCAAGCATACGAAAAAGCGTTCCGCAACTTGGCGTCCCCCTTCACCAACGTAAACGTGGTCTCAAATTGCTCACATTGCGATCAGCTTTATATGGCGTGGCAGCATACGAGACTACAGGTCCTTTTAGTCCACCTTCATTGACTCAGATCATGCAATGGTCTACGCGAAAATCTGCGTGCGTTTTGGCGGGTCTCCAAAAATGTTGCACCGCAATATTGATGTGAACAGTTTTTCTGATTCCTCGGTTCATGCGAGCTGTCAGTCTTCACTGGCATAAGCACTTAGCTGCAATCCACCACAAGACATTGAACAACACTGGACTTGTATACATAAGGCAATGATCACTTCCGAACAATCAAGCTGCGGTTTAACTCGACGTCCTCTAAAAGCTTGTATATCTGCTCGCTTTCTGGAGCTGTTCGGTTGCCGAAGAATCGTATTTGAACAAGTGGCGCTGCTCTGACAACCGGCTTCTCATGCAAAGCCTATGCAAAGATCGCGATGCTCAGTGGTTTTTGCATGCTTTGTAGATGGAGACCGCTGCCCTCTCTGTCAACACTCGCGAGCTTTTCCAGCTCATTCAATGCACTAACCTCAGAAAGCCTGCTGTCAGAGGTGATTTGCGAGGCGGATGGATCTGCGATCACCAACCAGCAGAAGTGTTTGAACTGCTGGGCCGCGCACTTTCACTCGCAGTTCAACTGGCCTCCACCGTCCATCAGTGCACGCAGTACACATTGTTGTCTACTCTAGTTCGTCCCACTGGATCCACCCTGCGAAGCGGAAGTGTGTCTCGAGATTCGATGCTTGAAGAGATTCATAGCTGCCGGCTCAGGCGGACTTCCTCCGGAGCTGTTCAGGTACGGCTGCGTGGTGACCGCTATCCAGCTGACCATGTTCGCAAAAATCTGGCATGAAAAAAGTGCCTTCCTCTTAGAACAGATCAATTATTGTTCCGATTTTCAAGAAGGCACTCGCGCTTCATGTGTCAATCATCTAGCGATTAGTCTCATTTAGGTTGTTTCCAAGCTACTAGCATCTATACATCTTCCAAGACTGGCACCAATACGTGAATCATACTACATTTGGGAACAAGCTGGTTTCCGTCCCGGCCGCGAATGCCTGGATTAAATCTTCGCGCTCCGCCGACTCCTCGCACGTGGCCATTCTTACCACCTACCCAATATCGTCGCATTCCTGGACATACTGGATGCGTTTGATTCGCTTGATCAACCTGCTTTATGAATTTGGTTGCCAATGACTGGGGTGCCAGAGAAGTACACTGCCATGCTACGCACGCTTTTGATTCATATCTGCGGCAGTGAGGGTCTACAGCAAGCTTTCCTCGTCCTACGCTCTTGATAGCAGTGTGCGGCAGGGCTACCCTTTGTCCGCATTCCCTTTCAACTTCGCAACCGAAGACGTCCTTTCGAGAGCTGTAGATTTCCGACCTTTGGTTTGGGGCCTCTACCGAGTGAGTGCGCAACCGACCTAGACTATGCTGATGATATCGCCTTACTTGGAGACGATCCACAGGGCGTGCAACTCACTCTGAATCGCTTGGTGCTTGAAGCATCCCATCAAAGTGTAAATTGTTGCTCCATAACTTGCTAACACCCGCTGTTGTAGTCATCTTTGAAGGTACACAACTTGATCAGGTAGATACTTTCGTCTACCTATGGAGCTATGCTTCTACTGGTGACATTATCAGCAAAGAAGTTTCTCTACACATCACTAACGTCCGATCAGTATTTATCAATCTGAGGCACTTATGGCGTTGTCTTGACGTCTCAATCTTGATATAGGACCAAGTTTATTGTGCCGTTGTTCGTTCAGTATTGTTGTATGGTAGCGATACCTGTTCAGTTCGCATGGAGTACACGTGCCGATTTTCCTCCTTCGACAACGGTTGTTTAAGGAGGATCGATCGTGTTCGATGGCAACACCGTGTTCACAGTGATGACATCGTGCTCTGGGGGATGCAAGTCTTTGCTTCACCTGTTGAGATGACTGGTGCCTAAGCGTTTGCCGCGCCACACTCAATTCGGTGGTTCAGCACCGGGCTAGAGGCGACTGTCTGGAGGTTAGCCTTCAACCTGACGACAGCACATGAAATCACTGAAGTCACGTCTAGCAGCCGTCGGACCCTTAAGTCACTCTGGATGTGGACCCAAGGATGAGGATTGCCAGTGACTTAACGCGCTTGCAGACAGGGCGCGCAACCGGAATCAGTGGAAGGACTGTGCACAGAATTGTATTTATTCACACGAATAATATCACAAACATTGAAAATGACACAATAAGAAAATAGTCGGCGTGTGAAATACAAACACAAGATGTTTCGTTCTAGTATTGCTCATATTGTACTTTGATTACTATGGTATTTTTAATTTCCCCCATGTATATATATATATATATATATATATATATATATATATATATATATATATATATATATATAGGCCTTTGTTCCGATCAGCTCTCAACCGCCCTTGTGCATTATTCTGAATGCTTCTGGAGGAAGGTCAGTGGTTGGAGGTTAGCGCGGAGCCCGTGGACGGTCGAGGATCTAATGCTGACTTTATCGATCCACTGCTTGGGTAGTAATCTGATGGTTCCCATGTGTTTGACGGGGCTTGGAAAGGACACGGCGCTGCACGGTATATACACCCCACAATTTCAGTATGCTTTTCGGTGACCTCTCCTACTTACTTGTAGCTTCTGTTTTGCTGGCTCCCCATACTCTACACCATTACGGTTATTCATCGGCAAGGGATTTTTGTTCATATTTTCCTTTTTTCTACTCAACACACCATATTCGACCATTAGTTTCAACTCCTTTTAGCTCATTTTCTTGATTTGGTTGAAGGGTATCTTTCGCATATTTCATTTTGGCTTACCTTGAGGCCAGTAACATTAGTACGTCTCACTTAAGTGTCAATCTCTTTCACGCGTCGCTACCTGACATTTGCAATGAGTGACGAGTCACATATGCATAGCTCCTCATTAATTCATCTTATCCACGTCGTACCATATTTGGCTAGTACATGACTTCTGTGTGCGTGTGTGTGTCCGCCCGTCCAGGCAGCTCAGCGTGAGGAGGCATATGAAGAGAACATCCGTGATCTAACCGAGCGCCTCAAAGCCGTAAGCTTATGATGCTCATGTCATTCAGCTGATGCTTTTTCGCATGTTTCCTCACTGTGCATTTTGTCTTTGCCCCCCACCCCCTTCGCATGCTTCCTCCCTCCCCTTCGCACCCACTGCTTGTGACTCACCGGTCGCTATAGGCAAGCCAGCAACGACAGTTGTACGAATCTCGTCTGGCGTCGTTAAAGAAGCAATTGGCTGAGGTACTGTATTGTTCGTCCCAGCGTTGTTTCATGTTTTCTTGTCTTCCTATCCCACGCTGTTCACTTTACTCGCACCATGTCTATTCTTGTCGCAGTCTCACTGCGTTACGCGATTGTCACTTTTTTTTTTTCCAGTGTAATTTATTGATATGCACCTCGGAGTAGACAGCCCTCGAATCTTGCTGCTAGTTTTCCTTCCTCTACTCTCTCCTCTACGTTGCAACTCTTCATGTTAAATAACACGCAATCGCTGAAGGCTTCCCAACCTGTTCCAATGGCGCCTTCGGATCCATACTTGTCACTCTTGGTTTTAAATAGGATTGCGTCGTAGAAGCCTTAGCTTTCCCTATCCCTCGAAGCTGCACTTGCTTATCTATTCTCCGAGTAATGGGTTCATTGAAGGCCGAGCCTTTCCTCATCTTGGCCAAAAATGGCGCTGCTCATATTTTTGCACTTTCATCATCATCATCATCATTATACATGTCAGCTAAAGGTTGTAAAACACATCCGCTATTGTACCGCAATACATAAAGGAAATACATACATACATACAATACATAAAGGAAAAATAAATACGACAGTTGCATGTCAGCTGAGCTACCAGCAACAGGTAGGCATCGTTCCGGTAAGCTACCAGCCAGCTACTAGGCAAAAAAATTATTATGTTGTACCCTACGAAATAAGATCGTAGATGGAGGGGAGGTGAAAAGGGATGGGAAGGGACAAAGAAACTCACGGCACAAACGCCACTGAAGTCGGCTCATTGCCATGTCAGCAAGTGTATCCAGCCAAACGTGTGTCACCGTCTTTTGGACCCCAACCAAAGAGCCGTGACGCTCTAACCGAGGCTAGCTCCGAAGTGAGGGACTTCATTCCCCTGGACCAAGTCATCGCTTGGCCACCTCTCCTCTTCTTCCACCCACATCCCCGGTGAGCAAACAACGCTCGTCGAGTGAGTCGGTGGGCTGGTATGCGCAACACGTGACCGAGCCATCGGAGCCTGGTGCGGGAAATAACGGTGCTGAGCGGTTCATTCCCTTTTCCTATGCCGTAAACAAGGCGTCGAACAAGCTCGTTACTCACGCGGTGTTCCCACCAGATGTGAGCCAAACTGCGAAGGCACCAATGGTCGAACTTAACTAGCCTCTTTATGTCCGCCGATCATAGTGGCCAGGTTTCGCAACCGTACAGTAAGGTCGAACGTACCGCTGCATTGTACACTCTACCCTTCAGGGCGAGAGTAATGTCGCGCCGCCGACAGAGATGACGAAGGTAAGCAAAAGCGCCACGAGCTTTCGCTATACGGTCCGTGATCTCGTCTTCGATTCCAAGTGCGCTGATACAACTTCCCAGGTAATCGAATTTCTGAACGACTTCTAGCTGATCCCCACCAAGGATCAGCACAGGGGGCGATCCCTACCAATCTTGGAGGAACGCTTTGCATTTCGATGGTGCAAAGCAAAGCCCGAAGCGACTGACAGCCAGTGCTAATCTGTCCAGCGCAGCTTGGCACATCTGGAAGCTGTCACAGATGAGGGCAATGTTGTCTGCATACTCCAAGTCAAGAAGTCGTTCTCCTGGGAGTAGCTCCACACCTTCCAAGTCATGTCCTGTAAATGTAATCTCCATGACTTCGTCAATAGCGAAGTTGAATAGGAAAGGTGACAGCGGGCATCCTTGTCTCACACCGCTGGAGATATTGAAGGGTGACGACAGGTTGCCGTAAGCTCTCACTCTGCCCGAGCTACGCGCATATAATGCTTGGATAATATTAACATATTTCTCGGGCACATCTTTCATGAGTAAACAATTCCAAAGGGCACATCGATCAACGGAATCGAAGGCACCTTTGATGTCGCGGAACACGACTACGGTGGGCCGCCAATATGTGTGACGGTGCTCCAACAACTGACGCAAGGTGAAGATGTGGTCGATGCAGCCCCGACCCCGACGAAACCCGGCTTGCTCCTCACGAATGTGGCTTTCACGATCGCCAGTCAGTCTATGAAGAATGATGGAGGCGAGTAATTTGGAGGCGATGGAGATCAGACTGATTCCTCTATGATTGCCGCATTCCGAGCGCGAGCCGCCTTTGAAGATGGGAACAATAACGGAGCGGCTCCAGTCGGTTGGGACAGTCTGCTGCTCCCACATTTTCACTAGTAATTCATGTAAAGCATCAACAAGAGCAGAGCATCCGAATTTGAAGAGGGATGGAGGAAGATCATCTGGTCCCGCGGTTTTGTTCAACTTCAACAGTCCGATCTCACGTTCGACTTCTGAGCGAGAGGGTGGATCCAAAGGGTCAGCCCACGGAGCAGGGCGATCACTGGCCGGCGAAGAATCGAACAATTCTAGCCGATTAGATTGTTTTTCAAAATGCTCAGCCCAACGCTCCAAACGTTTTGACAAATTGTGGATAGGCTGTCCACTCTCATCACGTATAGTTTCACTAACACCAGGTCTCCTGCTGCCCGTTTCCCGTATCAGACGGAATAACTTACGATGGTTGCCAAGGGCAGCTGCCACTTCCATCTCTGACGCACCATGGGACCACCAAGATTCGCGGTCTCTCTTCAGGCTAGCACGGAGTTTTGCCCGGAGCTCTTTGCGAGTTTCATTGTGTTCACTTCCAGCCGGGATGTGCCGGCGAGCGTCGATAAGTTCCAGAGACCGAGAAGAGACCCAATATCCATGTTGGCTATTAGACGTACCACATGATGATTTGCCTGCTGCTAGTAAGGTCTGGCGAACATGTGACCAGTGACCATCAATTGTCTCCAGTGAGCAATTACTCAACTCGCATGTCAGCATACTTCGATACTCATTCAGAACAGCTGGCTTTGTCAGTTGGCTGGTGTCCATGCGCTCACATCGTCGTTGTGGGCGTCCGCCAAAACGCATCCGCATGTCAGCACATACAAGTGCATGATCGGTGTCCACACGTATGCTCCAAATCGAGCGACAATTCTGGATACAGCCTCTCTAGCGGTAACTGATGGCAATGTGGTCGATCTGCGTCCAACGCTGGTTCGAGGCTAGTGGGCGCCAAGTCACCCTCCGGCGGTTGCTGTGTCGGAAATTAGTGCTCGCAAGAAATAAACGAGCATCTTCACACAAATGAAGTAACCGCTCACCGTTATCATTACGGGAGCCTGCACCGTGTTGACCGCCCAGATGCAGTTTATCAGTGGACAACTTTCCAACTTGTGCGTTCATATCCCCCGCCAGCACAACAGTGTCCGTGCTTCTTCTGTGGCGAAGGAGCTGGGTCAGTTGGCAGTAGAAGTCGTTCTTTACCGGGACTAATAGTGTCTATTCATCATCGCTGCCTATGCGCCCACAAACTGTAGCGATGATTTTTGCACTTTACTCATCATCATCAATACACGTTAGCCGAGGCTGAGGAAGACACCTCAGCTAATGTACCGCAATACAAGAAAGTTTAGACATTAAGTAGGGTAGACTTAACAGCTACAAAAAATGGAAAATAATGCTAATATCACATTTGTGATCGTTGTTGGAGGGGAAGCTAAAGGGAAGGGGAAGGAAAAAGAGGCTCACAACACAAACGCCATTGTAAGTGGACTCTTCGCCATGTCGGTCTCCAGCCAGGCAGTCGGCAAACACCTACCGACGCCAACTTCGAGGTGAGGGACTTCACTCCTCTTGACCAAGTCATCGCTTGACCTACCCTCTTTTTCCATCCACATCCCCGGTGCGCAGTGGACGTCGCGGGAGTCGGTGAGCTATCATGCGCAATCTGTGGCCCCGCCATCGGATCCTTTTACGTGATATAACGGTGCTGAACGGTTCACTCGCTCTTCCTGCGCCAAATACGAGACGCCGAACACACTCCTTACTCACGCGGTGCTCCCACCAGACATGAGCTAAATTGCGAAGGCACCGATGATCGAACGTAACTAGCTTCTTTATGTCCGTCGACTTACACTTTACTAGACATACAGGCGAACTACACTTAGTTTTCCGCTCCTCAGAGTACACCCTCTTGAAGAGCATCGTCTGTCTGTCTGGTGAGAGTTATCCTTCTGCGCAAATCCGTTGGTATGCTTCCCCATTCTTTTGTCTCACATGAGTTGTTTAGCGTATTGCAATGCACAGTGTGCTTGATAACATTGGCAGACCGCTGATCCAATTTGCTTCATCTTATTCGAGAGGAACCACAACACGAACGCAACAAAGGATGCGGACTATGTTGTTGTTGTTGTTGTTGTTGTTGTTGTTGTTGTTGTTGTTGTTGTTGTTGTTGTTGTTGTTAGCCCGTCCTGCTTGTCGTCAAGTCTGGGGCCTGAGTTACTGTCCCCCCTTCTGACTGTTGTAAGCCGTTACTGTGTATGCCTATGAATTTCCACTGATTGTCAATGTGTTACGCCGTCAACTTTCAGCGGCAGCAATAGACTGTGTGGCCTAACCAGCCACTTGGATGTCTCCAGAACTTCCGATTTGCTTCCATATGGAACAAGTATTGTTCTAATAGGCGTTCTGATGATGCTGAGCCCATTGTCTGCTTTCATGCGGACGTATCAACCCCGTTGTTATCCTACGGTCACAACAATTCCATTCCCACAACTCCGGTCTCACCTGCTAACTTGAATGTACACGATCGGCGCGCAGAACGACGATCATATCGGTGTTCACCCCTATCATTGGGGTTGACTCATTACACCAGCTTTGTGTCCTGCTCAGTTTTTAATTGCTCTGCCTTGCATGCATTTATGGCATATTTTACAATAGTCAAATTTTGGCAAGTAACACTTTCATGAGAAAGGTGCGCCCCGTGTGAATGGATCTCCGGACACAGTTGTAGTAACCTAGCGAATCTGCTTTTTATCTTAGTGATGTCACTAAACTCAATCGCCCCCCTCTTGCCTCATAGGGATCAAACTTCATCGTAAAGTCCACATATCGATTTATTGAGAAATATTCATTGTTCAACATGTATGCGCTAGTACTTACCTAGCTCAAACCTTAGACTGCAGTTCTTCGCGTTATGCCATGTGTACTTAACTGATTACCTATTCTCTCCTGATTAATCAGCTAAAGTAATAGCTGAGGTGTATAACGTGTATAATAATGATGAAGCTTTTAAAACCAAATGTGGTACAAGTGGAGCGATTTGCTTCCGGCAACGACTCGCCATGCTAATTTGCATTGGAATGGTGACATCTCGAGCCGTTTCTCAGGCGCCTTCGGACAGATGACAGCTGCGACATGCGCTTCCAATGATGATTTGAGTACGTACGTTCAACTGTTCACTCATTAACAACATCTTTTTCACTTGATCCTGCAGCTGTTCGTAATTGTCGCGTAACCTTTTCGACCTTGTTAGTATATGCTGATCTGTATTGACAGATTAGGCACTATCATCTTGTTCTATCTCAGCTGCCGGCCAGTAGCCATATGGATTACAAGCCTGCCTTGTAATATGGAGGTTGCTGGTGTGAGGTGAGAGCGACATCGCAGTATTTCCAGCGCACAAGTGACTTGTCCCCGTCGCGTGGCGTCGAAATGTCATCACTGCGTACCGTGGTTACCTTCGCCTGTTTGTTCTCACCTAGACCGGGTATCATTTCAATGGAACCACGGTTCCCGCTTGGCAATACTGGTATAGTGAATGCGTTTGCTGTGCATGAGTGCGCCCAGCCCGCTTTGCACCGCATGCTTTTCACTCCCTGAGTTATGCGGGATCCTGCACGCGAACTAATGTGCCCTCTGATACGGTGCCATTCCATCCGTACTTTTTCTTAGGCGGAAGATCGCGCTCAAGATTCCGAACGATTAGTCAATACCCTTCAGGCGGATGCCGATCGCCTTGAAGGTAACCCCTCACCAGAGTTCACTTTGTCACGCATCTTCATTCAATACTCCCAACCACTCTCTCCTTTGTATGCCGGTTTCTGCCTTCTTCAACTTGGTTTGCATCTCTCTTCCTTCTCTTCCAATGCATGTGCTCGCCACTGGATTTCCGCATGTCCCCTCTTTTCCACCATCTCCCCTTGGATTTGCTGTGGTCGTACTGCAGGCTGAGCGGCGCGCCACTGAAGCAAGCCAGTTGGAACAAAACAAACAGAACGAGCTGTGCAAACTCGAAGGTGAGTCTTTTTGCTTGCTTTCTCATCCTGTAGTTCTACCACCACTGGTCGATAAATGCGGAGACAGTCTGAGCAGTTCCATTTAGTTGCTCAGCCATGCTCCGCCAATGTGCGGTGGGTCCGGTTGCTTTGACTCACGTTGTCAAGATGCTGCTACTGTTACATATATTACTACTACAATAATGTAGTCGCATGGTATAGCAGCATAGTAATGGTAGTAATAACCTCTTTCCTTTGCGTTGAATTTGTGCTTCCTTCAACGATCTCAGACCGTCATTCGCTATCTAACATGCATCGGTGTCAGGATCTTTGACCACGGTAGTGTCATTTTTCATGGTACCTTTTGCCACGTCATGGAATCATCAGTTTAATTGTGTATACCGGGCCACAGTGGAGATCGTTCTGTTATGCGCCTTCAGATCCCTAACCATCTTTGCTTACTTGGTTGTGCCACGTAAGGCGTTCAAACGAATACTAGGCGGCGATAGTTATGTTGTGGTGAGCAGTTTGCGTCAGTCTGAGTATCTGTTGTGCTTTTCCGCTTACTGAGAAGGCCCTGCTTTGTTTGCCGTGTCCGGGACAGATACTTATTCGGCAGTCGGAAATGATCATCATCATAATCATTACACTAGGTAAATGTGAGAAACATGCCTTAGCTATTGTGCCACAATACATAAAAATATGAAAAAATCAAGATACTAAACATTGCAGAATACAAAAACTATAAAAACAGCAATCTAATGTTATGTGTCATATTATGCTTGGAGTGTGAGATCGTGTTTGGGAGGAACCTAAGCTGGAGGGTAAGGGACAAAGGGACACGATCGCCATTGTATTGGCTCTTCGCCATGTCAACGATTGCAACCAACCAAATGTGTTCGTCGTGTTTGGGACCGCAGCCCGGCAGTCGAGAGATACCAACCGAGGTCAACTTCGAAATGAGGTCTTCATTGCTCTTGACCAAGTGATCGCTTGGCTTCCCATCCTCTTCTTCCGTCCACACCCCAGGCGCGCAATCAACGCACATCACGGGAGTCGGTGTGCTATCATACGCAGTCTGTCGCCCCGCCATCGGATCCTTTTACGTGATATAACAGTGCTGAGCGGTTCACTCGCTCTTCCTGCACCAAATACACGATACAGAACACGCTCATTGCTTACGCGATGCTCCCACCATGCGTGAGCTGAACTGCGAAGGCACCGCTGGTGGGACGTCACTAGACTCGTCATATCTGTCGATCTGATGGGCCAGGTTTCACATCCTTACAGGAGGGTCGCATGTATGGCTGCATTGTAAACTTTACCCTTCAGGGCGAGAGTGATCTCACGCCGACGTCACAGGTGACAGAGATAAGTAAAAACGCCTCGACCTTTTTTACGCGGTCGGTGATCTCCGATTCCACGGGCGCTATTATAACTGTCTAGATACTAGAGTTCCTGCACGAGTTATAGATGATCACCACTAAGAGTCAGTGCGGTTGTGGGTCCCCGCCAATCGCGGAGGAAAGCTTTGTATTTCGAAGACCCCAAACATAGCCCAAAACAATTGACACCCAGTGCTAATCTGTCCATTGCTGCTTGGCACCTTTGGAAGCTGTCACGGATTAGGGTAGTATCGTCGGCGTCAAGAATTCGATCACCTGGGAGCAGCCTCACACCTTCCAAGTCGTGTCCAAGGAATGCAGTTTCCATGACTTCGTTAGTGGTGAAGTTAAAGAGGAAAGGTTGGCAACGAGCAAGTTTTTCTCTCATCCCTGAAAGTGTTGAAGGACGTCGACAGTTTGTCTTGAGCGTTCAATCTACTCACTCTAATTTGAGACCATACACATTTTAAACTGGTAGCTCAGATGGGAAACGACAGAAAGCGCGCCACTGGTGTGGTTGCAAGCGGTGTCCCCTAGTGCTTCTGAACAAGCGTAGGGTGAACCGCGTATACTCCAGCCTGGCGGACGGGGCGGACCAGCAGCATCCGGTTTAATCGTCGCTAGATCTTATTTCCCGCTACCAAGTCAAAATTTGCCCACTTAGAGAGTTGGGCCATTCCATCTCGTTCAAATGGAGCAAACGTCCCTCAATGGGCATCTGCAACACGTCCTCAAACTAGAGCTTCTTCACTCTTATTCCTGTGACTAGGAAATTGACCTAATTATTATTTTCCAGTACCCATCTACTCAATACTCTGCAAGTAACGATCAACAACCCGAAAGTGCCTCTGCTCCATGTCTCACTACCGCAGCGCCACACACTGTGATCCTATTCACACTCATTCTAAGGAAATTCACTTCTCACACCAAATAGAGCTCTGGCTTTCGCAGCGCCGGCCCGTATTCTTCAGAATCACAAGCTTGCCTTGTAATCCGAGGGCACAGGTTCGAGTCTGCGTAGGGACCTGGCAACCCTTGCAGTATCTTTAGCTCACCTGCGACTATTGGTGGTTGCGCGGCAGCGAAGCATCGGTAATGCGTACCGGTGTACTGATAATGCCATTTTTTCTTTTTGACTTTCACAGCAGTCAACTGCCTCTCATTTCTAGTGCAGCTGTTAAGATGTGTGAGTCGGTCAGTTCTCTGCTGCCATCCCTGGTTATCAAGGTCTAAGGGGCATCAAATGTTTTATAATCCCGTACTTGCACTTTGCGAAGCGCCTACCAAATAGTGAATTCGTTCCAGTAACCTTGTCGAGAGTTGACTATGCTGATTCCCGGATCTCTTACAACAGCACGATGTTCGCAGTATCCAACGCTCAACGCATCAAGTACTCAATGCCTGCGTCTTCATACTCCAAAAGGAGCGCTCCAAGATGGATTTTACGTTAAAAGTGTGTAACTGGGGCATAGGCTAACTCTGATGTATCCTACTTGTCGTCTCGAGAGCGTCCTACAAATCGTTGTTCGATCGGGGCACTCCTAGTGGCAAGTATATGGGATGGTGGGGCGATCGATTGAGTTAGACAGGCTGCTGAAATTGGAAAATGCAATCATCTTCGACTTGAAATATGTATGATACTGCTCTAGTATTTGTTCGCAGAGAGAATATACGGTTTATACGATCTCTTCCTGATTGTTCTTTCGTTTGGGATTCCCGTTCGACACTAAGGTGGTAGACGGAAATGAAGGCCAGTATCTTTGTTACCACGGGCATCAATCTGATATCCTTATGTTTAGCACAAACAATGCGACTGTCTTCCTAAAACAGTCTCTTTCTCCCATGATTGTTCAAATAAATGGGTCCACCACCGCCTTCAAACAGCGCGAGTGCAGAAAAAGCTGAACCAGTAACACGGAGACAGCTGAAGGCCCTGGCCACGTCTCCACCGTCAAAGGGAACACATAAACCAACCCACATGGTTTGACCTGCCACTCTTGAAAGGCAGTCTCTTAGTGGGAACTGGCCAGCTGGTCTCCCTGTGAAAGTTCCCCGCCAAAGTGCCAAACGGTGCTGCCCCTTACTGTGCACTTGGTAGGTGATTTTCTGAAGCCATCGATGCATATCAGTTGGGATTGTCTGTTGAGTTTGCCAATCTCCTATTTCTTATGGACTCTGATTCACCAAGATTCCTAGCACCGTTATTTCACACACCAGGCTCCGATGGCTGGGCCACGTGTTGCACATGTCAGAACACCAACTCCTTCGTCGTGCTTTGTGTGCTCGCCGGAGGTGTGGATCGAAGAAAGAATGGGGAAGCGAAGCGATGACTTAGTCACGAGGAATGAAGGCAATTAGTTCGAAGTTGGCCTCGGTTGGTAACTATCGGATCCGTGATTGCGGCCCCGAAACAATGAACACGTTTGGCTGGATACACTTGTTGACATAGCGAAGACTCCACTTCAATAGCGTTTGTGCTTTGAGTTTCTTTGTCATTTCCCCTCCCGCTTAGCCTCTCCCCTTCAACCACGATATCATTTCTGACTGGTAACATAACTTTTGGGGCACAGTAGCCGACCGCTAGTTCTTCGAAACGATGTTCATCCGTTACTGATGACTTCTCTGGCGCGCTTCTTTTGTGTATTTTCCATTTCCTTGTATTGCCGCACAAAAGTTGGGGTGTTCCCCACCTCTAGCTAACGTGTATAATGATGCTGATTAAAATTCCTTACCCTAGTGCTCAGGCTCCGTTTTAGATCACGTTCGATAGCCAGCCCGATTATCACAGTATATTCTGTGCTAGCAGTGATTCTTCCACTGGACTGCATCAGGTTCACTGATCTTGCGGTTATCTATGGTCATGTAGTCAGCAAAAAGTTCGAGCATACTCGGTGGCATAACATAGCATGACCATAATCATGTGGGTTCCACAACGACCAGTACTCAATTGTAACACCATGTCACCTGAAGTAAAGGTTGGTTTGGTCATTTTTGCTTCATCAGTGGCCGACTGCCAAGGGCTGCCATCGGCATCTTTTTCACCTGAAGACAGTGCTGCTAAAAGAAGACCGATGATCTGCACACACACACACACTTTCGACCGTCCGTGCTTTCGAACTTAAATCCAAAGGGCTGGGATGATCTACTTGCGTATTCATAACTTAAGCAACTCTAACTTAGCTAGAGACACTGCGAAGTAACGTGCCAGGGTCGTGGTGTCAGACGTCTTTATCATAATCGGGATTTCAGTTTATCTATGCATTGGTATCAAAAGTGTCAAATGGCACCTTTCTTTGCTGTGTATGTTAACCCTATTTGATTGTATCAAATAGATTGCACACCGATTGTCATTCACCGGATTCCGGTTAGCCTACGGGTTTATCAGCCATGGAGTTTAGAATGGCGTCCACTCCAGCTTGATCTGCGGTCGGTGCCTCAGCGTCTTCGGTTGCGTACAAAGGGACATGCTAGACGCACTTAATTCACTAACCATGTGGGCGTCATGGTCTCCACTTTCGCAGACGCAACATGTCAGCACCGAAGATATCAAGTGTGCGTGCAAATGCAAGCTGTCGACTCATTTAGCGTAGGATGCTGGCCACTGCAAATGAAACTTGGTCACAAGCTGGTGTGTGGATATATCTACGGATTACAGAGCTCCAGTCGTACTGAAGCCGTTGCCGCCGCTGCCACTCGGAATTGCAGAAATGCGGTTAGTAACAATCGTCGGGAAGCGTGTGAGAGAAGTAGGTGGAAAGTAACAATGGGGCATCAACGATGGTTTGTTTTTTCTTGTTCGTTATGCGGTGTTTAGCTGAAAAGACGACCCTTTTGTAACGATGCGGTGGCCCATGCAGGATGCGGTTAGAATAGTCACGATTGTTGACAAGCTGGGATAATTCTGGTCCCAAACACCTAGCCACAAGGCGACGAGAGTATAGCATTGCTTTATATGATGAATCAGGTTTACAGAATTCAATGCTATTTCTTCCAGTCACCAACCTATAGGACCATGAGGTTGATTTTGCCTGCCTCCACTAACTATTGACCAGTCGGGTAGCAGCGACTGCCAAGGTGGGCAAACCGTCGCATCACTTTAACGCCCGGCTTTTTTCCACCGCGACGATGATGGGAATGATGAGGTAAACGCGCCAACGTTTTGATGCTTTACTCTTACGCTTAGGACCGTGGCTCCCATCCGGATTCCTTCCCAACTTGTGGGCAGATCTCGTTGTTGTTCTATTACATTTAGTCGACTGTTATTCGCGTCCATTTTTCTTGAAACTCGCAGCACAACTCCTCCAAGCATCGTGTTAGTTCACGCTGCGAGACTACCATTTCTCCCTCCAGCGTTTCCATCGAAATCAGTCATGTTTTGGGGTTTCTTTGATATTCCCCGATCACTTTTGCCTCCATCTCACTTCGATAACATCATCTTTCGATTCATTTTAGTCACTGTGTAGTGAACCAAGCTTCGACTACCATTCTGACTACCCAGTGTATACTCCCATTACTTCTCGTTATTGCACGGTGGTGATTCAGACTGCCATTTTTTGATCACCTTACATGTTGACTTGGCTCATTTTGTTTTGTGTGTATGTGTTGAACTATCATCGTGCACTAAACATTCGTTCTAGTAGCACTTCTTCTTCTTCCTCCCATCCTGACTTTTGTGCAGAGGTTCTGGAGGCCGAGCAGCTCAACCACGCCAATCTCCGCAAAGAAATGGAGAACATGTTACAAGAAGTGGGCAATATGTGAGATGCTCACCGATCCTGGTCGCTTCCTTCGCACCACGCCCCTCAGTCGTCCGATCGCATTGGACGCAGCCGATCTGACACATTACGGACGCCTACGGCCTTTTTGCCTCTGACCACTTTGAACCCGTTTCAGGATTTAACACTACGTTTTTGCACGCCTCTGTGATGCTTCCTTTTTTGTATGGGAGTGCACATCTCTCTAACTGCGCTCTTTCCCGCTTGCTTGTCTTCCTCCTACTTCACTGTTTCGTGATACATTATGAACTCTTGTCTTTTCCCCAATGGAGAGTATGCCGTACCCTATGTGTTGCTATGCATTTGTTTCTCATAGTTTATCTCATAGTTTCATTTTATCCATCAGCTTGCACTCATCAAATAATCATGCTTTGCTCGAACTTATTGCTTCGCTATTTTTTCGACAAAAACCTTGCCAACTTGTCCTGACGCACGCGCCGTTGCCGTATCTCTCTCTCTCTCTCTCTGCGTTTTCATTCCGTTTATGCAATCGTGTTGCACTGCGTTCCACGGAAATTCCTCCCCTTCTGCATGTTCAGCATCCCAGTTGCACGTACGCGTTGGCAAGTTTTTTTTAGGGCCGCATACGACCCGATGGGCCAGAATATATCTGTGTCCACTTTTGTGCTCCGATCAATCACTATCCTCTTTCCTTTTGTTGCGTATGAGTGGTCCTTTACAGTCCCTCTGACTGCAATAAGCGAAGCTTCAGCTAACTTGCCCATTCATTCAAATCGTTTACCCGCTCAGCTGGGTGAATTTACTGTTTTTCTCCGAATAATGTTACCGCGTCCAATGAAAAAGCACCTGACATTCAGCCTATTTGACGTATTTGTTTTTGGTTTCAGTGGCTTGGTGGATAATTCCGTTTCTTTCTGTGGCATTCACCACCGGATTGGTTAATCAATCAGGCCTGTTATGAAATAGTACGGCCATTTCGGATTTCTACGGTCTCACCAGTTGTCACAATGGTTTATGCGCTATTGTATTTGCACAACACCCGTAGTGTTGGTGGTACGTTTCCGGAACGGCTGTAACACACACGATTCGGTCCTAAGAGGGCTGACTTGTGTTTGTGGACTTGTGTTTGTTCTACTCGATTGGGTTGGCTACATCTAGTGTTCAGTCACACAAAGTCGCTGTTTACAGCGCTAAGTGAATTTGGTGCCACATTCCATTAGGCAGCACCATGTCGGTTGTTGCCGTGACCCCTTGGCTATATTCCGACTAATCGATAGACCGGCCATCATTTGGTATTGTTGTTTTCCTATCGGCCACCTGTCGTTGGCACTTTCTCTTTTTACCTGCCTGTTTGGCAAACCCTCTGCAGTTTCTGGCTTTGTGTGAACACCAATAATACTAAATTTTTATTCTCGACAATACGAGACGCGCTGGTATCGATATGATCGGGTAAGTACACGCTTTTATAGAACGCTGACCACAAGTGGATCAGCATACTTGAATATCCGTTCAGATAGTGATGTTTGGCAGGACAGCGCAAACATAATAGATGCGTGCCTGAACTGCAATGATGTTGGCTGGCATTTACCCGTTTTCTCGCATATAAAACAGCTGAACCACAGGAGGGATTGTGATGATAAATTATATACTAGGTCATATGAAACCTTGACCCTGCTCAAACGCTTGACTTGTTGTTATGGAACACTCAAACAATCGGATCTCGTTCTGTTCAGACAAGAACTTGTTGATGTTTTTTTTCGAAACTCGTGTTCAGGAGTGCAGGCACGTATTCCGAGTGGTAGCTTGTTCCTGACTCTGGCGGATCTGTGTTGAGGTGAAAGTTGGTAGACATTTTAGTTATTAGTTTTTTTTTCTTGCGGCATCCGATCAAAGGCCTTTGTGCATGTCGCAGTAAATTAGAGTTGCCGATATACCATGATCACGCGAGTCGGTTAGATGCTTTAGAAATTCCAGGTGGCACGTACTGCAAGACCGATGATTCGAAAAGCGGTGTTGTGAGTTGTTTATTAGCTTTCTTCATAGTAGGAATTCGACCCTTTTAACTTTGATGTGTCACTCCAAGAACGCTTTTCAGCGTGATGCCAGAGTACGAGTCGAAATATGTTCGTCTCTCAGCTCTTGCTGCGTAAGGCACAGTCATTGCAGTTGGTAGCGTTGTTGGTACCGCATCGTATGGTCCATTACGGGCGAGGCTAGGTTGTTTACGCGGTGAAGAAGTAAACACCCACTATACCGCTAGTCCCATGCTGTTGCCATGCATCGGTTGACAGTTAACCGTTGTCTCTGTCGTAGGCACTAAACGGTCAGCATCCTCTCAATGTTCAACTTACAGTAATGGAAGGTGTCTAGTCTATTGCTGCTGAACCAACTGCCTGGATTTATCACAATTACATATTTATTCGTCCATCGGCTCATGACTGGTGCCGACCACCCCATTATCGGGATTGGCCATAGGTACCACCGTTTACTTCTTTGCTTGGAATCAGTATCCCACTATGAGGTTAACTATACGGGGATAAGTTTTGCACCTTCCCACCGTGCAGCGGCACAGTGCTCTTCACGGAAATAGATGAGAGTACCGGAGGAGGAGTCAGGTTGTTGGCCTATCGGAGTTGTTCCCCTTCGAAGATCAGGATTCATTTGAAAGACAAACCTTTCTAATAAAGTGACCGCACCAGATATTCCAAGCATCACATCGTAGTTTCTTGCGCCTAAGCAATTTCCTCTTGTTGTATCTTTCAGGAACCCTACTTGTTTGCGATTACACAGGCTTCGTGCTCGAACATATCCTCCTACGATAGCAGCGACTCGCACCTATTAGTCTATTCTCGAGTAACATTATTCGTTTGAATGTAGCAGTGTTTCTTCCGCTCCTGGTCCCGTCACCTTGGCGCTTTGTTCGTCTCCCGTTCTCGTGTACCTGTGCTTAAAGGAACTGAAGGTTGTCCATTATTATTTCACGCTTTCCAGTTGATGGTAGTGTTACACAACAATTGTCCGGTTGCCACGGAATTTAATTGTTAGCGCAGAACTGTTTCAGATCAAAGGGCAGAGGAAAACTAAGGTGCCACTAGAAACCGCTTACTTTATCCAGTATTGGGAATTTATCATTACCCAACCAACTTTTAATTTTCAGACGAGCTGGTCGCCGAGAAAGAAAAATACAAGGCACTCAGCGAGGAACTCGATTCGACCTACGCGGAGCTTACTGGAAATTAAGACCGACCAACCGTATCGGAGAGGCTATAAGGCAACAACCATTTTTGTTCTCACTCCTACTTCGCTTTCACCCGTGTTACAAGTTCTATCTTACTCTTTCGATTCCCTGTGCACCAACACTACTCTTTTGACGTTCACTCACTTCTTTTTCTGCCAGCCTCGCTCTTTGTTACAATTTGATATTCGCTACGTACACGGTACCTTGGATCTTGACAGTATTTTCATTGTGTTCATAGCGCGTTCGTGTGAATTAAGGTTGTCTTGTGTGCAGTCTGTGTTAGTCCCCTCTATCTCTCTTTCAAAATCCACTTCTTCACTTTATCTTCTACCCTACAGACTAGTACCTGTGCAACGCTATCTCCCCTATTATACATGAACGATTCTTTATTCTTGAATGTTCTCTGCTCCTCGTTGGGTAAACAAATACTTAGCCATTAATCGATCAAGCTGTCGACTTGGAATGTGTAAACTAACGAAAACAGATGCTCTTTAGTGCTGAGAGCATCCCACTTTCTCACCGTATACTCCAGGCATGGCTGATGCCCGTTGCGGTACCTGCGTTACTCGTTCCAGTTTGTCACAGCACATCCGACTCTCCATCTCGACGGGTTTCCCACATCTCCATCGCACACGAACATTTTTTAATTCTACACCTGGTTCACTTTCCTATTAGGCAGGGCTCCTCGCCGTATGTCAACAAAACGTCGCGTTTTTGCCCCATAGTTTCTCAGCTTGATCGCTACTGTAAGTTCCCGACGTAACCACACTTAGTCTCTGATCTGTTCCAGTATATGTGAAGTGGTGAATACTCTTTCGGTTCATAGTGTCCACCTGGTTGGGACGATACTCACTAGCAGTCAGAACTTCTCCCTCACCGTCCTCAAATGCTATGCGTACATATCTGCTGTGTAGTGGAGGCCAGACACTGTCCTTTGCAGTGCTAGTAACCTGCATGGCATTGGGGGATAAGTCGCGCTATATCCCAGTTAGGTTGTTAGTTATGACGGTCTGTTACCATCCCCATGGTTCACTGTTATCCACTACTGGCTAGTTGATGCAAGCTGTTAGGGACCATGGATTATGTTCTCTGAAAAGCGTTGAGGAAATGCACAACACTGATGGGTCCCAATAGGGCAAAACAGCTACCTGGTGCTGTTTCGGATTGCACGTTTGACGAATCAGTTAGATTTCAGCGGAAAACAATTTACGCCTATTTAGTTGGGTGATCTACCTGTCTTGATATGCACCGAAACACTTCTCGGTTCTAGGCAATTCAGTTCACTGCCTGTTTTTATGACATCCATAGCTTTGAACTCCAAAGGTGGCTTCGTTGCAGCGAGGCAAGCATTCACGAGGGGAGGTTATTGCCCTGTCCCACGTAAACCGGCAACGCTGTCCAGTACTATTTTCATCGAGATGGATTGCTGACCAGATTTGCGTGCGTTTATGCGCCCAGTGGATAGTAACTACACTTCTCGACCAAAACGCGATCCCAGCTACAAGGCAATTGTATGTAGAGACACTACAAACGTTTTTGCCCAACCGAGCACGCCGTTTCGTTCCGTTGAACAACTGTGGTTTGAGCCCCAAAGTGCGCTGAATCCAGTTACCACGATTCACATCACCAGAATAGCAACGGCATGATAGTGGGGTCGAATGCAGATAGAATGTAAGGAAAATGGAAACACGAACCAAATGCGTTAAAGTAATCAGAATAGTACTGTTCTGTCCAAGTGGGCTTGCGATACAGTGGAACGAAAATTAGTAACCAGATGCAAAAACTGAATGGAGGAAGGTCAATGCGTGACTGCGCCATATCTGTTACGGTTTTCAACCATTGGTGTGGACAATTCCGAGGCCTCCATCCACGAAGACGGCACGCACCAGCTTGACCAAGTCTCTCAGTCCATTTCTCTATGCCACGTCATGGACTGGCCACCTCACGGTCTCACCCAACTTGATGCAGCGACGGCGTATGATGCACACCGAGGAAGCCGGTCAACAGGCATACGGAGGACATGGCCTGGTCAACGTAACCGATTAAGATTCGGTAAACACTCGAGTTATGAACCAGAAGGTTTCTTGTCAAAAACCAACTGGTGGGCCTCAGCATTGCTCATCCGGTGTTCCTACTAGACGTGCGCCATACTCTGCAAACACCGGTGGTCATACACGGCCAAGCGTTGGATGTCTTCGCCGCGAACTGGCCAGATATGTGATCCATTGAGTAACACCGGCCTTATAGTAGTGTTGTACACCCTACTTTTCACTGACAGACTGATATCCCGCCGTATCCATAGATGGTTGATTTTCTGGAAAGCCACACGGGCCTTGCGGATACCCGAAGTCACTACATCAGTGGTGTGACCACCAGAGGTGACACAGCTATTAAGGTAAGAGAACCGATCCACCACCTCCAGTGACTTTTCTGTGATAGCTAGAACCGTAGGTGTGTCGGTCCAGTTCTGCATCCGTACTTTGCACTTTGAAGGTGCAAGCACATGCCGAGACGTGCAGTGGTATTCGTCAACCTATCCAGTAGTGTCTGCACAACCATTGCGTCAGACCCAAAGAAAGCTATGTTGTCCGCATACTCCAGGTTTTTCAGTCGGTTGCCTTCAGAACTTCCACTCCGGTAGAATTTTAATAAACCAAATCACCCAATATCATTTTGATCCCAACATTGGAGAGAAAGGCGAATATGGGACAACGCTGGCGAATCCCACTTGTTTTGGGGAACTCATTAGACAGTTTCCCGTGGACCCTTATACGGACTCGGGAATCACGATAGACTGCATAATGAAATGGAACTTAACCGGCACGCCCTTAATGGGTAGGCAGTGTCACAAGCTAGCGCGGCCAACTGGTTCGAAGGCGACTTTCAAGTCAACGAAAGCTCCCCTAGTCGGTCGGCTGTATATGTCTCTGCCGTGAAACTTGGCGAACAGTATGTGTGCTGGATGCAACCACGACAAGGGTGCAATCTAGCCTGGCTTTCACTGGATCGGTTCTCACGGGAACCGGTAAGTTGCTGGAGAATGTTACTCGTGAGAAGTTTTGAGGCAATGGAAATTAGTATAATGCCTGCGTAAATCGCTGGGCCGAACATTTTCATTCTCAATTAAAATCCCATCCTATGTCCGCTTGTATGCCAAGTAGGCCCAAATGTTTGCCTTGGATCATTTCATTGGAGCCACCTAATGAAGCGGTTTTCGTCGAGATTCGAAACAAGAGATTCAAGTTCCCCGGCGCGGACAAACTTCCTTCGGAGACGTTTACTTTTTGCGGCCCAGCACCTGTCAAGTAGTTGACATCGCTGTTTTCCAAGAAATGGCATGAAGCGAATATATATATATATATATATATATATATATATATATATATATATACGCATATATATATATATATATATATATATATATATATATATATGCGTATGTCGAGTGAGCCATGAGCGAGGCCACTCGGGACCACTACCGAAGCGACGACGGGTCCTGCAGAGGAGATAGGCAGAACCGGCGCAGCGTTTGTAGGTACGCTGCATACGATTTACTAACCGCGTGCTTGCATGCAAGTCTCTTTATTTCAGGTGGTGGGTTTTCAATTTCGCCTTAATGCTTTTCTTTCTCATATAAATGTCTACCTGTACTCTATTCCATTAACTTGCACACCTCGCTTAAGCCAATTGTATTCGGTTTCCATAACATTTTTGTGTTCGTGGCATTTCCGTAAAGTATACTTTCTGACCTCATGAACTTATCTAGGATTCGTTTGTAAACAACTTATTTCATATGCTCATTAACTTAAGGTTTATGCCACCGTTTCCTTATGCATTAATCGAGTTATTTTCTTTGTATCTCTCTCTCTCTCAAGTGATTGGCTGTTGTTTGATATCCCCCATGTGGCTACGCTTGCTGTGCATGTTGACAAGGTGCCTACCTGTCTATTACCCACTACCTCGTCCATACTGGCTCCAGGAGACAGTTTGTCGTTGCTGGAGGGGACGGGGTGCACGGTCCTTGTGGCTGTGTTAGGATCAAAGAGTGGTTCCATGCACTCAGTGTGGAGCGGACTGCAGTCCAGCCAACCCCTTGTGTGCGATTGATTCCCCAAATACAGCGTGCTTGTGTTTGCTGTGAAGGAGTGTGCGCCGGCTCCGTTGATGAAACTTGGCTCCCATCCACATGCCCCCCGGTCTTATTCCTTCGGGTTTACATTAGATATGGGGTATGTGGTTGGAGCTGCGGGTGGTGCAGCGCAAGCCACCCATGTTCCCTCTGTAGGCGCAGGCGTCCTGTGGTTGGCCACAGTGACAGACAAATCCGAAACCGGATGCCGCTAATCATATATATTCAGCGGTCTATAAATTGATATCGAGCCACCGAACAACCATGGGGAACAATTTAAAAACAGAGTACTAATCTCAGGAACAGGGAACAAATATTTTGGGCTTTTGGACCTCTTTGTTTATTTCCACACGCCCTTTTGTTCTTTTTTGGGCATTTTGTTTGATATGGCTCTAATTACATTACATTTAACTATACACTTCTTACATTGATTCCGGTTTCGCGTTATATCACCAAGGGTGTCGAGCCATTGGCAGTCATAATCTTGGGATCCCCAACCAGGAAGCCGTATAGGACCGACGATTGCGAGACAGGTCAGCGATTTCATGGTTTGAGGCAAAATGTTTGACTGAGCTCCACGCATTTTCTTCCAGTGCGACAAATTAGGCGCGTCGTGGTGGCGCTCGCATAGCATATGTAGAACCTAGCCAAGCCACCCCAATCGACGCATTGTGACGAGGCAATCAAGCGGAAAACTCATTTTCCCTAGACGCGATGCTCAAATTCATCGCTGTGAACTCGGTGCTGCCACCGCACACGGGTTATCCGTCGCAAACATGTATTGTCGTAGACTGAAAGCCTACGCATATCATCCACATGAATCGGCCATGGTTCACTTGCATACAACAGGACCGCGCGAACTCAAGCGTTGTAGACCATCCCCTTTAAGGAGTGAGATATGTCCCGACGACGCCACAAATGACTCAGGTTGGTAAATACCTACCGGGCTTTGGCGATGCGAAAAGATTCCACTTTCCCAATAGTGCCATCAGCAGAAATACTGCTTCTGAGGTAGATGAAGTTGTCCACAAAATCTAGCTGTTTTCCTTCAACGGTTAGGGAGGTTGTCGATGACTCTTATTACTGGAGTAGCACTTTACACTTCAAGATGGAAAAGTGTATGCCATACTTAGACGCTTCAATTGCCAGGCGGTTCAAAAATAGCTGTACATTGTGAATCGCCCCCGAGCAGAGCGATTTCATCAACATAATGTAACTCGGTCATGCGACTGCCAGGAAGAAACTCGGCACCAAGATTTTGGTTGGCTTCCAGTGATATAACAGGGTGTCCTCAATTGCAAAGTTGTGGAGGAACGGAGACAGGGCATTCCTGTCGCACACCACTAGGGATAACGAAGAAAGAGAAAGCTTTCCATAGACCCTCACTCTACCTGACACTTGGAAGTAAAGTGCCCGAATGATGGGTGTACTTTTCGTGGACTCCCTTTCTTAGCAAACAGTGCCATACAGCAAGCCGATTGACCGAGTGAAATGCAGCTCGAATGTCCAGGAATATGACAGTGGTTGGCCCGTGGTAGAGATGGCGGTGTTCGAGAATTTGACGTAGCATGAAGATCTGGTCCACGTATCCTTGACTTGGGCGAAAGTTAGCTTGTTCTTCGCGGTAAAACGATTCGCGTATTGGGGATAGTCTGCAGAGTAGATTGAATGCCAGCAATTTGGAAGCAATCGACATGAGACTGCTTCTCATGTGTTTAGTACAGGATGTGCTAGCACCTTTCTTGAAAATAGGGACAACTATTGACTAACTCCAAGAGGATGGAATCTTCTTTTCGTGCAATTTCTTGGAAAACAGCGATGTCAATTACTTGACAAGTGCTGGGCCGCAAAAAGTAAACATCTCCGGAGGAAGTTTGTCCGCTCCGGGTAACTTGAATCTCTTGTTTCGAATCTCGACGAAAACCTCCACTTCATTAGGCGGCTCCAAGGAAATGACCCAAGGCATGCAATTGGGTCTATTTGGTTTACAAACGGACATAGGATGGGGATTGAATTGGGAATGAAAATGTTCGGCCCAGCGCTCTACGCGTCTTCGCAGCTTAGTGATTCTTGACCCACCCGCTTCACAGATAGTTTTGCTGATACTAGGCCTTCTGGGGCTTGTGAATCAAATGAGCTGGAAGAGCTTACGGAAAATACGGGAGAGAGCAGCGGTCTCCATTTTCGAGGCGCACTGAGATCACCAGGTCTCTCGACGCGTGGAATTACGAGCTAACTGGTGACACATTTCGACGGCGGCCAAACAGTTGTACCGAGTAAGCAGGAAATCCAACTTTTCCAAGGGGGTTGGGTGAGACCACAAAGCGATTGACCAGAGCAAAGCATCGCTTCGTGCGAACATGCCCAATGTTGCCCACCATCATGGGGTGGACTACAGGTGAGAGTATCCGATAGCGCAGCTTGATAGGTCAGTTGGACATAGGGTTCAACTAGCCTGTTTGTGTCGGTCTTACGGTGCAGTTGTTTCCGGGGCCCACCGAAGCGCATGCAGATGTTCGCACAAACCAGCGCGTAATCTGAGTCGAGGTAGGTTGATCAGAATGACCTTCAGCCTTGTATACTATCTCGCCAACGGAAATTGATTGCAATGTTTTCGATCTGGGACCAGAACAAAGTTGATGATGAAAAATGTCGGGTTGCGGACCGTCTGCTGTTATCTCTAAACTTGGCGCTGGAGCTAAACAGTTGGTTATACACGCACAATGTGATAGCCGGTCTCCATTATCTGAGCGTTTCTCGTCAAGCGCGTGCTGACCTCCAAGGTGATGTTCATGCGAAATCAAGCGACCGACCAGTGCATTAAAACCGTCAACAAGGATAACCGCATCCAACTTGTCTACTTTACTTAGAAGAAGGTGAAGTCCGCGGTAAAAATCATCCTTTACAGAGTCGCTGCTGCAGTCGGTTGGGGCGTAGGCAGAAACGACAAACAAGTTACGTGTTTCTTTGTGATGCCTATTGACACAACATGATCCCTGAAGACGGACCGCGCATAGCCGACCGTTAACTGGGAACAAGTTTCAGCTTTCTCATTTAGTGCTGCCCCGATGCCTGCCAGACCTGCTGCAGCTGCTTCTGCGTCAATGGATAGAGGCAGTTGGTATATGGTTCCGCAATCAGAAGCGGACGTCACCTTGAGTACACTGCTGTCATCTTGGACCCTCTTTTTTTGAAACGCAGCAAACGTCAGTGGCGAGCGACTCCAGAGTATGCACCAGACCGGCCTGTTGACTAATCTGTAGTAGCGTTCGTACGTTGAAACAGGTCAATCGGAACGTAGATCGAGGTCGAAGTATGACCGTCGATTGATATTTTCGGGTGTCAGCAAACCCAGGATCGGAGCTAGAATCAACGGGCATGGGCTTGACAATAAATGAAGTGCTGGCGTGTGATGGAGCTTGGCGAACGACAAAAGCAGCAATAGCGGAAGCGTGAAAGGAAGGTTAATCCATGATTTTTCTCAGCGGGCATGAAACTACCCAGGCCGAAGTAGTGAGTTGACTTATGGGAATCTGTCCCGAGCCTTTGGCTCAATAGGCTATCAGCAAGGCAGCGGGGTGAAGTCAGAAGATCACATCCACTGGGAGGCGGTGACTGAGTGCTCGGTTCATACGCCTTTTGTTTGGCCATTTGTCAAACTGGGGCCCAGTCCACCCAGACGTTCAGTCTCCATCTGAGGAACTACAATGCTTTGCTGGAGCAAGGCAAGGGCCAGTGACTTTATTTAGTGGCGAGTCACATCCGCTATGTCACTGCTGTTCAACGGACATTTGTGGCTTTTTTAGGGAGAACGCTTGCCAGGCGAAATCCCACCACGTTCTGGAACACTACCGCCAAACTTTCCGCTGAAACGAGGCAAACTTAAACCACCCAGTTAGCACCAGCAGGAGGTAATTCGGCAAGCCCACTTTTCAGGCTAATTGGACGTGGTTAAAATTAGTTAACATTTGCTAGCAAATGTAGTCAAAATACATGGTTTATTTTCATCCTGCGCATTCATAGTCCAGCTTTAACATTTTGCCTTGATCATGATAATTGAGCTCAGAATTTACAGACCGTTGAGCGAATCAGTGTGGCATTCGCTCCATCACTCCCCCCCCCCCCAAATCGCTGATCACTAGTGAGCAGTGTTCTAGGAGCGACCTACACGGGTTCTCTGATGCGCGAGTGCAGATTCCGCTTGCGTCAAGAATCTGCGGCTGTAGCTCTTGCTGTACTATGGTTTTCCTGTTCATCGCAGTTTAATTCGAGTAGATTTGTAGCAGTTGGCACCAGTCTCGGTAGTTTAACGTCCCAATGCGTTTAAAAGGTGTAAATTCCACTTTCCATGTGTCACACCAGCGTTCGGACTTCTTAAGATCGGGTTGAACATTAATCAAATCTTGGCTTACGTCGGCCGTGTTGAATAATATATTGATTCTAACCCCTGGTGGACGGAAATCATTCCTCTTGAGAAACACTGCGGAACATATAGTTAGCATGAAGCGGAAAAGTGGAGGATTTAAAACGCTACCCTGAAACATGTCACTAGTCGCTGATCTATGATTTTATTCAGTGGTATCTAATCAATCTGATTGTGTGCACTTGATGCGATACACGTTGGATTATAAACAGAAGTTGGTCTGAAGTACCAAACCAGATTGAATGATTCAGTCGAAAGTTTTCTTCATAACTAGGAAAGCGATCATCGGTGCCTACCCTTTGGGACCACACGACCTGGGGTCAAAATGGCGTGATTGATAAGATTTCGTTCTCAAGCACCGGCGTTGCTGTTTGTGTATAGGAGTACAGATCAACGAAGAGCTAAGCTTTCTCTTCGAACATCTTCGCCATCACTCTTGTGGCAGTTGGTATGTCGCTAATTGGACATTCTTTGGACGGGGACTTCAACTCGGCCATGGTCTTTTCCCTGAACATTCTCTATACATTATATAATGCGGACATTTTGGGATTACTCCGACTTCTTTGTCCAAAGTACTTCCAAATCCTCCATACCGTCTTACCCTTTCCAATTTGCATACTAGATAGATACTATGCTCGATTTGCAGATTTACACCACGAAATTTTACGGCCAGTTGAATCCAATTATGTAGAATAGTTTTCACAAAATTCTACTCTGTCGGCTGCACTGAGGCGGCACAATGATCACTAACGTCCCATTTGTCGTCACTGCTTATGGACATCCTAGATTTACAACTTCTATAACTATAGTTCGGTGAGTCCATTGCTGTGGGCACACATTTGTTGACAATTTTTTGAGTTTGCAATATTTGTAATGACCATCCTACTTTACCTTTTCTACTCGTAACAACCAATTGCTCCATTGTTCATACAACCTGATTCGTCACTGAGCAGCCTGGATTGAATCTGATGGGACTTGATTGGGTGTACGAGTTGAAATTACTCCATTAGTCAGTCAAAAGTGTTTGCCGGCAATCAGAAGTCAAACAACTTGTACATACGCCAAGGATGATCCCCGAGCTTCACAATCAAAGTGAATAACGGATGTGTCTCACGAAATACTGTTCCGACCTAGTATCGGACCTTGTCCAACAGCCAGCGCGGAGCTGAACCTGAAACCAGAAGCAAGACCAGTTTTCAGCCTAGAATGTCTCGTGCCATTTGAGACCACCGATAGTGGAAGCAGATCTAAATCCGCTGAGGTCAGAAGGCATAATTGAACGCGTACATTATTCAGAATGTAGTGAAGAAACGGAACGCAGAAGTCCGTATTTGCACTAGTTTTTCGACCGGCTTAAATACCATTTTGGAGAATGATCAGTATCCATTACCTATCCTTGCAGATTTGTTCACCAAGCCTAACGGTTGTAAATGGTTAGCGGAAGTTGACCTATCTGATACTTGCACACAAGTTCCAGTGGCAGGGGATTGCAGGAATTTACTGACAGCCAATACGCATCTTAGGCTTTCTTAGTACGATCTGCCGCTGAACGACATTCCTGGAGTTGTAGTATACCTGGATGATGCCTTGATTATGGATTCAGATCAATAACATTTGCTACACATGCTGAATAAAGTGATTTCACGTCTAGACGAAGCTCGCTCCAGACTACGGATGTAAAAGTGCAATTTCCTCATGGGCAGTGTCGAATTTCTGAGGTTCGTCATCAACAAACTTGGTCGGCGTCCGGATCACGCTAATGTGAACAGTGATTTATCCCGGTTTAAAAGCAAGTGCTTGACACGTCGCTTAGGATGGTTGGGGTGAATACATTGATAACAAAAGGGATATGAGTTATTTGCCGAGCGTCTACTGAGAAAATTCGCTGATAACTAATGGTGTAATAAAAATTGAATGCAAGCATACAGAGATACAAGGGGTGCAGTGACCGTTGACGTAAAACGTGCGCAAGTAAAATATGGCCACTCTCATGTGCCTCATCCTTGGGATCCTGCGACACATAAATCCGGTATAAGGGTATGATTAATATGATCTACAATAACCTAGATGCGGTAGCGAAGTGCCCGGAGCCAAGAGCAACATCCAATCGTTTTTTGAAGATTTCCAGAGTAGGGTAGGATAAAACTAAGTATGGGGAAGAGTTCCAGGTTTGGCAAACCGAAGGGAAAAGTAACTCTGTCGACACTAGACGGCTGTAATTTACATTCGGTTTCGTACAGTTACCTAAGCTGGATAATGTGGCTGAGATTCAACAAATGGTGGCGTACATGGTTGGGGTCTCTCAGTACTTGATACACTAATATGAGATCGCCTCGCAGCCTTCGGTTGCGTGCACTGAAATCCACCAGCAACTTCAGCCTTCGCTGGTAAGAATGACTGCGTAGACCTTTGACATTCTTTATTGCTCTCTGTCGTGGTGCCTCTAACGCCACTAGGTCACGCTTTAACCAAGGTTGCCAAGCTTGGTTGGCGTGTACAGCGAGGACGCACGTAGCAGTTGTACATCATTGGGAAGAAGGATGGGTCAAAGCTACGAATGTCCTCTGCAGCAAGACGACATGCTGGTTGCCGCTTTTCGCAGTTGCCTCAGACTGTTTCGGACAGCCGAGGTCACTTAGAATGAGCAAACCAAAGTCACCTTTCTGCGAAGTGGTTTGGAATACGCGTGATCCAAGCCAAATGTGTAGTCATATTTATGGCCTAATTGAACAACGCGACATTTGTGTACATTGATTGGCAGGGTATTTTGTACTGACCAGTTCGAAATCGTGTTGAGATCGCGCTGCATAACTTTGTGGACGTCCGGTTTCTTGATCGCCCGCCATATCTTGAAATCGTCAGCGCAGAATGGGAAATCAGAAGTGAGTAAACACGCTAGATCATCAACCAAAATTAAGGAATAGACGAGGCCCGAGCCTAGTGGTATACCGCACTGTTGCAGAACTCAGTCCTTCAGGGATAAAACTTTCATTCAGCAAAGTCAAGTTCGCGAAGGATACAGAACGTTTGGCAAGCCAAACTCGCTTATATAAATTGCACGTTCAAGTCCATAATTAACAACCCTTCTGAGTCAGTGAGGTTCCTCCTTTGCTTCAGTTAAACAAACGGCGAATCACTCACACGAATATTGGCCAATCCGAGTCCAGTAATCGAATCCGTCACGCCCGCCTCCCGTTGGTTGTCTGGCTTTCTCGGCTGGTTCATCTGGTCATTTTGCGATGATACTACCATCACACACATTATTCATCAATTGCTTAATACAGATGCCTGGATTCTCAACTGCGACTAAGCATTTTGTCGCCCATACCGAAGACTTTAAGTACATAAGGGAGGATTTGGTTGTCTAAACGATCAAACGCTTTTGAAAAGTCCAGGTAGATGACATCGACTCCTGCTCTATCATCAACTTCTTCAGTCTAGGTTCGTAGTCCAGGTTCCTAGTGCATGAGCGATCTCGTAAGAAGCCATGTTGCTCCGAGACCAGTATGCTGTGGTATTCCAGATATTGCACCAGCTCGTCTGTGATGATAGACTCCATAAATTTGGAAAACACACGAAGCAGCGTTATCGGACGGTGATTAGTAGGGTCAGTGTGGCCGCCTCCCTTATGTACAGAAGTGATGTCTACTCGCTTTCACGCTGATGTAGTTTGGTTCGCCTATAGACAGCGCTGATAGAAAGCGGCCTGTAATTCTGCTAGACCACTGGCTACTGCCTGTAGGGCCTTCGGTCGAATGTTATCGACTCCAGCAGAACTATGGATATGCAACTTCTCGGCGCAGTTTCTGCAGTGAAAGTAATATGGGATGAATCTGACAATGGGACAATACAAACAGGGATAATCATTGGCTCGGAAGCCCCTGGGAGGCAAAGGAGTACTGAAGCTGTTAGAGACAGGCGGCTTCTACTGCTGACAGTGTGCACCCATCAGCCGTGACCAGTGTTGGGATCCCGCACTTTACCTTACGAAGACCATTAACGTGCCTGTATAGGAGTTTGCGATTCGCACAGAATCGCTTCATTAACTCCTGTTGATGCGTTAACTTGTCCTCGAGGATCATTTTCGAGGTGCCACGTATGCAGTCCATGTGTCGATGTTCGGGCAGTCCCTATGAGCTCTCCATGCTAAGTCCCTCAAGGAGATGCATTTACGTGTTCTGCTCCTCAGAAACGACTTGTTTTCGATTTTAGAAGGAATTCTGTTCCAATCTGTGTACTACCGGTGTGTTGAATGTCTTTATGAACGTTTCCCAGGCGATGTCTGGGGGGGGGGTATTCGGTTAAGAAAATTCAAGATATATCCTTAGCAAACACGGATAACGCGTTGAAGTGCGTGACATTAAATACTTCCTTTTCCTCGTTTTCAGGATATTCTGCATAGTATGCATAGTCAAACAATAGAGTAACATGGTCACTGTGATCTAATAGTGTATTTGTAACTATTCCGTGAACCATAATTACTTCGTTATAGAGCATAAGCTCAAGTATCGGCGGCCTGTTAGCAGTTCGAAATCTGTTGGGAGAGGTACCGTGGTTGTACAGAGTTGAGCTGCTACTTAGCTCGTTTCAAACAGCTTGCTGACGTTCCAGTGTAATACACACTAAAGTCTCCAGCGATAAGAATAAGGCTGTAGAGCTTGTACAAAACAACCTACAAGACTTGCTTCAGTTTTGCGCCGATTTCCGACGTAGAGTTTGGATGACGGTAAATTACGGTTACAAGAAAGCTGCGTTAGTTCCACAACCAATTCGGACATCAAAACAAATCACCTGCACATATTTTTAGGTGGGCAATAATTTCACATGGGTAGACATCCATATCATAGAGAATTACACCATCACGCCTTCCAGCTCTATCGTTCCGAAGCAGTGACATACTAGGTAAATTGACCTCACAATCAGGTCTGCGTAATCCTAATGAGACCCCACGATTGTGACGCTTGGCGTTCGCTAAGTTCGGTTAACTTACTACGGCTAAATTACTACGTCTGAATTCTTACCTAACGCGCCGGGCTGATCGGAATTTTTCGTTGCTCCTGATTTTTCAATTTTTCGGATTCAAATTATTTTTCGCACAGTGGCCTGGATACACTCATTCAATCGGGCTCGATCAGATCTTCCCATTGCGCAAACTTTTTCGAGGGTACTATTATCGGATCAACGTCTAACATCGGTATTCAATTTTGTCTGTTTTAGTGCTGTCGTTCGCGTACGAGTGCATCATTTTTCTACCTTCATCAAGGTTCTTGGAGTTATCGGAGAGATTATTGCGAGGTGTATTTCAAGAGACCTAAACCAACCCTATCGGTAGCTGCATAACGCGGCTAGAAGCAATTATATCTTCGTACACTGCCTTCGTTGACCAAGAGCTCTCACGCTTTATTGCGAATCGTGTTCTATCGAACCCATGCAAATCTGTCTGGCCGGATTGTGTGTGTGTGTGTGTGTGTGTGTAACCTGAAGCGACACGACACAAAGTTGACCTCAGGACTACCTGTGCAAAGAACGGTCGATTACTGTAGGACAGTCGACACTTGGCGGGATCTGGACAACAGCACTTACATCCGGTTGGTTTGTATCGATCGTTGCATCTGAAACAGTGGCATTTTTGTACCCGCGCGATTCTCGTGCACTTTAGGTCGGTCGTAAAAGCCGTAAAATCCTAGTCTGTGTCCTCGGCGACTTACCGATAACTGTTTGATTTGTCTCGATCACTGTAACTGAAACAGTGAACTTTGTTCTCTATTGTCTAATTCTTGTCCACATAAAATAGGTTTTACAAGCCCTAAAACCGAGTGACTAATCAGTACAAATGCTCCTTACCTCACTCATAACAAGAAAACGAAGAGACAGAAAGCCGCTGAACTACTAGCAAAACATCCTGCTTCTAACCCGTCCGTTAGCAAGGTAAATATGAGGGCTCATCATCTAAGATGAAGCCGAAATCGCACGTAAACGTAACAAACCAATCTAATGATAGTTCTCAGAAGGTTTCTGTGATAGAGCATAGTGCGGCTAATGCAGGATCGCGCTCTAAAGCGATTCAAACGCTTTCTGCGCTTGAACTACAGCTGAACGACTTGAAGGAAAGGTCTGAATCTCTGAACTAAGTTCTAGAGCAATTTAACTCGCCTAAGTATCTTTTTAACACTCCAGATAAACCCAAAATGGAACACCTTCGATCCGTTTGGAATTTTATAAAACATGTTGCAACTGAGGTTCATGAGTGCATTAAACGCTCCAAAAATATAATGGCATTTACTTTACCAGAAGAGTTATCTCTTGGGGCTATATCTTCTTCAGTGGCCAACTGTCGTCGTATTGAAAGACTGTAGTTTTCTTGCTTGAGGCTGCGAAAGAGGTCTTCGAAGCAGGTCTGTCCAATACTCTTTAAATTTTTAAACGAAAAGTTCATTTATAGTACGAGCGTATTAACCCTTAGGAATAATTACACCTCCGTGGTACTGAAATCAGATTTAACAGTATTACAAAGGGTGTGCAAAAATACCTATTTCCGACAAACAGCTTGTGCTCAATTTGTCCCGCTACCCACGGAAACTCAAGTTCAAGTTCAAGTGGGACCGGAACAGTAAGAAAATCCCGCGAATGTTCCACCTTTGAAAACGTCGTTGATCCAACAGGAAAACCGGTGCCTTGATGTGCCAAAGGAGAGCCAAATCAACACACACGATTCACATGGTCAACCAAACAATGCCCACGTGCCCTGCACTAGCAGTCCCCGCTGTGCAGGCCACGTGAAGAATGAAAGAAAACAGTAGTGTCAGTAAAGAAAAGGAAACAGAGAAGACAAGCTCATAGAATATCGTAGACAATATTAAGAGGTAAGATAAAATGAGTTATAGAAGCGTAGGCTGTAGTAGACGAAGAAAAGTTTAAGACATGAAGGGGAAGACTTTAAACTGCAGACCGAGAGCGTCAAGTCGAAGCTCGAACTCTTTCACGGTCGGTGCCATCACGTCATCTGCAGGCAATGCGTTCCAATAAGCCATAACCCTACGCGATAACCGAAAAGCTGCCCAAACCCCGTCAGACCGGGGCTTATGCAACTTTAATGGGTGGCCACGAAGGGTTGGCAGTCGAGTTGGGCGAAACAGTCCAGTCAAATCAGGACCAATCTGACCCATCAATATACGAAATGTAAGAACCAAGTCGCCCCGAAGACGCCTGTAATTCATGGAAAACATATCCAACTTACGTAGCCTCTCCGGGTACGTCAGCTTCTTTAATCCGTGCACCATTTTCGTCCCGGACCGCAGGACTTGTTCAACTGCCATCTTATCACGAACCAGGCATGGTGGACAAGCATGAACGCAGTATTCCAAGTGTGGCCTTACAAAAGCCGAAAATAGTCTAACGAACATGTCGGTGGTCATGATCCCGAATGACCTGCGGATCGTCCACAACATGTTGAAAACTTTGCGAGTAGCTGTCGTCCAGTATTCACTAGACTTAAAGTCAGATGACAGCAAAACACCGAGGTCAGATTGGAGTTGAACTCGCAGTACCTCGTTGCCGCCAAGCAAATAACGCGTCGGCGGGTCATTCGGACCAACGGGTAAAAATGAACATTTCGCTAAATTAACGGGCAACTGCCACAAAATTGACCAGTCCCAAAGTCTATCCAGAGCCCCCTGTAGGTCAGTGGACCAATCGGCTCGTCTATCGTGAACCAGAATTTCAAGTCATCCGCAAACATTAGGGATGACACACCCAATTCATCAGCTAGGTCATTAACATATAAAGTGAAGGGAAGGGGGCCAGGAACCGAACCTTGCGGAACGCCACTGAGAACACATTGGCGGAAGGACAGGCTTGAACCCACCCGCACACACATTTCCCTTCCGATTAGGAAAGCTGAAATCCATCGTAAGACTGGTCCAGAAATGCCACAGGAATTCAACTTGTACAAAAGGCGCGAATGTGGAATGGTGTCAAAAGCTTTGGAAAGGTCAATAAACAGCACGTCCACTGCCTTCCCGCAATCAACGGCTTCCGCCCAGTGTTCACGAGCGGTTAGCAAGTTAGTAAGGCAAGAATAGCCCTTACGAAAACCGTGCTGAGAAGGATTAAGCAAGTCAAACGCTTTCAAATGTCCTTCGAGAGCGTCCCTCACGAGCTTTTCCAATAACTTGATCAGCACGCTCGTTAAACTGACCGGTCTATAGTTATCAGGGAGGTGCTTATCACCTTTCTTAAAAATGGGACAAACAATATCCTCCTTCTGGTCCTTGGGTAGAGAGCAGCCTCGTAGAGACTTCATAAAAAGTTGCGTAATCGGACGGCAAATTTCATCAGCCAACTCGTATAACAGTTTGAGATGAATGGCATCTTCACCGACAGCTTTATTGGGATTTAAATGCCTCAGAAGCCGGAGCACTTGAGCCTCGGTTATAGAAATCTCCTCCAAGTGGAACTTCCACACCTGGTCGACCTAGATGACACTTCGACCATAGATAAATCAACTCTAACGTTGAAATCAAATAGCAACTGTCGTAGGAATATCACTTCTCACTCCACTCAGTGTCATGTTAGCCCCGCATTACCACACTATTTGTCCCGGAACATACAAGAAAGTCCCATTGCACAAACGACTATTTCTACTCACTCTTTGTGGTTCACCAACCAGGTGCATGGACGCTATGGTATGAAACCGAAAAACTCATCTGCAAAAATTGGTGCACATCTAATAGATAAAACACCGCGGAACAGCCATGTTGTAAAGCACACTGGTAGCAAAACCTCACATGGCATCTATACGGGTACTCCTAAGCACAATAAGAACAATGCTATTTCAAACGTTGTCACCACTAGAAACCTGCAGACAATCGGCATACATCAACCTCTCAGTATTTGAGTATGCAACCTGTGCACTCCATATATTATGAGCAACTTGCTAACAGAGATCACGTGGCTGAGATAGATTGAGAAATCAAAATCCTCGAAGGCTTCCTCTACATGTAAATAACCTCCACAGGCAGGTAGGTTATATGCAACAGCCAGCAAAATGTAATTTCAAACTGGAGTCGAAATTTTCTTACTATTTCGCTCTTCCGACAGTTTTTTGGGGGTCCAGTAGAGTTTTACTCGCCACACCCCCAAATGACACTAATTCCGCAAATTATATGTCCACCGTATCCACCACCCCACTGCCCACTCTCTCCAAATACCACCTCGTTGGGGTCCTGTACCTGGATTCCTGTAGACAACCCAACGGAAAACATGACACTGAACTTACTTTTACTAAATTCTCGTTGATTGTTAGATAAAATTCACTTCCTGCGTAATATTCTTCATCTTTCCTCTGCTGATATAGTACTAATAACAGAAACATGAAGTTTAGCGGAGATGCCAGACACATTGTTCGGGATACTGGGTTATAACATCTTACGTAATGACCGCCTTTATGGTAGAGGTGGTGGTTGTATAATCTACGTCAAAGACATATACTTGGTTTTTCTTCTGGATGAAACACTCCTATGGGAACTTCCTTATTCGATGTGGATTTGCTTTTCTATTAATACAACAAATCTTTTCGTAGGTTGCATTTACAGATCCCCATCGTCTGCACTCACCGTAACGGATGACCTGATAGACAATTTTTGATTGTTGACCTCTCATACACTAATAAGGTAATCGCTGGGAATTTTAATATGCCCGAAATCCCATGAGCCCTTAACACTAAACCACGCTTGGTCGACTGGGTTGGGTACCGCACGTCAAACAACCTACTCGGTTTGGTAACACACTTGATCTACTTTTTACTATGGGATGTTCACATGTGTCTACATACATCAGTGACAGATTCGTTGGTCGTTCTTTCCAAATTCTTTCTAAACCGATAGAATCAGTGATCAAATACCGACCATTCTTTTATGTGAAATTGTCAAATTTCTCACAACTTTTATGGTCTTCAAATTGGGATCCATTTTTCTTAGCACGAAATGTTCAAATTACATGTGATGAGTTCTACCATCGCATTCAGCTTTGCGTTGAAGTTGTGGCTCTAGAAAGTACTAAGAAGTTGAAAATGACTTCTGCACCTGCAGGCATCTCGAAAAAGGTAGCCGCTAAACTTCATAAAATAAAGAAAACGTTGGCATAAAAACGATTTTGCTGATGCTCAACACCGGAATGCTTAGAGCGTTATAACAAGATCACCACAAAATGCTATGCTCTGAGGAGGTAATGATACTGAAGGGCGCCAATGTGGTAGGCTGCATCTCAAAACCTTTGGACCGTAGCAGAATAGAAAATCAAGTTGTATAAACTCGATTGTAAACTCGAATGGAACTGCCATAACCGATTGCATAATCATATGTTCGCTCTCAAATGACTACTACACGTCTACTTATAGCACTTATGAGAAGGGGGATTCTCAACTCAAGCTGATACACAGAGGCAGCAATACACTCCAAACTGTTGTATTTTCACTTCGTGACATTTGTCGCCAACTCAAATTAGTTTGGCCGTCATGTTCACCAGGCCCTGGCACCATCCCGCCAATGCTAGTCAAGCACGGATGTCCAGACATCCGCTTGCTTTGCTTAATGTATTTACACTTTCCATGCTCAATGATGAGTATAATATGCACTGGAAACATTCAACTATACTACCACGATACAAAAGCGGATCTATACAACATGTAACGAATTACCGTCCAATTCACCACACATCTATTATCTCCAGAAACATGGAGTGCTTAGATAAAGAACGCATAATAGAATATATGAGTTCTTAAATCCTTCTCAGTAAACAACAACACGGTTTTTTGAAAGGTAGCTCATGCATTACTTGTCAGTTAGATTACCTTGATTATGTGACTGGAGCAAGGGATGTCGGATGTGCCATCATTGTAATATTTCTTGGTGTCCAAAAGGCTTTTGACCGTGTCCCACACAACTTATTGTTGCGGAAACTTGTGTCCTGTGGTATCACAAATTCGCTTCTGGAGTAGTTGTCTTCCTACCTCGAGAGTAGAAAGCAAGTAGTCAACATTGGTAGCTATACATCGGAAGCCACCTCAATCTCTAGTGGAGTGTCTCAAGGTAGCGTGCTAGGCCCGCTATAATTCTTAATATCTTTCAACGATCTCCTTGGTGAAATATTGTACAGGAAGCCATTCCTCTTCGCGGGTGATGTTAACATTGTGTATTGTTTCGTCCCTGGGCAACGTCATCCTATTTTAATCTGTATTCAGTCTGACTTGTCAGCAATAGAGCACTAGAATAACTTCTGGAACTTTCACTTTGCCACTGAGAAGTGTAATCTATTGTACCACGGCTGTTGCCCTTCTCCGACCATCCTAACCTTAA
Source organism: Dicrocoelium dendriticum (assembly GCA_944474145.2). NCBI lineage: Eukaryota > Metazoa > Platyhelminthes > Trematoda > Plagiorchiida > Dicrocoeliidae > Dicrocoelium > Dicrocoelium dendriticum. The sequence goes on along the minus strand of OX104070.1, from coordinate 73,676,869 downwards.
ACAACACCCCGTTTATGTGTTCGGGGCAGTCCGAGACCTTTGTCTAATGTGTTCTGCCTCATATAGTTTTTTAGAGCATGTTATATTCTTGCAGGCCTCCGCCAGAAAAGTGATCGCCTACATAACTCGAACTCTTATCTTAAGGGATTTCAGGATTCAAGCTTTTAAAATATTTGTTAGGCCGAAGCTTGAGTACTGTACGATAGTGCACGATTATCTGAGAAAAGTGGACATCATAGCACTAGAACACATCCAACGATCATTCACGAAGTGGTGTTTGAACATGTCTAATACTACGAATTACCTTGAGTGTTGCGAGGCTCTAAAACTGGAGCCGCTATGGGTGCACAGACTCAAACTTAATCTGTGCCTTCTATACCGCTTGTTGTACGGATTAAGCTTCACTGCTCAGTCACAACTCGAGTATCAGGATCGTGTGCGCTATGAACTAAGAAACAGCGAGCGCACATTTCAAATACAAAAGTCTCACACCATGCTCCGCTTAACTTTATCTCCATAAAATATGCATTAATCTGGAACAAACTTCTATTGAGTATTTGAAATTGCACTACTTATCCGCAATTCACACGCATGCTTAATAATCACCTGACTGTCTCAAATATCTGGTCAACACCAAGCCAAACGGTGACTCTAGATGATTTGTATGAGAAAGGTCCTGAATACACATGAAAGTCGCCATACCCCTATTTGTCTCAATATTATAATGTTAGCTACATATAGTTGAATTCTTGAGTATGTATCCATAAATGATCTTACTCCTATCACTCCGTCTAACCAGTTCTGTTTCCTCCTTTGATGCACTGGTTCGTAGATGCACTACGTCTTTCAAGCTGATGTCTCTGTACCATCGTCGTTACTCGACAACATTTTCCATCCAATTGTGATTGGCCTGTCGGCAAGCGATTGTATACAATATTATGTTTTTTTAATTTCTCATACTTTATATTCTTCCTTGTTTCATTGTTGATCGTGACTGGGCTGATCTGTTGACGTGACTGATTACAGCTTCCAAACTAAAACAATTATACGCATGCAAATCATACTGCTACTGACTCGCTGGCTTTAACAAAAAGTGCCAAACTTGGTTGATCCGCATCACGGAACGGACTGAGGCTTCATCGCCCATAATAGATATGCATAAAATAGCCCTTATGCAAAAAAGCATGTTACCCAGCTAATCGCATATTTAATATTTTACCACACCAAGACAGAGCCAGTTGGAGCAAGGAAGTGAGGGTGAAACCCATCGAGGGAATACCCAGCAATGAAACGAATCCCTTGGGGACAGTTCCATAGATGACCGTATTAGTTTAGTTGAACTTTCCATGAAATTTATACTTTTTATTGTTACCAGTTTCTTAGTCTCTCTAATAGTTACAAACTGCTAATAACCCCAAAAACCCATATGGGAACCATTGTACAAAAAGAACCGTAAAATTAACTATATTATGCGATAACGTTGTACAAGTTGATCAGACCAATCAATTGGTCTCTACTTCGCCCTGTCGAGGAATAAAACGTTTGTTCTTTTGTATTCAATAGTTAAAGTCTTGGGCATTAGCATACATATGCAATAGTATTTTAGATATTAGAAGTGTGTCGGTGCAAGTGACATTCGGGTTTGGTATTAAATTAAACGTTTTACCGTCGGCAGCTACTAATTTTTGCGCAGGTCATCAGTTCTTGAATTTCGGTCGGGCTGCATGGCAACACAAAAATTCCAGATTGCTATGTTTTCTCATGCGTCCTTCTATCCTGTTGGGTGACGTGAGTGCAACTATGTTCATCACTGCAGAATGGTGGAGGTAAAGGTTTTACTGAGGTTGCATGTTCCAAGGAATGTTGACAAGTCGTGGCCGTCGCATGATATCTTTTGCAATTTTCGATTGGCAACCTGGAACGATGCTTTAATCAGCTATGCAACAGTACTTCTGTCATTACTTCAGAGTGTAGCAAAATTTCAAAATTTGTGGACCACAGTCTTTGTAGTTGGAAGATGGAGAAATTCTCATCAATGAGATTGCGATCACGACATGCATTGAAAGAGCTTCGCGGATGTAGCCCCACTGCGATCGGTCATGGGCTTACGCTTCGTAATCGGCAGAATCCGGTAGTTCAGGAACAACTTGCACAAATATGGTTTCAAAATGCTATGCATATAAGGTCTATTGAGAGGACGCAATCACCTCGCAGGCTAACCACTGTTAGTGCCAGTGGAAGATAGGTGGTGCAATATACCATTTAGATTGCAAATTATATAGCCCAGCCATCGTCCCCCATAGCTCAGTTTCTTAAGCTGCTGGCTAGTTGGCATCTTCCTCTATCACTCATGGGTTCGATCCCCATTAGGGGACCGAGGAAATGCGCATCGATGACGAAACGCGTCTGGTACTTCTCCGGAACAGGCTCCACTATGTCACCTGTGAAATACTAGGATGAAGTCTTATCAAAACTTCAGTTAAGGTCTTGCTACTTACGAGTAATACAAAATATCGCTTACCCTTGTGTTTGTAAAGGCCGCTATGGAAGTCCCTGCATTTTGACCGCACATTCTAAGGAAAAGCTGGTAGTATACGCACCACGCTCGGTGAATTGCGACTACGAATTGATGCGATGCGGCGAATTTTATCTCCTCGGATGAAATCAAGCTTACTAGAAGAAGCCGAATTTCGTTAAGTTCACTGAAGTCGGGTGACGCGCTTTGCATCACATAATAGTGGGGTAAACCGTTTGTTTGGGTTGTTTAGAAGGCGCCACTGGATTTAAGGGTGAAACCTGCTTCACCCCACGTGTGCTCGGTAAAGAAGATAGACTTCCGTGTGTCCATCCCGTGTGTTTGTCGAGGCGACCGGTGCGTACGTTCCGCGCTTGTTTTCTGCACCGGCTTGCCTCCAGCTCTGGGCTGTCAGTGTCATGGTTGAAACTCTAGATAAAGCGTCCGTGGATGGGGTACTAGCATTCACTTCGAACGTGAGTTGCCCGATTACGGGGTTGGGTGTGTCAAGGTAAGTGGCTCAGATACTGTTGGCCGATTTGCAATACTGACCTTACTCTTTGACCAAAGGACAAGGCTCGCATAGGCTGGGAACAAGATCGATCTTCTTCAATCCCAACGGCGAAGCACTGAGACACGCCAGCTGGTCAGTTGTTTCGGTTGTCCTCCATAAATAACCAAGTGCATATTTATTTGACTATTCGAAGCACGTACACGGAGGAAGAGCATATAGGTGCAACTGTACCGACGTTTTATAACAATTGCAACGGTGACAATCGAAAGTTATTTAGACGTTGATGGTTGAAACTGTGCAAGGGGTACAAATGTAAGAAAAGATAGGTTTGGTTGTCATGAGATTGGGACACGTTTGTATGGACATAATCAGTCTGTCATAGATCGCAGTAATACTTCAGCCACGAATAGCTCAAGCTTTTTCTAGAGACTCGACACCTTGAATATATTTCCCAATTTTGTGTTGATATTCACCCTATTGACGGTCCTAACAACCTTGGTGCCGACTCATTATCCCGTGCTCACATCCATCATTTTTCATGCTCGCGCATCGATCTAATGGAAATGTCTGTTGCTCAAGCCAGTGACCAAGAATTAACATAGCTCCGATCGAACACTTTGTTAAAACTCTTGCAATTGCCCGTGCGCAATTCTGATGTAAGAATCTACTGCGATATATCTACCGGTAAACCTAGACTGTTTGTTCCACAGTCCTACCGGTCAATGCTCTTTGACCATCTGCATGGATTATCGCACTCCAGTATTCGATCTACTGTGAAACTAATTACCCACCGTTACATCTGGCCTTATAAGCTCACAAACATCCGACAATGGGCCAAAACCTGTCCTAGTTGTCAAACCAGCAAGGTTCACAGACACTCTTAAGACCCCTGGTACTTTTTCACTCTTCGAAGCACGTTTCAAACACATTCACCTTGATGTAGTAGTACCGTTACCAGCTTCTAACGGTTTCACTTATCTGTTGCTTTCCGTTGATCGCTTTACTCATTTTCCCCATGCAATTCCCTTACATGATATATCCTCCGAAGCTGTTGCTCGTGCTTTCGTTGAATAGTGGATTTCATTCTTCGATGTGCCAACCACTGTCACTACTGACAGGTGACATCAATTCAGTTCCACCCTTTTCCGTGACCTGAGTCGACTGCTCGATTGTACTCATTTTCAGACGACTGCCTATCATCCTGTTGTCAATGGCCTTGTCGAACGATTTCATCGACAACTGAAAGTTGTCATTACAGCTAGTTCGCCTGATGCCTGTTGGTCTTAAAGCCTTCCAGCTATTCGTCTTGGTATTCGCAATACCGTCAAAAAAGATATCGGATGCTGCCCAGCCGAACTTGTCTTGGGCACAATCCTCAGACTCCCAGGCGAGATGATACTAGACTCACGAATCACCGGCGCATAGTGTCGCCCTTTCCAAGTCCTCGGATTCTGTGTGGTTTTTGCCTTCGATTTATCGAGTGGGAAGAGCTATCCGGGTTGTTAGCTACGACGTCAAAATCCCTGAGCCGCAGTAAACGTGTGACCTCACGTGCGAAGACCACACAGCGCTCTGAGTGTGACGGATGGATGCATATTGCCTACTGAACATTTGTCCTGAACTCTATGAATCTCTGCAACGATGCACGAATTCGGCCATCACTGTTTCCTGTAGCCACTGCCGTACTTCATTAACCAGTCGATGCCGTCACGCCGGACTGCCACTCCTGAGCCGTCATTCTACTCCAAGGAAGTTTGAAGCTTCCACCGCAATGTACTCTTTTGTTTCATCATGTTTTTCGTCCACACCTAATTCCGGCTCAGCTACCCCCACGGGTGAACGAAGTCGAGTCCCATCTGCTTCCCAGTCGAATCCTTTGACACACGCCTTGCCCAGTGAGCTCACGACTAATACATACGCAGCCGTGGTGTGGAAAACTCCCACTGTCGCAAGTGTTCGGAGGCAAACTATGTGTAATTTTCATGCGAAGTCTAAGTCCAAACCCAAGAAAACTACTTCCAATGCCCAAATGAAATCGGTTCTCGACAAAGTTAACAAGCTGGAAAAGTTGATCAAGGACAGTGCGTCACCACAGCCGCAGATCTCTGGACGCGCTCTACCACCCTCTCCTGAACGATGTCTTATCATCGTAAACTAGCCAGAATCCACCAAAGTACCTCTGCAGAAGGGATGCTGGATGACCAAGGGTTCCTTGAGTGGGTGCTTTTCATTTTATTCGATGAAGGTGAATTGGGTATAAACATTATCTCCACCTTCCGACTGGGCAGGGAGCAAGAGGATCCTTTTAAGGTACGCCCCTTCAAGACCTTGTGCCAAAGCGAACAGCAATGCCGACGCATCCTCCGGCGAACCCCATGTTCAAAAAACGATCCTTTTTACGTTTTGAAAGATTATTCTCTGAAAGATCGTATGAAAATGAAAACATCCCTTGCTGAGCTCCGGTCCCGCCGAGCGAACGGTGAGACAGACCTCCCCATCGTGGATTTTCGCGTAATCCGGAGAACTCCGAGAACCCGTTGGAGGCCAATTCTCCTCAACCCAGGACAGTAGGGCATGAGAACGGACTGCGTGTACTTTTTGCCAATGTACGCAGGCTGAGAAATAAACTTAATGAGGTACAGATGCATGCGTCAGATACTGATCCAGACTTAAAACGGGGACAGCCACAGGAAGCCCGCGCCTACAGAGGGATCAAGGGTGGTTCGTCCTGCACCACCCACAGCTCCAACCACACAACCTATATCCAATGTAAACCCGAAGGAATAAGACCTGGGGACATGTGGATGGGAACCACGTTTCCTTAACGGAGCCAGTCCACACTCGTTCACAGGCAAGCGCAAGCACATGCTCGCTGTATTTTTGGAATCAAACACACACAAGGAGGTGGTTAGTCCGTAGGCCACAAAGCATGTGCCTAGAACCACTCTTTGATCCTAACACGGTCACGAGGACGGTGTACTCCGTCCCCTCTAGCAACGACCAACTGTCTCCTAGAGACATTCTGGACGAGGTAGTAGGTATTAGATAGGTAGGCACCTTGTCAATCTGCACATCAAGAAGAGCCAGACGGGGGATGTCAACTAACAGCCAATAACCTAAAATGACGATAGTAAATGAAAGAAATCAAAAAGGCATGTGGATATGCCGACTTAACCACTCACTAAATTATCATATCAAAGAAATGCATTATCAACATAACCGCGTTAAATTCAAGATGGCAGATAAAGCGATCAAGCAACACATGCAACAAATTCGACTAAAATTACAGAAAAGAGACACGTCTCGTTTAAACGGGTTATATAATTAAATAGGAGCTTATTCAGTTAGACATAAAATGAGGTACCAAAGTAAGTATTAACCAAATATAGAAAACCGATCGTCTGCAGTAAACTCAGCATGCAAGCACGCAGGTAGTAAACCGAATGAAGCGTACCTAGCTAAGTTGTGTTGGTTCTGCTTACGTTCTGAGCTGCACCCGTAGTCGTTTAGATACTGGTTCCGAGTGGCCTCGCTCGTGACTCATTAGGCTTGCCTGATTCAGGTGATCGTGACGGCATGTGCTACAGCCCCATACGCTGGACGTCGATGGCATACATACCACTGGCGCCTGTCGCTTCCGCACCTGCCGTGTCTTCTCCGCATCCACGACGGCTTCCTCTTACATCGCGACAACGGCCTTCGTGGTCAGATCACGCAATGCACGCCGATCAACTGCCTTCTATTCCCAACACCTGAAGTCAACATTAGAACGTGATAGGCTTACCATATTCATGCCATGGTAACAAAACTTCGGTTTCCCCACCTGCCGCTTCCTCTCACTCAGCTGAGCATATAAAAGCTGCTTCAGCATCCGCGTTGAATCCATACGCCACACATAACCGATCCACCTCAAGTGTCTCAGAAAATGTATACATTTCACTGCATACATTCCACTTCTGTGCAACGCCTCCTTGTTTGCAACTCTGTCACAGAATCCGCCACAAGCACTGTTGATGGAACCGCTCGAGATATCGCACAGCCCGACGGTACATCGTCCACGTTTCACTGCCGTATAGAAGAACGGACAGCACCATGGATATGTCCACCATCAGCTTCGTGCCAACGGTAAGCTGATGGTTGTTCCACACTCGGTACTCAAGTTTTTCGAATGCCACCGCTGCCTTCGAGACGCGGATACGAAACTCACTGTGTATCTGATGGTCAGTCGACATCACACTCCCAAGGTAGCAGAAGCGGGAGGTGGTTTCCAATACTTCAGCACCAATGCTGATTCGCGACACCATTGTAGATTGCACTTCCGGTGAAGACTGAAGGAGACAAACACTTTTGCTTGTGTTGATAGTGAGCCCGAATTTGGCCGCTGTCGAAGCCAGGGCAAGTGTCACATGCTGCAACTTATTTGCCCTGTGTGAAAACAACGCATAGTCGTCAGCAAACAACAACATACGGATAGTTGTCTCACAGCCTAGGGTTCTCGCACTGAAACGACGGATGTTCAGCAACCCCCCAACAATACGGTGCTTCACACGAACACCGTAAGCACAAGCGGCATCAAAAGAATAAGACAACATTGCATGTATATATTAGACAGGACAGGAGCTCAGACACAGCCTTGCTTCACACTATAGACAACTGCAAAGTCATCCGAGGTCTGTCCACTCAGCTGCACCATCGCTCGCATACCACTGTGCAGACATTCAAGTAAACTTACAAACTTACTCGGGCAACCAAAGTTAACAAACACCAGCCGCAATGCCTCTCGTTTCACCGTACCAAATGCCTTGGTGAAATCAACAAAAATCGAGTACAATGGCTGGTGTCGTTCTCTGCACTTCTCCTGCAACTGACGAGCCGCAAACATCATATCTATAGTGCTGCGACCCGAACGGAATCCACACTGCTCTTCCGCCACGTTCAGTTCCACAACCTGAATGACGAAGCGGTTGAGCAGGATTCGGGCAGTCAGCTTGCCCACACAACTCAGCAAGTTGATGCCACGATAATTCCTGCAACATTGCTTGCTCCCTTTACCCTTGTACAGTGGTAGCACAAGAGCATCCTTCAGCTCAGGAGGCACCTCCTCCTCAATCCACACGCGTTGCACCATGTGGTGCAGCGCAGTCAACAACGCGGGTCCGCCGTGTTTCAATACTTCAAGCGGGGTCCCGTCGGCTCTGCCACATTTGCCGCCTCGCAACTGAGCATGTGCTCTCTGCGTCTCATCCAGTGTCGGCGTGTCCGCCAGACTCGTCTTCACATCGTGCTGCTTCAGGCCGTTCAATATAGCCCAGTCGATCTCTGAGCAGTTGCTCAAGAGACAAAGTGTTTTCGCCAGATCTGCATTATGTCTGCAGTCTGTTTGCAGGTAGCGCCTGAGCTACCATCGATCAGCGTCCTCAGTGTCTCCAATCTCGGTCCATACACCGCCTTCAAGGAGTCGAAGAATTTTCTGTATTAGCGGCGTTCGGCGTAACATTCCATCTGATTCGCCTTCTCCGTCCATCATGCATTTTTATTGCGACGGAGCTCTCGGGTAAGTCGCCGTCGAAGTTTGTGAAACTGACTATTCTTCCCCAAGTCACTGGGGTCTGCGACATGTGCAGCAAATGCTGCACTCTTCCCTGACACCAATGCGCCAATCGCCGCATTGTTGTCATCAAACCAATCAGGCCGCTTACAGTTTGCGCGCTCGATGGTCTCCTCGGCAGCAGCTGTCACCTGGTCGCTAATGTTGTGCTGCAGGCCGCCCACTGTGGCTATGCAGTCCACATCACACATGCGTGCAGCCATCGCCTTCTCCAGCTCAGTACGTTTCTATACATTACCAAGGGAGAGAATGTTAAATTTACGCCGATTCACGGCAGGATGCAATACATAGATTTACGAAAATATATGTACAGTTTGGTCCGCACCAATTTGTGATCAGTGCCACACTCAGCTCCGCGCAGTACACGTGTCATGCGCACATCACACATATCACGCTGACGTACGATGACATAGTCGAGCAGGTGAGCGTGACCAATCTGTGGGTGTGTCCAAGTTGCTATATCACTCGCACTCAGTGCAAATCGAGTGTTCGTGATCGTCAGGTCGTGAGTGGCACACAGTGAGAGTAGCCTGTCACCGTTCGCATTCGCTGAGCCAATGCCATGCGCACCGATAACATCTGTCCACACCGATGCATCACACCCGACGCGTGCGTTGTAATCACCCAGCAGAAATAGTCGGTGGCTCCTCGGCACAGACCGTATCACAGAGGATGGCTGAGTGTAGAATTGATCACGCGTGTCATCAGGATAACACATCGTCGTGTAAAATGTCGGTCCTTCAGGGACAAAACGTATATTCAGCAAACAACAAGACCAGGCAAATACACAGGCAGTGGGCAAGTGAAACATATCGGTATATACAGCTAGTTGGATCCATAATTAACGACCTTTGTGAATGCATGACATTTTTCCTTTGATTCAGTCAAACAAACTCACTCCAATGCGTCCAACTGTTGGCCAATCAGCGTGCATGCGAGAACGTGTGAACGTCCAATCGACTGCCGCCTTTCCTTGCGACAGTCTAACGGCTTCCTTGCTGGGCTGGCACCGCAAGTTCTTTCGAGTGTATACTCCTATCACATCCCCCCTTTTTTCATGTTCTTGCTGATGTACTTTGCTAAATAGTCCATACACTTTACCACTCCGCGTCATCTTTGTTGGATCTGCCGATGTCGCCTGATTGCCGCACGCAGTATAACGCTCTCTGCCTGATTCATGCTGTCGCCTCGGACATCTCCTCAGCTGCATTCGGTTTCTTCTCAGCTTATTCCCTCTAACATTTACTTCGTATGACCTTTCACCGACTTTCGCAACCACGACTCCTTTTCTCCACCGCTCCTGTCCATCGGGAATTGGTTCAACCCATACTTCTTCCCCCACTGTCAGCTCAGGTAATTCCCGTGCGCCGTTGTCGTGGTACCGTTTCTGAGCAGCCATTCGCCTTTTCAAACTGTTCTGTACTTTCTAAAGTTGTAGCGTGACAGGGCGCAGAAGTGTTGCGGATGCAGGCATCACAGTTCTGGTCCTTCGACTGTATAGGCGCTGCACTGGGCTCAGGCCGATATCCGTTGAAGGAGTGTTGCGACTCTCCAGTAGCATGAGGTATGGGTCCTCCCGAGTATCTCTAGCCTTCTCTAATACTCGCTTGGCTTGCTTCACTGCCTACTCTGCCTTCCCATTTGATTGGCTGTGATAGGGACTGGTTTGCCGGTGTGCGAATCCCCATTTGGTTGCGAAAACCTGTACTGCCCTGCTGCTGAACTGGGGACCGTTGTCCGAGACCAGCTCCTCCGGTATCCCGTGCCGTGCGAATTGACATCTGAGTTTGTTGATTACTGCCTCCGTGATCGTGGTGAGTAAATCGATTTCAAAGTAATCACTATAGTAATCCACCGTGAGTAAGTAATCCTTTCCGTTGTCCCAGAATAGATCCACTGCTACCTTTTGCCACGGTCGGTCCGGAACATCATGCAACATCATCGGTTCCTTCGTTTGTCGAATGTCGTGTGAACGGCACGCCTCACAGTTAGACACATGATCCTTGATCTGACCTGTCATTACTGGCCAGAACATCAGTTCTCTTGCTCGATTATATGGTGTAATTTGCACCCAGGTGAGCGCGATGGACATGCTCCAGCATCTCCTTTCGGAGAGAAGAAGGGATTAGGATTCGACTTCTCTTGAACAACAGACCGTCACAGACAGTGAGTTCGTCCCGAAAATTGAAGTAGGGTGTTAATTCCTTCGGGAGCTGCTTCTTTGTTTCTGGCTACCCATTGAGGATAACGTCTCGCAAAGCTGCAAAAGTTTGGTCTTCCTCCGTGAAACGCCTTATGTCTTTCAAACGGTTTTCTGTCACTGCCAGATGCTGCACCATGCTAACTGTCTCGATCTCTTCTAGATGATGTTCGGCCACTGGCGGATGTGCTCTCGACAGAGTGTCCGCGATGAACATCTGTGTGCCAGGTGTGTACACAATGTCCATGTCATACTTCTGGAGCCGGATAAGCATACGCTGCAGACGGCGAGGAACGTTATTCAGTGGTTTAGTGGCTATCGACTCCAGCGGCTTATGATCAGTGTGCACGGTTGTCTTTCTTCCAAAAGTATAATCATTGAAACACTCCATGGCATAGACCACTGCCAGCATCTCTTTCTCGATCTGGGCGTACCGCTTCTCGGCTTCTGTGAGTGCTCGACTGCGGAAATCCAAAGGTCTTCCGTTCTGCAATAGAACAGCACCTATTCCACTCTGGGTACTATCACACTGTACCTCCAGTGGTTGTGCTGGATCGTAATATCCGAGTACGGGCGCATTACTGATAAGGTTCTTAATGGTTTCGAAAGCCAACTCCTGTTCCTTCCCCCAGCTCCAATTTACTCCTTTGTGAGTTAACTGCCTAATCGAAGTCATGACATCAGCGAGTCCTGGTAGGAAACGGCTTAAATAATTCACCATACCGTTTAGGCGATGGACTGCCTTCACATCGTTAGGGGACGGCATCTCTTGTATCGCCTTAATCTTCCATGGGTCAACCCTGATTCCGTCGGATGTTAACACATGCCCATGGAAAATCACCTCCTCTTTCCGCAGCTCTACTTTCTCGCGTTTTAGCTTGATGTCCTTTTGCACGCAACGCCTCAGGAACCGGTGTAGCTTAGTGTCATGCTCTTCTTCGGTAGAACAGTAAATCAGAACGTCATCTGCCACACAGGTTAAGCCATCTAAATCATCTATTGCTTGCACCAAACGCTTTTGAAAAATTTCGCTAGACACCTTCAGGCCAAACGGTAATCGCAGCCAACGATAACGTCCGAACGGTGTAGCAAATGTGGTGAGGAAACTGGATTCGTCGTCTAGACCAACGTGCCAGAATGCGGAAGAAAGGTCTACTTTCGTGAAAAACTTAGCTTTTGTCAAACGCGGTAAAACATCTTCTAAAGTCGGTAGCACATAATGTTCTCTACTCAGAGTTTCATCCAGTGGCTTCGGGTCTATACATACGCGTAGTTCGCCATTTTTCTTCGTAATGATTGCGACCTGGCTAACCCAGTCTGTTGGCTCATCAACCTTTGCAATCACACCCTGCATAACCAACTTGTTCAATTCCGCGGAAAATCGGTCACGTAGCGCAAATGGGACTCTCCTAGCAGGTAACGCAATCGGGCGTACCAAAGGATCTAACGACAGGTGAGCGGTACCCTCGAATTCCCCTAAACCCGGGCTAAACACCGACGGATACAGGTCACTAACATCGGCTTCACTCTGACAAGCGTACACAAAACGATCGTGGTTAAAAATGACAAAGCCAAGAGATAAAATCGAATCAATGCCGAGAATCGGCGTTAGATCCTCATCCACGATCACGAACTGCAGACTATGCGAAACACGGTCTCTCGGATTCACAAATTCAATTGTCGGTGAGCCCTTTGGCTTGAGTCTGGAACCATTCCACATGCGCAAATAATCTTGATCCGACTGAATTTGCATGCCGCGGCAGTGCTTTCTGGGCAAAAGATTGATCGTCGCGCCTGTGTCTAACTGGAATCGCACAGACCGTCCCTCGATCAGAAGACTTGCATAGACACACTTCTGCGACGCTTTCCGAGACACGTTACCAATCGATTATTCGGTGTCTTCTGTTGATTTGTCTGGAACGAGTGCACTGACATCTGTGGACTGACAGCAGCGGGCGAAGTGAATGCGCTTCCCACATCTGACACAAATGCGGCCCCACGCCGGACACTGTTCGCGGTTTCTCGGATGTCGTGTTGCACAGAAGTTGCAGGGCTCCTGTCGCGCGGTCGTGGCCCTCGTAGTTTTGTTCCTGGAAACGGCGCACAACTCTGAATCACCTGCGATTGTCATCTGCTGGAACTGATAGGCAGTGGAGGACTCACAGATGTTGATACATTGCTGCAGAGATAGTTTGCGCTTTCGTAATAGTCGCTTCGTCAAACCTTCGTCATTGATCCCAAGAACAATGCGGTCCCGTATGAGACTGTCCGCCATGCATTTACAGAAACTGCAGGATGGGGCCAAAACCTTTAGCTCAGTGACTTACGTGTCAACGGATTCACCTGGCCGCCTGTTCCGCGAAAAGAAGAGGTAGCGTTGCAATTTCTCGTTTGTTTGGCCTTCGCAGTATTCACTGAACTTCTCAAGAACTGTCTCCAGATTGTTGGCATCTTCGCTCTTGTCGTAACACAATGTCTCTAGCACGCGGCGCGCATCATCTCCAGCTGCGTGTCGAAACATGGCCAAGCGGTACGCCATCGGTTGTTTGTCCAGACGCGATAAAGTGCAGAAATTCATCCATTTGCTCTTCCACAAACGCCAGTTGCTTGCCAAACTGCGTTCATCCATGTTCAGCGGGGAAGGCATTTGAATAGCCGGTGCAGCTCCAGTCATCGTCTGGGTGCTACTAATGTTCTTCTCCTTCTCTGACACCATGTAAAAAGTCGGTCCTTCAGGGACAAAACGTATATTCAGCAAACAACAAGACCAGGCAAATACACAGGCAGAGGGCAAGTGAAACATATCGGTATATACAGCTAGTTGGATCCATAATTAACGACCTTTGTGAATGCATGACATTTTTCCTTTGATTCAGTCAAACAAACTTACTCCAATGCGTCCAACTGTTGGCCAATCAGCGTGCATGCGAGAACGTGTGAACGTCCAATCGACTGCCGCCTTTCCTTGCGACAGTCTAACGGCTTCCTTGCTGGGCTGGCACCGCAAGTTCTTTCGAGTGTATACTCCCATCACAGTCGGACCATACGGGTTTATGAAAGGTGGCAAACTTACCTCTTCCGAGTCGTAGGCGAACAGTCATCAGTCACACGCTGATGCCCGTTGGTTCACCCAACAGCAGGCCATAGAGGCGATCGGATATTGCAACACCGACCCCATCTTCACGTGGTGCTGAGGCGGCGTTGCCCCCCCCCCCCAATATAATGTGTAGCCAGCACCTGCTGCATGCAACTTACCTTGCTCAGCTAGCCGAGTTTCACTTAACGCCGCAATATCGATGTGGTAGCGTGCCAGTTCCATCGCGACGAGTGCAGTGCGTTGCTTTGGGCGCTCGCTGGAGTTCCGGTCCAGTAGTGTGTGCACGTTCCAGCACCCGATGCTGAATGCCTTGCGCGCAGGTATACGATTGCATTGGTGGGCAATCGCACAGGAGATGGTCGTTGTGCTTCGGAGGTTTGCTTGAGTAACTCGACCCGGAGCCTTTGGCTCAATAGCCTGGCCCAGAAGGCAGTGAGGAGCAGATCCAGCTCGGAAATGTGATTGCAGAGACAGATTGGGACCTGCTTGACGGCCGTCACAGGCAGCCTTGAAGGTACTGGCACGATTTACATATGTTTTGAGAAAGTAGTAGGATACAGCTGTGACCACGGCCAGACTCAGGTGGGTTTTGGTGGGTTTACACCAATTTGACCAGGGGCTGCCTGGCTTGACGCAAAAAATTGAACACCCGGAGGTGTCCTCCCACCGTCAGAGAAAATGCGTGGCGCTCGTGCTCTACACCAATCGAGCTGTGAGCTTATAAGCCGTAGACCTGTTGTCTCCCATATGTTTGGTGGCATCTGGTTCCGGATTTGTCTGTCAATGCGGCCTTCACGGGGACAGCCACAGGAAGCCCGCGCCTACAGAGGGATCAAGGGTGGTTCGTCCTGCACCACCCACAGCTCCAACCACACAACCTATATCCAATGTAAACCCGAAGGAATAAGACCTGGGGACATGTGGATGGGAACCACGTTTCCTTAACGGAGCCAGTCCACACTCGTTCACAGGCAAGCGCAAGCACATGCTCGCTGTATTTTTGGAATCAAACACACACAAGGAGGTGGTTAGTCCGTAGGCCACAAAGCATGTGCCTAGAACCACTCTTTGATCCTAACACGGTCACGAGGACGGTGTACTCCGTCCCCTCTAGCAACGACCAACTGTCTCCTAGAGACATTCTGGACGAGGTAGTAGGTATTAGATAGGTAGGCACCTTGTCAATCTGCACATCAAGAAGAGCCAGACGGGGGATGTCAACTAACAGCCAATAACCTAAAATGACGATAGTAAATGAAAGAAATCAAAAAGGCATGTGGATATGCCGACTTAACCACTCACTAAATTATCATATCAAAGAAATGGATTATCAACATAACCGCGTTAAATTCAAGATGGCAGATAAAGCGATCAAGCAACACATGCAACAAATTCGACTAAAATTACAGAAAAGAGACACGTCTCGTTTAAACGGGTTATATAATTAAATAGGAGCTTATTCAGTTAGACATAAAATGAGGTACCAAAGTAAGTATTAACCAAATATAGAAAACCGATCGTCTGCAGTAAACTCAGCATGCAAGCACGCAGGTAGTAAACCGAATGAAGCGTACCTAGCTAAGTTGCGTTGGTTCTGCTTACGTTCTGAGCTGCACCCGTAGTCGTTTAGATACTGGTTCCGAGTGGCCTCGCTCGTGACTCATTAGGCTTGCCTGATTCAGGTGATCGTGACGGCATGTGCTACAGCCCCATACGCTGGACGTCGATGGCATACATACCACTGGCGCCTGTCGCTTCCGCACCTGCCGTGTCTTCTCCGCATCCACGACGGCTTCCTCTTACATCGCGACAACGGCCTTCGTGGTCAGATCACGCAATGCACGCCGATCAACTGCCTTCTATTCCCAACACCTGAAGTCAACATTAGAACGTGATAGGCTTACCATATTCATGCCATGGTAACAAAACTTCGGTTTCCCCACCTGCCGCTTCCTCTCACTCAGCTGAGCATATAAAAGCTGCTTCAGCATCCGCGTTGAATCCATACGCCACACATAACCGATCCACCTCAAGTGTCTCAGAAAATGTATACATTTCACTGCATACATTCCACTTCTGTGCAACGCCTCCTTGTTTGCAACTCTGTCACAGAATCCGCCACAAGCACTGTTGATGGAACCGCTCGAGATATCGCACAGCCCGACGGTACATCGTCCACGTTTCACTGCCGTATAGAAGAACGGACAGCACCATGGATATGTCCACCATCAGCTTCGTGCCAACGGTAAGCTGATGGTTGTTCCACACTCGGTACTCAAGTTTCTCGAATGCCACCGCTGCCTTCGAGACGCGGATACGAAACTCACTGTGTATCTGATGGTCAGTCGACATCACACTCCCAAGGTAGCAGAAGCGGGAGGTGGTTTCCAATACTTCAGCACCAATGCTGATTCGCGACACCATTGTAGATTGCACTTCCGGTGAAGACTGAAGGAGACAAACACTTTTGCTTGTGTTGATAGTGAGCCCGAATTTGGCCGCTGTCGAAGCCAGGGCAAGTGTCACATGCTGCAACTTATTTGCCCTGTGTGAAAACAACGCACAGTCGTCAGCAAACAACAACATACGGATAGTTGTCTCACAGCCTAGGGTTCTCGCACTGAAACGACGGATGTTCAGCAACCCCCCAACAATACGGTGCTTCACACGAACACCGTAAGCACAAGCGGCATCAAACGCACAAGACATCATTGCATGATAATACCTGGGAAAAAGGACAGGAGCTAAGACATAACCTTACTTCACACTATAGACAACCGCAAATTCATCCGAGGTCTGTCCACTCAGCTGCACCCTCATCCGCAAACCACTGTGCGGACATTCATTTAAGCTAACAAACTTACTCGGGCAGCAAAAGTTACCAAACACCAGCCGCAATGCTTCGCTGCTCACGGTATCCAATGAGTTGGTGAAATCAATAAACTACGAGTACAACGGCTGGTGTTGCTCGTTGCAATTTTCCTGAAGCTGACGAGCCGCAAGCACAGGAATTCACATAGCTCTTCCGCCACGGTCGGTTCCACAACCTGACTGGCGAGGCGGTTGAGCAGGATTCAGACAATCACCTTGCCTACACAAATGTTAAGTATGGCTCTTAGCAGATGGACGGAACAGAAGGCGTACACGTAGTATGGAATCAATTTACTTAAAACTACCTACGCTACAGTGACTAGAAAATCCGAAAAGAAAACTAATGTCTTAGGGGAGGTAAGTCAAAGTCCTTGTCAACTAATCATGTGAGTGCCTGTGTTTACCTCATTACTCAACTGCATACATGACACTCCTCACTTCACTGGTCAAGACTGCAGACTCCGGATTGATATCCATCTGCTGGCTTAGATGTGCGTTTTGAGCGTCTCAATTGTGGGTGTACCGTATCTGTTTGTTGTTCCTGGTTTTGTGAAACAGATTCTCCGTCCGCTTTTAGGTCAGTGTCAGTCGCTTTTTGATCCCGCTCATGTGGTTCGTTTGAGTGTGGCCGGATCTGGTCAAAATGGCGGCACACCACACGGCCGTCCTCCACTTGGTTACGGTTGGGGTAAGCTTAACGGACTGTGTAACTCAATCCTCCTGGGTAAGTGCTGCTCCTATCCCACGAAGAACTGCTAGTAACACCGTAAGCATCACGACACCTAGAGTCCAGAATATCGACAGCTGTCCCAATATCACATGTGGCTCATATGTGACTAATGCGGTTCCCAGATGGATCGGAGTAACTATACGTAAGACTACTTCCAAACTCCCGACGGAGTGCGTAGAAAATGACCAAGCCTGTATTGGTGAAAGTTGGGTTACGGTTGCCTCCAAGAAGAGCCTTCATTTAAAATTATCAACACCTTCAACTGGGTCGGAAACTGAGGCCCGTAGCGGAGCTTCCTTAGTGTAAGCATTACCGGTTTCTAGCGGTACATTTTCGAGTACTTCAATCACTAACCGCGACTTGTCGAAAGGTGTAAAGAAACAACTACTTGTACTGAGCATACTTCGTACCAATATCGCAGAATCAAAGTGGACATCAATAAGAGGCAGACAGTTGCGTGACCTCAACCAGTGGGATATTATTAGTAATGTAATCGGAGTTGTACTGAAACCTGTACACGTAGTGGGTATTACGCGACACCCCAACTCTAAGCATCTCCGAGAGCCAAGGGTTCTGCGCGTTGTGCTAAACTCCATCACTGACGTAGTATCAGTACTACGGTCGATAGGTAGTCTCATATATGAACACTGCTCCATCCGTATCTTTCCAGACATCCCATGAGGCGAGCGATATCGAGTAAAGCCGCAACTTAGGGGACTACCGGAAGGAAACTTCAACCAGAATCATATTCCTTCACGGGGTTCCTGAAACTGAAGCATCTAATGGAAATGAAATAAGAATGCATGATAAAGAACAAGGGTGTTACATTCGCGAAACACTCTGCTTGGATGATGTGTTAGAGAAATCCGCGTCATGGCTGTGTATTTCAACGAACTACAAATGAAGTGGCCCGAGAGTGTTGAAGGTGGTCCTACATTCAGAATATATAGTAGCACGGCTGCTGGAAAGCTGGTACATGTTTCGTTGCAGGCTACCATCTGAGCTTCGGCTGAAGTCAGTCAGTGATATGCCTCCTAGTGATGATACATCAATAAAAGAACCAAAAACGATGGGATCTATGAAAGAACAATGCACCAGTAGTGTGGCGAATGAGTTCAAGCAACCTGTAGAAGATGACATTGACTAGACACCTTACACTGTACGTAGATTAGACATGGGACTAACTACACGGACGATGAATAAGACGTTAAATATTTCACCAAGTACATACCGAAAAAACCATTAGGCGCCGGCCAATCACTGGTCAGCGAAAACTCACGTATGAGTTGCACAACCATCCAAACATTTTTTAAATCTGAGAAACTTTCATATATATACACTAAGCCCTAAGGATTCCTCAGTAAACTTACCGAACTTCGACTATGTCAGGTTGCGAAGGCTTGGGACCTAATTGCTATTACCGAAAATTGGTGACACCAAGTGGTGAATGATGCTGAGATTGAGATAGCCGGAATGTCACTCATCCAGAACGACCGCCCCAGCAGAGGAAGTGGGGTCCTACTCTACTACCGCAGCGACCTGCAATGTGCAATAGTTGATGATCTGGAAACACACGTTACCGACTCACACTGGTGCCGTCTCCGACTACGACACAACGAGGCATATCTCGTAGCTATGGTTTATCGCCCCCGCCCAACGTCCACTCCAGAAATGGATTCCCGCTTGATACGTGTCCTGAACAGAGTAACACGCACTAAGTACAGCCACATTCTCATCTCCAGGGACTTCAGTCTACGCGATCTGGAGGTATGGGCATCACCCAGTGAACAGTTCAAAGTGGACTTGCATGAACTGATCGCTAATATTCCCATGTACATTCATGTCACCACGCCCTCTAGATTCGGGACAGCAAACAACCGTCCATATTGGACCTTGTTCTCCCGAATGAAGAGCTCATGGTTGATAAGTTATTGTTAGATAGTCCATCAGGTCTCAGTGACCATGTAGTAATAACTTTCAACTACGTGTTATGCAGAATATCCATATGAACACTCGGAACTAACTCATAAAATCACACGCTACCACGCGTTGAAAGAACTCGTCGACGCGTCTGCTTGAGAATTCTCAAACAGCAGTTCCAGTAACAACGTTCGGACAGAGATCGTTGAAAGTCTCAGTGACATCGTCAACAGAGCATTAGAGACCAAACTCATTCGTCCGGCAAAATGGTCGCCAATTCTAAGTGGCGGAATTCGAACATCCCTGGCGGCAATAGATGCAGCATGTCGTGCCTACAAGGTTAACCCGGACTCAGTGACTTGGGGTAATTTCCTGACCAATCGCAACTGTTGCACTGCAATTGTCCGTGAGGACAAAGTAACTTATCAACACTTCCTAGCCAAAATTCCCTGGCAAACAACAATCTGCTGTATAGGCATATCAAAAATCTTCGTGAAGTGAAGTATGGTCTTCCTCCAATTTTCTCGACAGGCGGTAGAGTACAAGACGCCGAAGAAGCAGCTGATGCCCTGCTGCTATAAGACGCCCCGATTTTTGAACTCGTAGCCTCTACCTGTTTCATTTTGTCATGCGCATTATCGACTCCACCGTATACACATGTAATTTTCAACTCAGCAATTGTGCTAAGGTAGTTACTTTCACTGCGCGAGCATAGCTCTCCGGTAGAAGACAACATCCGCCCGAAGACACTGAAGGTTGCGGCCAACAAGCAAGCTGAACCACTGTCACATTTTTTCCAAAGGTGCTTTGATGAATAACAAGTTCCCACTATGTGGAAATGTGGCATTATCATCCCAATTTTTAAAGGCGGTAGCCATTCAGAGCCTACAAACCATCGCACAGTGACGCTCCTCCCTGTGTTTGCGAAGATGATGGAAGCGATATTCGCTGAGGCTTCAATTGACTACCTGGGAAAATGCACCAACTTGGCACGGGAGCAGCATGACTTCCGTCAACAGCGGTCGTGCACCGTCAAACTGTTGATTACACGTGGTAATTGGACGGAAGTGGCTGATGTTGGGGTTGGTGTTGACGTCATCTCTCTGGAATTCTTCAAAGGTTTCGACCACTTAGAGCACCGCATCCTACTTCAACGGCTACAGTGCTGCGTAATCAGAGAACCTTTGTTTGGTTGGATTGGCAGCTTCCTTCACCGATGGAAGCTTCAATTATGCGTTAGCGGATCACTCTCTAACCCGATTGAGGTGGAATTTGGTGTCCCACATGGCTCAGTGCTGGGACTGCGCTTTTTCCTGGTGTTTCTCAACAATCTGGCAAGAGTTATATCCTCAAACGTCCTGTTTTTCTCCGATGACGTCTAGATATGGCGGGCGATAAGTAACAATGAAGTTCACCTTCAACTTCAACCAGACCTAGATTGTATTTATGCATGGTCAAAGAGGAACCTGCTTCAGTTGAACATAGCTAAGTGCAAGGTGATATACCTGCAACACCAGCCGGTGAGCGTTTACAAGCATGGAGACCACAGATTGTAGAAGGTCTCTCAGTATCGTGACCTGAGCCTAGTGGTACAGGAAAATCTCGACTGATGCGCATATGCAGAGAAGGCGATGAAAACCGGCAATCAACAATTCGGCCTGCTTCGCAGAGACTTCTGTAGGATTGAACCTTCAATCTTTCTCCAATTATTTAACACCAACGTGCAAGCGCAAGTGGAATATGCTATTCAGGCTTGGCAACCGTGGCAGAAAGACGATCACGTCGCTCTCGAGACTCCTCAATGAAGGGCAACCAAGAATGTCAGGGGTCTTTCATCTGCCCTAGCAGTTTAGACTAAAATCGCTAAGAATGTCCAACAGTCGATATCGGCTTTTGCGGGGGATCCCATAATGGTTTACCAGATTCTGCAGAATCCAAACCACATCTGCCCTCCGCTGCTGGAATTGAAACACAACACTAACTTAAGAGGTCACGCTCTCAAACTGAAAATACAGTATAGTCGGCTTGAATGTGGTAAAAAAAATTTCCCTCCGCGTGTGCTAGCCTTGCAACGCCCTCCCTAATTATGTCCTCACTGCTCCCAATCTGGCGATATTTAAAAAACGACTTGACGTTGCATTGTCTGATTTACATTTCATTTTATGACTTCTTAGCCAGGGGCTACAAAAGGCAATCAAACGGTATCTTGCCGAACTCCCAACCAGTGGATTTATGGATTTATACATTTAATACGTGAACATCTGCTCTATTCCAAATAAGTCTACGTTGAGTCCACCAAAACGTTTTGCATTTTATCATGCAATTTACTTCTCACAGTAAATTCCATCCCACAGGACTTGTTAAGCATTGCTTTTTTACCGGTAATAAACGATTGTTCCATTGTTTCATCGTTCCTTGAGGACATGAGTTAGCAGGCTGCCAGCTTGGTTCATGAGGCAGTCTTGTGTACACGGGGTCAAAATCATTAGGACACATTTCTTCTGTCATCTTTTCATCCCCACACATTTTCTCCTGCTTTCCCCTTCTCTTTCGAGGGTCCAGAAAATGTAAGTGCAGTCTCCTTCGTAGTGACCGACCAAACATTAACTCCGCGGGTTACTTCCCTGTCTAACAAGTCAGTGTCTTGCGGCAAGAGAACAGGAGACGATCCAACTTACTTTATAGATTCCATGAGTCCGCATGCAGTGAACTTGCTTAACAGTCTGCACTGCAAGTTCTGCAATTCCGTTCGAAGCGGGATGGTGCAGTGCAGACTTAATGTGGTGTATTACTTTGTTACTCAGGAACTGTTGCAACTCTTCATTGGTAATTATTTTCCCGTTTTCGGTACTCACCGTCTCTGGGATACCGCAAATAGCGAATATGGAGCTCATTTTTGCAATTGTTGCTGCGGAGGTCGCATGTGGAACTGGAAGTACTTCTATCCATTTAGAATGGGCATCCATCAAAAGTAGACGCTTCGTGCCTTTGCTTGGACAAAAGTAGTTCGCGTTTACCTATAGTCACAGCCTCTCCAGCCAACGCCATGGGGGTGTTGATCCCGAAGACTTTTATTTTTGGTATTTCTGAGATGATGAACAGTTTTTCAGCAACCGCTCTATATCCTGATCAATCTTCCGTCACCAAGAGTAACCACATCTCAGCGCTTTCATCCTGTTCACGCCGTGTTGCGCTTCATGCAGCTCCCTCAGCAACTGGGGCCGTAGTTCTTCTAGTGCAACTCTGCTCGAGCCCCGCAATATACAGTCGTCGTATAGACTCAACTCATTGCTCCGACAGGCGAATGATTTCAGTTCGTTTGACGTGTGTGTAGACCATCCCGTCATCAAGAACCGTTTCACCATCGACAACACAGGGTCCCGGTCAGTCAGGTGCAGCACCGTATCACTCTGGATGGGTGTCTTTTCAAGATGATGCATCAAATTGATAATCTCCTTAGGTTCACTATTCGATTTTGTGTCATGCTGCTGCAGGAGGCGACTAAGTGCATCGCCAATGGTATTACTTGGTCCGTTTACATGCAGAAGTTTGTAGTTATAAGCACTCAAAAGTAGTGCCTACTAACGCATTCGATGCGAAAAAATCTGTTGAAGTCCTATCTCCTCATCCAGAAGCTAAAGAAGTGGTTTATGGTCGGTGTGGGTCTCAAAATGTCTTCCCCAAACCTACTGGTGGAAATACTTGACTCATCAAATAATCGCTGAGGCCTATCTGTTCAGTTGGGACTAATTCATTTCAGTGGGTTGCAAGATGTGAGATGCAAAAGCAGTTGGACGAAGAGAACTGTCATCCGTCCGGTTCCAAAGGATTGCGGCTACTCCGCGCGGAAGCATCACACTGCAGCACTAGATGCCGGCTCGAATAGAAATGTACGAGATACGGGGAGGCGCTGAGCACCCTTTTTGCATCTGTGAAGGCCTTTCCTTGATCCGGAGCCTAAGTCCAGGACTTTAGTTTATGCAACAGTTCGTACAAGGGCGCAAATACTGTTGAGGCGTTAGATAAGAAGCGACGATATTAAGAAAACATCCTTAAAAACGATCGGAGTTCAACTTCATTCTTGAGTTCTGGTGCAACAAGGATGGGTTTTACTTCGTTTCCTAACACGTGTAATCCGTTTTTATCGAGGCAGTAACCCAAGTAACGAAGAGAACCTAAGCAAAACATACCCTTGGAATTCTTCAGTTTGAGTCCACTCTGTTATAAATGCCGAGCAAAGTGGATACCTTTTGTAAATGTTCAACATCTGTTCCTCCTGTAATTCGAAGGTCGTCGAGATAGTCGCAAGTTAAAGGAATATCTTTGAGCGGGTTTTCAATGATCCTTTGGAATATCGCCTGGACCGAACTGATTCCGAAGGGCAGACGTTCGTACTGGAATAGGCGCATATGGGTTTTTATCTTATTGCATGATACAGAGGTCTTGTCTAACTCTGTTTGTAACTACGCGTGAATAAGCTTGATCTGCGTAAATTTTTGTCCGCCAGCCAGCGTAGCATATAGAATCTTTATCGAAAATAAAGGATATTTATCCAGAGTTAAACAACGAGTAGCAATTAGTTTATATTACCGCAATTAGGTACAGAACCATCCGACTTCAAGACTGGAAATAGTAGAGCACTCGACTCACTGTATTGGACTGGATCGATTGTTCCTGCTGTTTCAATCTCTTTATCTTGTCTTCGACCACTAATCTAAGAGAATAAGGTAGGATGCGTGCACTGAAAAAGCGGGGCTGAGTTCCGGGCCGTAATTTGATGCTAGTCTGATATCCATTCAGTTTGCCCGGTTTACGGTCAAAAACATCGGAATATTTGTTGAGCATATCCTCCCACTGCTGATTAATGGACATGAACTACACTGTCTCTAGCGTAGCCGGGAAGCATTTAATGCAGTTGCGGCCGAGTAAGTTTAAACGATCGTTCGCTAAAACGTATACTTGTAAGATCCTTTTCTCCCCAATTTAATTAACATAAACAGTGGACTTTCCCAAGACTGGTATCGGTTGTCCGGTGTACATCCGCAACGTGGATTCACAGGAGGATAATTTGGGTAATCTTTTAACAGATGCAGCACTGATTATGGCACCGGTATTAACCTCCATTTTAACCAACTGGCATTCTATTTCCAGTTGCACAGTGTAGGGTGGATGTATGCTATAGATGCTGGAGGTTGCGTTTCAAATCGTCTTTAGCTGATCTTCTTCATCTAGAAACTGGACGAGCTTCACGGACTTCCGGTGAAAGTCAATGTCGCAGCTGTGTCAGGTTTAGGTTCGCAAACTCGGGCTAAGTTCCCTAAGTTTCCACATTATTGGCAGATACTTTGTTTATGACGACATTCCGCGACCGACAAATGCTGTTCTACATCGGTAACAGGTAAATGGCAATTCTGACGGCATCGCAGTTACACCTTTTCAAGCGATTTCTTGGACTGTGTCTATACGACGTTACGAGGAAAAAGCTGTAAACCGTTGATGGGCATTTTACACCTGCCGAAAACTATTGCAGGCCTTCTCCCAGCTCATTGTTGCCTCAGCTTCCTACAAGAGCCTTTCACTAGCCTGTTTGTTACGGATAGCAGATATCTTGCTGTAAAGCCATCGCCTCTTCGAACTTCGTAACTCGGATTGCACCATATCGACTCTCTGGTAATGCTTGCTGAATCCTCGCAATGAAATCACTGACACTTTCTTCAGGGTTTTGTTGCAAGGTCGAGTAAGAGTATCGCGCTGTGTATGGGTTCAATCGTAAACCCCAGAACCCGTTGGGAACTTCTAGCACGTCGTTGACTGTCTACTTTTCACCAACATGGAGAGCAGCAACATGTTTTTAGAGTTCATGCTTCAGAAATTGTCTCAATAATGAAATTTTGTGGTTCTCTGAAGGTATCGTATTTGGTTACAAGTCGGGTAGTAGTTTCAAATAATCCAAAAAGTGTGATTCCAGAGGTTTCAGGTAGCCGGTGTAGGTTTAGCAGAATGAATATTCTGACGCAACGTAGGAAGGAGCAACATCGCATTAGTTTAACCTCGTCGCCAGCATGCTAACTATGGCCCTTAGCCGATGGACGGAACAGAACGCGCATGCATAGTACGGAACCGAGCTACTATGATCTTCCTAAGCCGGAAAGAAAAGTAATGAAATAAGGAAGGTAAGGTAAGGTCACTGTCAAACACTCAAATGAGTGCCTGTGTTCACGAATCCTTACTCAAGTGCATATCTGACAACTCAACAAGTTGATACCACGAGACTTCGTAGCACAATGCTTGCTCCCTTTGTCTGTGTACAGCGGTAGAACAAGTGCATCCTTCAGCTCAGGCAACACCCCCTCTTCAATCCACAAGTTTTCCACCAAGTGGTGCAGCGCATTCATCAACACGGGTCCGCCTTGTTTCAATAGTTCAAGCGGGACCCCGTTGGCCCATGCACACTGGCCTTTTCGCAGCTGTGCAAGTACCCTCTGGGTCTCATCCAGTGTTGGTGTGTCCGCCAGACTCACGTTCACCTCGTGATGTTGTCGACCATTCAAGTTAGCTCAGTTAATCTGTGAACGGTTGTTCAAGATACGGTCGAAGTGATTTCACCAGATCTGCATTATGTCTGCAGTCTGTGCGCAGGCAGTGCCTGCACTACCGCCGAGCAGCGTCCTCAGCGGTTCCAACCTCGGTCCAAACATCGCCTTCAAGCAGTCAAAGAATTTCTTGTGTTTGCGGTTTTCGGTGTAGTATTCCATCTGCTTCGCCTTCTCCGTTTACCGTTTATTTTTTGTGCGGTGGAGCAGTCTAGTCACCCGCCTTCGAATTTCGCGAAACTGACTCTAGTTCCCCAAGTCACTGGAGTCTGCCACATGTGCAACAAATCTGCATGCTTCTCCGACACCAATGCGCCAATCGTCGCGTTGTTCTCACCAAACCAACCAGGCCGCATACAACTTGCAATTCTGATGGTCTCTTCGGTAGCAGCTGTCACCTGGTCACGAATGTGGTGCTGCAAGTCGCTCATTGTGGCCATGCATACCACATTACACAGGCGTGCAGTCATCGCCATCTCCAGCTCAATACCTTTCGCCACATTATCGAGGGAAAGAGTGTTGAATTTACACAGATTGATGGCTAGAGTATAATACATAGATTTACGAAAATATATGTACAGTTTGGTCCGCACCAGTTTTCGATCAGTGCCACACTCAGCTCTACACAGTACACATGTCATGCGCACATCACGCATGTCACGCTGTCGTCCGATGACATATTCGAGCAGGTGAGCTTGACTACGCCGTGAGTGCATCTAGCGTTAACAAGGATAAAGCAGCCGAACACTAACCCTCGGTATATGTTGCTCAAATGTCTCATGTCGAGGCAACCCCCGGAATATCAGTTACTTATGCAGAGATTGCTGCAAAGTTCAGCCGGGAGGCCACCGTTGCGGTCTCTTCTGTTGTAAATACCGTTAACGTGAATAGAAAGACAAACAGGAAACAAACAGCACTTGTCGTCAGAGCAGGAAAAATGATTACCCTACTTTGTAGATCAACGAAAAAGGGATCCAACCATAGTGCGCCGCCTGTTATGTGCTCAATTGTCCCCGAATCTACCACCATCAGATTTCAGGGTAAGTTATCAGACGACGGAGACCAATGAAACTCATCGTGCATGCTGATGAGTGTCGAAACCAAATCCATAAACCGATTACGGATTAATCATCATGCGAACTCGCCACAGTTTGGAGAAAGCAGACTTAATAGATTGACGCTAGAATCCTCCACCGAAGTAGGAAATGCTTACCCTCCACAAGCGCGCTGAAACACGGATCCTGTGTGACATGCACCTACGCCGAATTGTTTTGGATTGAGCCACAATCAAAACAAACACCGAAAAGAGACACAGCAAGCAAGACCTCCTAAAGAAAATCTTCATACATGGTTTGAGCGAGCTTCCTTCTAACGGTGTTCACGAGCCCGGAAATCAAGGTTTAGAAAATGGAGGTTCATTCGTGAAACACTTCCTTTGGATACCATCGTGGTGTTGTCGCTCACACGGATACCTCTGTCAACAAATTATAGGGGTTGCGGCCTTAAAATCCTGAAAGTTGTGGTTCAGTCAGAGCAACAAGCAACGGATGTTTTGGATCGAAGGCGGAGAAATCGAAAAAGCATTCTTTCTGTACTTCGAACATAGGCCGCAGCAGATTTGCAGAATTCATATCTCTAAGCACCTGAAGCAGCACATGTACCGAGAATAATACAGGGGCTCCACTTCAGTGCTGTTTCACACGCCGCTGACGTAGGTCTAAAAGAAGATTGTGACGCATGTTCGTCTAATCAAGTCTCAGAGATGTATCATTATCCCATCAAAAAACGAGTAACTACTGACTTCCCATCAGGCAGAATTCTCCCACAATTGACCTGTTCACCCTTCTGTGGGCTCCTAGAGACCGAGAAGCTGGCGCACGTTTATACGAACGCTCAGCGTCATAATAATTAACTGCCGAAGTGAAAACACATTGGCAATTCAAGTCATATGCTATCATGGTTTTCATTGAGATGTCGTTGAACACAAGAATGACGGACGCTGAAGTTTCGCTATCGGGCATGTCGCTTATCCGGAACGATAGACTCACAAAAGGAGGAGGTGTAATTCTGTATTACCAAATCGACTTACAGTACGAAGCCGTGGAGGATTCAGACTCGCCATTCCCCGACTCTCTTTGGTGCGGCTTGCAGATAAAAGGCAGGGACGCTTGCCTTCTTGCCTTAGTGTACCGCTCCCCTAACTCTACACACTAAATAGACTGCTAACAAGTTGCAGTTTACAAGGAAAGTACACTCGCAATCTTATCATGGATGATTTCAACGTAGATGGTGTAGAAACCCCGGCTACGATCGGAGAACAATTCAAAGCCGATCTACAAGATCTCGTAACAACTGTTCCTCTTTACAACCACATCACTTGGCCCACTCGGTTCAGAACAGCTAACAGGTCATCTGTGCTGGGTCTTGTGCTTACCACCGAGGAGCATGTGATTGAGGTGTTTTCGTTGTAGACTGCCCACTGGGTCTCAGTGATCACGCAGTCATCCGGTTTAACTTAGTCTGCTATGCAGAATATCGGAATGAGTACGATGGGACTGTGTAAACCATCACAAATTACGATCGATTAGCCCAGCTCGTCAGCATTACAACTTGATCGTTTCTTGCCGAAGAACCCCGAAAGGCGCATGGCTCGAGTTCGTCAACAAATTCAGTCAGACGATTGCAGATGCTTGCAATCAGGTGCTTGCAATCAGTGTAAAACAGTTTATCTCGTTAGGAGTAGAACTCGAACGTGGATGAGAGTATGCAACGCAGCATGGCAAGTATACAGGGAAGCTCCAGTACCAGAAACTTGGGACAACTATGTGGCCCAACATAACCATCGACTCAACTGCTAAGCAGAGAAAAAGCCGCCTACCAGCACATCGCAAAACCATCAGTGCTAATCATAACCTGCTGTGCATGCACGTCAATAGCCTAGGAAACGTGGGGCAAGGATTTCTTCCACTTAGGACGGTCGATGGCCCAACCATAACGGCTGTGGAAACAGCAAACGCGCTGCGGATGCAATAAGCCCCCAAGTTTCATAGGATTTTCCACCAAACGACCTTTTATCCTTTGTGGTCCCCACGCCAAACTTAACCCACATCATTTTTATCGCGGAGGCTGTAATGCAAATGCTGTTGTCTCTACACAAATACTACTGTGCGGGTGTCGATACCATTTGTCCAGAGGCACCGGAAGCAGCAGCAATTCAATTGGCAAGACATTTAGCTCGGTTTTTCCAGCGCTGCTTAGACCAGACC
Source organism: Dicrocoelium dendriticum (assembly GCA_944474145.2). Taxonomy (NCBI): domain Eukaryota; kingdom Metazoa; phylum Platyhelminthes; class Trematoda; order Plagiorchiida; family Dicrocoeliidae; genus Dicrocoelium; species Dicrocoelium dendriticum. The sequence goes on along the minus strand of OX104070.1, from coordinate 73,647,555 downwards.
CAAGTTTTCGCTATGTGGAAGCTTGTAATAAGAACCACGATTCATAAAGGTGGAAGCAGTACTGATCCCTCCAACTATCCCTTAGTAGCCCTACTTCCGATACTCTCCAAGGTCATGGAATCCATTGTTGTCGATGCACTGGTGTGTTATCGAGAAAACTACAACCTCGTCACGCCTGAGCAGCACGGTTTCCGTCAACGGCGGTTATGTAAAACGAAGTTACTAGTCGCACACATTAGTTGGACCGTGGCAGCTGAAGCTGGAGAAGGCGTTGATATGATCTACCTGGATTTTTCTAAGGCTTTCGATCCTCTAGACCATCGGATACTACTATCCAAGCTGCAGCATTACGGGATCGGAGACCCTCATTTAAGCTGGATTGCCTACTCTCTACTTCAACGGCAACTAGTGGTCAGAGTTCGGAGCTCTTTATCGGACCCCATACAAGTGGAGTGTGGTGTGCCGCAAGGCTCAGTTCTAGGTCCACGTTACTTTTGTTGATTATTATTGACCTTGCACAGGGGATCACTTCAAACTTCCTAATGTTTGCCGACGACATCAATATCTGGCGTGGGATGCAGGCGAACACCGACCAGCGTCTGCTTCAGAGTGACCTATAACATTATATTTTTGGTAAATTGCATGCATGACTTCTGAGTGGAGATTGACAACAATCTGCCGAGAATGGGCGAATGCCCCGGCCTAATAATAATCATTGGTTTTAAGTAGACTTAATACTTTTGGGCGGAACCGTTTCAATTGTCACCGTGTGTTTGTGTAATCCGACACTAAGTGTATGAAATATCAGGTTGTGGGAATTGTTTTAGGAGGACTGGGAGAAAGCTCTCCTCATATATGTAGCATATCCCATTAGTGAAAATCGGAGGACGGAGAAGGAGATATCCGAGGTGTCGAGTTTGGTGAAGCCGAGAGTTGATAAGTAGTTTACCAAAGCCGGATATATATATATATATATATATATATATATATATATATATATCAAGATAGCGAAACTTCAGCGTCCGTCATTCTTGTGTTCAACGACATCTTAATGAAAACGATGATAGCATATGACTTGAATTGCTAACGTGTTTTCACCTCGGCAGTTAATTATTATGACGCCGAGCGTTCGTATAAACGTGGGCCAGCTTCTCGGTCTCTAGAAGCCCACAGAAGGGTGAACAGGTCAATTGTGGGAGAATGCTGTGAATCTGTGCGGATTTTAGCACTGCAGAGGAACAAAAGGTAAGTCCGTATTCCCCTATTTATAGGACCAACTGTTTTACTATTATTACTATTACTATTATTATTAGTATTTCGGCAACACCACAAACTCTGTAACAGGACTTGAACAGCAAAGTTTCCTAACCCCTATAAATTTAATGTTCATTGTTCATACTGCTACCTATCATTGCACATACACGCTTCCCGAATCATCCGCTGCGAGTGTGTTGTGGCCATGCGACCGCAGATGCCTATCTCTTAACGAACTGTGCTTCAAGCATAACTATCTTTGGGTTAACTTAGAAAATACTTGGAACAAAATGTGACATTATGATTTCCAAACTTTTAGAATACAAATCCGTTATCTTTTGGTTTGTAATGTGACAACATTCCGCCCTTGACACAAGAACTTCTGCTGGTCAGATGAACTAGTACAGATTTGGCTTGGTATTTTATAGCAATTAAAATAATGATAGCGGGAGATAATTCGGGTCCGTGGAAAAAGGTGACTACAGTTTCGAAGGGTTAAAAGGTCACTCTGTTGAAACAATGAGCATGGAACTACTCCAATTGATCCGTGAAGTGGCTCATTCATATGTCAGGCAGTGATGATGTTGCTTTTGGCTTTAGTGATGATGGTTCGACGTTCCCGCTCCAGCTTGACTCCGTTAAATCTTGCAACATTAGAGTGTTCCGCATTAAAATCCTTAAGAAAGGACTCTACCATTATCGGCACAAAGGCCGATAAAGGGAAGACCATAGTGATAATGAATAAATCGGGTTATGTGGAATAAAGAGAAGAGCATTTAATCACAAGTCTTTACAAATGGATTGAGAAGAAAAAGTTATCGTTGGGAATGAATAAGAATAAAACGAAAGTTAGCAATTACCTGAGAAGTGTAAAGGACTGCCTAGGACTGGGTATATGGTTTAATGCATATCCGAAATCAACCCTTCCGCCAAGGATCTACAGGCTACCGAAGATACATAAGCCCAACATTCCCATTCGGAACATTGTGGATGGTGTCATTTCTGCGACCCATGAACTAGCCAGATATCTGGCAGGTTTGTTGAATTCCCTAACAGGAAAAACAGATAGGTTCATAAAGAACTATTACGATTTCACGCAAAAGGTAGCAGCTTCGATCAATGAGTCAGATGAAATAATGGTTAGCATCGACATTATTTCACTATTTATGAACGTGCCAAAGGGTGAGGCATTGGGGACTAGCATAATACCATCTGACTGTTGAGAGTAGCCTGTGGGAAAGAACGGAACTCACAGTAGAACAAATAATAGAAGGAATAAAAGTATGTCTTAGGATGTCATATTTTACGTTGCAATCGAGGCTGTATGCCCAAGAAAAGGGCCTTATCATCGGGTCGCCAATATCCCCCATACTGAAGAATCTATATATAGAAGACTTCGAAAATAAAGCATTGATAAACTGCAGTAGCTAGCCAAAGATTTGGTGGCGCAACGTGGATCATACTTCTGTTATCATTGAGATGGACAAGAAAGAGGAGTTTGTAAACTATCGGAACTCCATTAATGAGAACATAAAATTTACCAGGGAACTACAATCATGCGGAGGTGCACTGTCATTCCTTGCTTGTTTCGTTCACACGAACGGACAGCTAAAATAACCGTATATCGAAAGTCAACAGATATAAATTGGCTATTACACTATAGTTAAGGTCATCCAAAACACATGTTTGCTGCGATTGCATCCTCTCTGTTTCACAGAGCCTTGACTCTGTGTGCAGAGGAAGAGGACATGAGGGCCGCATGCAATTAGACAATGAACAAACTAATAGGTAGTGGATATCCGAGCCGGTTACTTAAACGTCAATTACAGAGAGCGCTAAACCCACCTTCACGAACTACGACGGAGTGGATTGGGACGGTGGGAAGCCCTTATAAAGATGGAACCTCGAAGTAAACAGGCAGGTATTAAACAAGGAGAGGGAAAGAGTAGTTTCCCAAAGAGGTCAAACGCTCCCTTCAGCACTGGCGCGATGAAATATCTATTTTCAAACGATAGGACGACCACGCTCCTATAAAATTAGTTGCAGGGGATGTGCGAAACTGTACATAGGTTAAATATTGAGAGAAGGACGCACTAGGAAAGCGGAACACTAATTTGCAATAAGCAAATTGGTAATAACGAATGGAACATGTAACTACCAAAGAAACCAAGAACAAAGTCCAGCTACCTGAAGCGCCGCAGTCTTATGGCCTTTCACGCACCTGAATCATGTGATTCCAATCCTCAGGCGCGTTATGAACATGACCTCGAATATTTGCAAACTCTGACTGATAGACCGCTCGACGCGGATGAGGACCGGCTCAAAGTGAAACAGCTCGCTCGTCTAGGAAAGAGAACCGAGGGCAAAAGGCAACCTATGAGGGCGACTTTTGTCGAAGAGGTAAGTCCTAAGTTCACATCGTCCCACTTTCATAAGCTGCAAGGTCTAAAGATCCACGTGCGCGCTGACTTATACCCAGCAGACAGAGCGAAACTCAAGTCTGCGATGAATGAACTAAAGCGAAGCATGGACGATGGAGAAACAAATCTCCGTGTTGTAAATGTTTCGGTAGTCACCCGGATTCCTCCGCGAATCCGGATCAAGAGGTTTCTGATGCTTCAGGAGCGCCCAGCGGTTCCTACCACAGCCTGCGCATAGCCTTTACTAACGTCTTCAGTCTGAGGAACAAACGCGATCAGCTGTACTACTTTGTAACCTCTCAGCGGTAAGACGTATTAGGCCTTGCTGAGACATGCTTAAATTCCGACTTAACGGTACAAAAAGTGGAAATCAGGGGTTACTCGTGCCTCCGCTGTGATAGACCATCAAATGATCGCGGTCGCGTTCTGCTTTACATAAGGTCTTCCTTGTGTGGGAGACTGGTTTGCGCCTACCGAAGCGCTGATGGTCGAAGTGAGCAGTTATGGTGTTCGATTCACCACAAACGCTGCGAGATGCTCGTAGGTGTGGTATATCGCAGTACAGTGAGCCGCTGCTTGGACTGGTTGCCACATGCCCGCAATTACAGGAGTCGTCAGCTGTTCCAACTCATGGGCGATTTCAACTGACCTGAGGCTGAACTTCTCTTCGGCCATTATGAAGTCGAGAGGAAGTTTACGGACTTGATATTTGAAACCGGGGCCACGCAGCACATCAACCAACCGACGCGCATAACTGGGCGCGCGACGCCATCGTGCTTAGACCAGCTTTTGAACAGCTGTGAACAACGTGTGCATGACATTCAAGTCTTGGAGCCCCTGGGAGCGAGTAACCACTCGATGATCATAGCCAGCTTAGAACTGCCACTGATGTATTCTCCCCGTTGGAGCCAGCCTTCAACTTTTGGAAGGCGGACTTCAATGGCTTCACTCGAGCAACGAGCCAGATGGACTGGCTTTTACCAGAGGATTGGTTTATAAAAACCTGTTGACCTATGATTAAAGAGGGAGTGAAATCGTTGTGCGCCCGATTTGTACCCCTCAAGTATCGGAAGATTGGGCTAGTCAAACCACCTTGGTTCGACAAGGAGTACAGCAAACTGGCCCGAAGCGGACGCAGACAATGGAACAGATTCGTGTTATCTGGTTCTGATGAGGACTACAAAGCGTACTAGATACGGCGAAATCTCTGCAACAACGCGTAACAACAAAACGCAGATGCTTCGAAGAGCAGCTTGCAACCGAGGCAAAAACTGCTCCCAAGAGGATTTTCGCCTACTTGAAGCGGCGCCTGATGCCTGCAGGCAATGTGCCAGTGTTGGAAGGCTCAGGTAGACAGCCCCTATTTGGAGTACAGATCGTGCGTCCGCACTGGCGGCGCACTTCGCCTCCGTATTTGCAAGAGACCAGGTGTCTGTAACGAGTTCTAGGAGTACCGATCCTGCTGAACTAGTCAGCCTGGATTGCAGCATTGAAGAGGTACGCAAACTTCTGGCAAATCTTGAAGGGACGAAGCCTGTCGGTCCAGATGGAATCCACCCACTGATCCTCAAGTCCCTATCGGCCATCATCTCGACGTCTGTAACTGTCGTTCTCTGAAACGAATGGGGATAAAATATAAATCCAACAACGTTTGGAACTACTGCACACACGGTGCCTCCATAAAATGTCCAGGAAAACTGTTCCAACTACTTACCACTCTCCATTCGAAACACAGTGAATGGGGAATTCGCTTCACATCCGGCACGACAAGTTTGTATCGGTATCGGTGTGTGCTTCATGGTCGTCGTAAGTTCAGCATTGACCTCAGCATGAGGAAGTCATCGGTAGGTCATAATGAGGTCGAGTGGCACTCGATGATAGTGCAAGGTGTAGAGTCTTAGTTTCTCGCACCGGTCACCATACCCAAAGCTACGTAAAATCGGAATGAGCCTGGTAGCAACATGTTAAACCCCTTCGATCTTTTGTGCCTCACCTCGTGTAATCGGAAAGTAGACGGGCAAACTGTACTCTAGCATTGGTCTAATGATGGAAGAGAAGAAGCGAGTGGCAACCTGGAACAGATGTCGGCAGTCACCTAAGAACTGTGAAGGAGATTTCAGGAAAGGGCCAGTGGTACAGCATTTATCCCAAGTCGGCTACTCCACCTAGCATTACGGTCTCCCAAAGACACACAAGCCCAAAGTCCCCTGGCGACTTATGGCGGATGGCATAGGCTCTCCTACACATGAACTCGCTAGATATCTGGTGAGCTTGCTGTTACCCCTAACAAGGAGAAAGAGCACATTTCTTAAGTACGCTTATGAGTTTTCATGAATGGTAAGAGGTGTGAACATCGAACAAGATGAATTGATGGTTAGCTTGGATCTTACCTACTTTTTCACCATTGTACCCAAGGAGGATGCGTTAGGTTCCGCGATAAGCTGCTTGATGGGAGACAGCAGCTTACGGGACAGAACAAAGCTTACAGTGGATCAACTGATCGAGGGGGGAGTTCTGTGCCTTGACATGACTTATTCCACTTTCCGGTCTGGAAAGTACTCTCAAAAGCAGAGTCTGGTCATGGGATCTCAAATATCTCCTTTCTTGGCAAACCTGTACATGGGAGAGTTTGAAAAGAAGGCAGTAACAAATTTCCATGGGGCCTTAAGAGAATGGTGGCACTACTTGGAGAACACTTTTGAGCTTATAAAAAGGATAGCAAAGATGAGTTCTTACAGTATTCGGATGTCATTTACGATGCGATGAAGTTCACAATAGACGTTGAGTCGCAGAGTGGCACTCCCGTTTCTTGAGTGTCTGGTCCACAGGAACGAAGAAACGTTAAAATCGACAGTGTATCGTATACCAATGGAAACAGATGGGGTACTTAGTTATAGTTCAGGCCACTCGAAGCGCGTTTAAGCAGAAATCACCTAACCAATATTCCACAGATCAAGTGCTCGGAGCACGGAGGAAGAAGATGGAAATACAGCGCGGAGGGTGGTGACGAAAAACTTAGTAGCTAGCCGATATCTGAAACGATCCGTGAAACGACAGCTACAGAAATGCCTCAACCCACACGCAACATCAATCACAGAGTGGATAACAACCGTGGGTATTCCATATAAAGAAGAAACCTCGGTACTGATTCGGTGGGTATTGAGTAAGGAGAAGATAAGTGTAATATTGCAGTAGGGTCAAAACTATGGTCGACGCTTGTGCATTTAAAGGATTTGTTTCCTTTAGATGGAACCACTAACTGAATTTAAAAAATTCCATTTGAAGATTGTACTTAAGTTTATATAGGTAAAACGGCTATGGAACTACGTACAAGGATTTCGGCACATAGGTAGCACATATCACGATCTCCGAGAAATGAGGTAGAGTATGGAGCTCCGCTCAGAGACTGGGCGATAGCAATGCATGCGCTAGAAGCAGAGCAGAAAATAAACTTCGAAAATGTCAAACTTATCAGGAAGGGATTACGGTCAGCCAAGCGCGGGCTGATTGCTGGAGCTATAGAAATAACCAAGACTAACAAATGCCTGAATAGAAGAGACGTAGTAGGGCTGTTTAATGCCTGGCGTGCAGTCTTGCTTCTGCCAGGTGGAAAAGCATCGGTGAATGGATCCGAATTCGGAATAGCCTATCAACATTCCCTCCACCAAATTCCTAAGTACTGAAGACAAGTTCTATCAGTGACCAAGTTTTTTTCCAATGGACCATTTAAGAATACCGACCACTCATGTAACCAATCTGTGATCAACATCTTTTGTTCCCCACTTGACCCTGGCTGAAACTAATCACACGAACTTAGTGACCTTTGACCGCTTTAACCTTTCACTAATTAACTACAACTATATTAATCTGTGTATGTAGCTTACCCATGGTCGTTATAAAATGTCACTGTTAAGCTAATTTACTTCGACTGAAGACGTTTTCGAGTCAAACGCGACACGTTTTGTATCATCATATTAACCGGTCGTCTATCAAATCTCCTGAAATGACGACTTCCCGATCGGTTCCAAATGTGTTCCAATATATCACTCACATAACCTTCACGACAGAAGCTGTTGAGTATGCGGAAATAAGCTCTCCTTGAACTATGGAACAATGAGGTTTTACAGGTAAAAAAGCAATGCTTAACAAGTCCTGTGGGATAGAACTTATTGCGAAAAGTGGATTGCATGATAAAATGCAAAGCGTTTTATTAAACTCAACATAGACTTAGGTAGAATAGCGGAGATGTTTGCGTATTAAACGTATAAATCCATAAATCCATTGGTTGGGAGTTCGGCAAGACACCGTTTGATTGCGTTTTGTAGCCCCTGGCTAACAAGTCATAAAATGAAATCTAAATGATACAATGTAACGTCAACTCCTTTTGTAAATATCGCCAGATTGGGAGCAGAGACGACATAATTAGGCGGGGCATTCCAAGGCTGGCACGCACGGAGAGAAAAGAAATTTCTACGGCATTCAAACTGGCTATACTAAATTGTCAGTTTCAGAGGGTGACCTCTTAGGTCAGTGTTGTTGTTCAATTCCAGCAGCGGATGGCAAATGTGGTTTGGATTCTAAAGAACCTGGTAAACCATTATGAGATCCCTCCCGCAAAGGCCGATATCGACTGCTGTACATTCTTAGCGATTTATTCTAAGCTGCTAGGGCAGATGAAAGGCCCCTGATGTTCTTGGTTGTCCTTCATTGAGGAGTCTCGAGAGCAACGAGATCCTCTTTCTGTCACGGTTACTACGCCTGCATAGTATACTTAACGTGCGGTTGCACGTATGCGTTAAGCATTTTCAGAATGATTGTGGGTTCGTACCGACAGAAGGCTCTGCGAAGCAGGCCGAAGTGTTGATTGCCGATTCTCGTCGCCTTCTCTGCTTGTGTGTCACGTCTGGAACAGAGAACAGTCATCAAGGTGAGCGCTTAGATAGGCCTTTCTGTAAACAATGAGAGGAGGACTAGCATTCCAATGGTGCAACGTCGCCTATGTTGCGCAGACAATTGCAGGAAAGTTTTTAAGGTCAGTGTAACTTGTTCTAGTTGCATTAGATTATACTGTCCGCAGTGTGCAGGCAAATCCGTCCAAGAATTGAGACAGAAAAACAAAGTTGCTGACACAATTTGGTTTTGCCCAACATGTCAAGTCATTCCAGTTGTCAAGTCTTTCGTCATCATCAACAGCAGTACATCAGCCATTTGAACTGATGCTTCGCTGCCATACAACCATGAGGACCTATGAAATAAAGAATAAAAAGAGGGGGAGAAGGGGGACTTACCTGAAAACCTTAATGCCCTAAGCAAACATTCTGGGTCAAGGCGCCTACACCTTGTGTAGACAACATACCGTCACAAACAGCTGGCTATCGTGCAAAGATAAGGCGGCATCAGCGAAACAGCTTCCTTGCGGCTTTCACTGCCCCGCGTCATAATCAGTCATTACCCTGCAGATAACTCAGCACCAAACATACTTTAAACAGGCAATCCGATTAGAAGACGGCAGCAGACGCGCCACTGGTCTCGATTGCGAGCCATGTCCTGTAAAGTCTCGAGCCAAGCACAAGGTGAGCCACGTGGACTCCAACCCGGAAGGCGAGGCGGACCAACGGCACCCAGTTTGGTTGTCAGTGACTTCATTTCCCGCTGCCAAGTCAACTTTTGTGCACCTCGAGCCTTGCGCCATCCTACACCTGGTAGACTAAACGAGGCCCTCCTAGGTAAGCGGTGACCAGGCATGCGTAGCACGTGCCCGAGCCAACGCAACTTATTTAGTGCTATCTGTTTTTCTAGGGTGCTAGCATGATTACCACTGCCTAGTACTCGCCTACGCACATCATCGTATCGGACACGCTGATGCCATCCGACACCAGCAATGCTTCGCAAACAACGATGATCAAAGACTTGAAGGCGTCTCAAATCTTCAGACCGAAGGGGCCATGTCTCACTACCATACAGCAGAACGGCCCTCACTGTGGCCTTGTATACACGGACTTTCAGACGGAGGGAAACTCCCTTCTGTCGCCAAAGATGCCGCAGGTTCAAGAAGCTAGCTCTGGCCTTGGCAATGCGTGAGCGCAAGTCAGTTTCTATGCGCCCATCATTGCTGACGCAGCTGCCCAGATAAGTGAATTGATCAACCACATCGAGTTCCCCGTTAGCAAGCGTCCAGGGGTCATCAAGTGGCTGGTGGTCCTGCAGCAACACTTTGCACTTTGAAGGTACAAAGTGCATATCAAATAATGGGACCACTGGACAGGCTATTCAGGGTTAATTGTGTCGTCGCAACATCATCGAAAAGCAAGAGGATATCGTTCGCATAATCTAGGTCAACAAACCTTTCACCAGGCAGCATTTCGACGTCTACATCGTTGGATTCCATCAGGGAACACTCCATGATAGAATCCACGACGACATTAAAGATAAGTGGGGAAATCGGACAACCCTGACGAACGCCACTTGTGGTCGGGAAGCTATCCGACAGGACATCATATACCCTGACGCGGAGGGTAGTGTTCGAGTATAGAGCACGAAGGATGTTCACATATTTCGTGGGAACATCTTTCCGCTCAAGTATTTCGAACAGAATCGATCGATCGACTGAATCGAACGCACTCTTGAAATCGAGGAACACAGCTATTGTCGGTCTGCGGTATGCGTGGCGCTACTCTAGCACCTGTCGCAAAGTGAATATATGGTGTATACAGCCACGTCCTGGGCGGAAACCTGCCTGCTCTTCTCTAATCCGAGATTCCCGTTCTGCAGTGAGGCGGCGAACGAGAATCGAGGCCAGTAATTTTGTTACAACTGGCGTTAAGTTAATACCCCTGTGGTTCGCACAGTCTGTGCGATTGTATATTGTATATTGTATATTGCCACTATAATCGAATGGCTCCAATTAGCCGACACACTCTCTTCGTTCCAGATACGTTCGAATAGGGAGGTCAATGCTTTGCAGAGGACCTCACCTCCATCCTTAAATAGTGCAGGTGGGAGGGAATCCGGGCCAGCGGCACGAAAACGATTGAGGGATCTGATCGCGTTTCGGACCTCGGCCTCCGACGGAGGCTCTAAACTAATCGTCCATGGCACGTCCTGCTTCACCTGAGTAGGAAGAGGACCGGGAGCAGGGGGCCAGCTGAACTGATCGTGAAAGTGTTCAGCCCAAGGAGCCATACGGCGCTCCTTATTGTGTATCAGCGCACCCACGCTGTCTCTGATTGTCACAACGACGCCTGATTTTCTGGGACCAGTGGTGGGGATTAGCTGAAAAAGCTTGCGGTAATTGCCTGCTGCTCCTGCTTCCTCCATTTCTTGAGCCCGAGTGGTCCACCAGGCTTCCTTGTCAGCACGTAGGCTCCGCTTTAGTTCACGCCTAATAGCCCGTCTGGTCATATTGTTTTCAGAACCAGCCGGGAGGTGCCTTCTAGCTTCCAACAGGTTCACGGACCTCTCGGATATCCAGTGACTGGTGCGGTGACCATGGATATTGCCCCAAGCAGATGCTTCTGCGTCGTGCATGGCGGTCGAAATCCTATTCCACTGAAGTTCAGTGTCATTAGGACAAGACAGCGAGAGGTCGGTTTGCAGTGCTTCTTGATAGGCTTGCCTGACCGAGGGCTGGGACAATTTCTCCGTTGCCAATCGGAGGAGACGCTTTGTGCGCCTCCCGGTAAAGTTCATGGAGAAACGACTCTTTACCTTTGCTCATGAAAAAGTGCGGTAGGATGACTGAGCTAATCGCCCATTTTATAAATACTAAGATCGATCCCACGGAGGTAAATATGGCCACGATAATACCTCACCCAGCCAAAGTAAGCTCTGAATCTAAGCCGAAGAAGAGAGCTAGACGCTCCAACCGCCATGCAGCGTCTGTGACTCTAAATCCACTGGGTAACCTCACTCCCATAAGTGGGCAAGCCTCAAACATGCCTGCTTCCACTTCTCCAAACATAGAGGCTTCACTTGGAGATTCATCCATGACACCGACAGCTATGAGAGGACGGCAATCCGGTGCAGATAACAATCCAGTAACGTACGCAAGGATTGCCTCGAGAAACACACTGGAGCGACACATAGGTCCATCTTCTGTACCGAGCACGCGTGGCTCAAAGCAGCTTTCACTGTCAACTCCAGTGGTGTCTTCTAAACAACCCTAATTGCCGGCAAAAAGTATAAAGCCAGCACTGGCTAGACACAACCATGCTGCGTTAACTCTCGTGTGCACCAATGTTCACGAATCCAAAGCTGGCACACTAAAAGGCAAGTTGCAAGACGATCGCAACCACTGGAGTTCCATCTGCGACGCAATTGGTATTCGGGTTGAGCCTGCAATGCTACAACGCGTAGCGCGTCACCCGACCTCAGTACACTCTAGTGAACCTCGAATTCTTCCAGTAACACTAGACTCAGCAGATGAGACAGAGGCTTTCCTGCTCTCAGCAGTTCGTCTTCGCAACGCACCGAGCGGAGTGCGCATATTACCCGATCTTCCTTGGAAAGATGGCCCCAAAGAAGCAAGTGACCAACGCAGCATTACTAATAGGGGTAGCAAGTAAACAATATTTGTTCATGGTGTTCCCGAGCTGCTGCATTCTTCTGATCATAATGCGCAAACACATGACCGAGAGCAGTGGTGCTACATCCGCGAAGCGCTCTCTATTGACAATGTTATTGCCAAATCCCTGACAAGAGTTCCGTCATCACCTAACTACAAGGGCTGCGATCCAAGGCTCATGAAAGTAATGCTACACTCCGAGAGAATGAGGCAAGTTCTGTTGGATAGCTGGTTAAAGTTTCGAGCTAGATTGCCAACAGAGGTCCGGCTAAATGTAGCAGGCGAACAGCCAAATGTCGCAAACAATTCAATGGAGCTTGTAAATGATGCAAATTCTTCATATGCACAGTCCTGCGGAGAAACCGACACAACAGCATCCACGGCATACAACAGGACAGAGCACAGCACGAGTGAAACGTCAGTTCAGGAACGCTCAATAGTGCCGCGCAACTTGACTGGAATTCCTAAAGCAAAAAAGGATTAATGGCTGGACCCCTAAATGCCGGCTTAAAAACTAACACAAACTTGACATCCATCAACGCACTCTTAACAACAAAAACTTTATCTTGTATGTACACAAACGCCCCAGGCCTTCTAAGTAAGTTGGTCGAACTTAGAGAACTCCATGTCTTACAACCGCGGAACCTCGTCATGATCACAAAGACATGGTTAAACCCTGAGATAACCGATTCTGAGATCCATTTACCCGGTATGTCACTGCTTCGGACCGATGGAACCGGTAGGGTGGGCGGCGTGATTCTTTATTATAATACTAACCTCCGATGTGAAGTTATCGACCACTCGGAAATCCGAGCTCCCGATTCGCTTTGGTGCCGCCTATGGTTGCGAAACAAGGACACATGCCTACTAGCCGTGTTTATCGCCCACCAAACTCAACTTCGGAAATGGACTCCAAACTGAACCACGTTTTCCAGTTTGCTTTGAACAAGTCATACACCCACATTCTTATCGCGAGAGACTTTAACGTGCATGACATAGAAACGCCGGCAACCAACGGTACGCAGTTTAAAGCCTGCTTGCAAGAGCTAATTGCTGGCCACCCTCTTTACAACCACGTAACCTCTCCCACCAGATTTCGAACTGCTAACAAGCCGTCGATCCTGGATCTTGTGCTCACTAACGAAGAACTCATGGTTGGCGGGATAGTTACAAGCATACCACTGGGTCGTAGTGATCAAGTTACTCTACTCTTTGACTATATTTGCTATGCGGAGTACCCTGAAAAGGAGGAGGATAAAGTGCATACTGTCACACACTTCAATGTGTTGTCTAAGCTTGTTAAGGATACAGCTTGGACTTTCTTAACCGAATGCCCCCCAGATGTTGCCTGGGAAACATTTACAAGGACGTTTAGTACACTGGTAGCGCACGTATCAGAGCAGAAGTCCTTCCAACCTAAAAACAAGCATGTCATTTCTGAAGAGCAGAACACGTAAATGCATGTCCCGGAGGGCTTTGGCATCGTAAAATCACCAGGACTGCTCGAATGCCGAAACATGGACTAGGTGACACATCGTAAATTCTGTGTGAAACTGATCCGCGAAGACAAGGTCACGCATCAGCAGGAGTTAGTGAAGCCCTTCTGCACGAACCGCAAACTTCTGTACAGGCACCTTAACGGCCTTCGAAAGGTGAAGCGAGGGGTTCCAGCACTAGTCACGGCTGATGGGTGCAGGCGGTCAGCAATGGAAGCAGCCGATCTCCTACGACTTCGTTACTCCCAAACTTTCCAGCAGGTAAGAAGCCCAAACATTCTCCTCATTTCTATTACTCCACCATCGCGCTTAGACATCACCTTCACTGCGGAAGCTGTGTTGAAGAAGTTGTTATGCTTGCGTATCCACAGTTCTCCTGGAGTCGAAAAGATCCGACAAAAGGCTCTGCAGCCGATAGCTACTGATCTAGCAGAACCACTGGCTGTTTTCTATCAGCGATATCTAGAAGCGAATTATATTCCACCAGCACGAAAGCAAGGGATCGTCACTCCTATTCATAAAGGAGATAGCCGCTCTGATCCTGCCAACTGTCGTCCAATAACACTAATTCCCGTACTATTCAAATTATTGGAATCAATCATCGCAGATGCGCTGATACAGTATCTAGAAAGCCACAACTTACTAGTCCCAGAGTAATATGACTTTCATCAAAGGCATTCATGTAACACTAACCTATTAATTGCACCTAATAGGTGGACTGAAGATGTTGATGATGGAATAGGAGTCGATGTCATCTATCTGGACTTTTCAAAAGCATTTGATCGCTTAGACCATCGAATTCTCCTTCAGAAGCTTCGGAACTAGGGCACTGGCGACCAAATCGTGAGTTGGATTAACAATTTTCTACAAGAACGACTGTTAATGCTGAGAGTCCGAAAATCATTGTCGGATGCAATCGATGTGGCGTGTGGAGTACCACATGGCTCGGTTCTTGGACCTCGTCTATTCTTGGTGTTCATTAACGAGTTGGCAAGATCAATTGCTTCCGATTTTCTATTTTTCAATATTGATAGCAAGATATGGCGAAGGATCAGATGACTGGACGACCACGAACAATTCCAGTGCGATCTTGACACTGTCGAACCGGTCAGTTTAAAACGCCCTGCCATTCAACGTAGACAAACATGGCGTTGTACAATTACGCCATAAACATAAGTACACCTATTTACTTGGGACAAACGGATTGCAGACCAGCTCCCAGGAATGTGACCTTGGTGTGCTCTTACAGAGCGACCTTAACTGTTTAAAACGGGCTGAGGTAGGTGCAAAAGGAGGCAACCAGCATGTCGGCTTGTTGCGAAGGGCATTCGGGAGATTTGACCCATCAATCTTCCCAATGATGCACAATTTCTACTTGCGTCCGCATGTTGAGTATGCAATCCAAGTTTGGCAACCTTGGTTGAAGCGCTAGCTAGAGGCGTTAGAAGCACCACAACGAAGAGTAATAAAGAACGTAAATGGCATGCACTATCACTCTTACCACCGAAAGCTGAAGTTGCTGGGAATTTTCAGCTGACGCTATCAAAGGTTGCGCGGCGATCTCATATTAGTGTAGCAGATATTGTTTGACGTCAACCACGTATGTCGTCATTTGCTGAAACTTAGCCACAACACGCATCTCAGGAGTAACTGCTTAAAATGGAAGGAACAATATAGCCGTCTAGAGTGTCGACGGAATTACTTTTCCCTTCGGGTTTGCCAACCCTGGAACGCACTCCCAGGCTCAGTTGTATCCTTTCCTACATTGAACATTTTAAAAAACGATTAGCTGTTGCTCTTAGCTCGCAGCATTTTGTTACCTAAACTCTTCTATTGTGAATTACACCAAGCATGTTTTGCAACCGCACTTATGTATCAGATGGACTCAAGTGAGCGACAATATTTGACTTTTCGCACGCCTTGCATCAACGCTCACTGCACCCCAGTGTCGTTCTGAACGTTTACGCTCGATTTTTTTAAAATGTTACACTGATGTAATTTATCAAGTTATTCATCTAGGCAGACGTTCGGTAGATTACCCTGATATATTTTGATTTCATCATATTCACCCCAACCATTCTACGGGACGTGTCAAGCAATTGCTTTTATCTCGTGATAACTCATTGTTCATTGTCTTGAACACCCGAGATCTTGTTGTGCCAGCACAGGTCACGCTCTGAGAGGCGTCCTGCTAGGTGTTGTCTCCCATCTTGTAAGCTTGTAAGCGCTCACCGGTTGGTGATGCAGGTGTATCCTCTTGCAGTTAGCTATGTTTAATTGAAGCAGGTTCCTCTTTGACCATGCATAAATGCAATCTAGTTCATGTTGGAGTAGATGGTGAACTTCACTGTTACTAATCGCCCGCCGTATCTTGACGTCATCGGCGAAAAGCAGGAAGTTTGAGGAAATAACTCTTGCCAGGTCGTTGAGAAACACCAGGAATAATCGCAGTCCCAGCACTGAGCCACGTCAATCGGGTTAGAGTGATCCCCTAACGCGTAATTGAAACTTCCATCGGTGAAGGAAGCTGCCAATCCAATCAAGCAAAGGTTCTCTGATTACGCAGCACTGTAGCCGTTGAAGTAGGATGCGATGATATAAGTGGTCAAAAGCTTTGAAGAAGTCCAGATAGATGACGTCAACACCAACCCCAACATCAGCCACTTCCGTCCAACTACCTTGTGCAATCAGCAGTTTGACGGTGCATGACCGGTGTTGACGGAAGCCATGCTGCTCCCGTGCCAATTTGTTGCATTTTCCCAGGTAGTCAATTAAAGCCTCGGCGACGACCGCAACCATCGCATTCGCAAGCAGTGGGAGGCGAGCCACTGTGCGATAGTTTGTAGGCTCTGAATGGCTACCGCCTTTAAAAATTGGGGTGAGAATACCACTCTTCCACATAGTGGGAACTTGTTATTCATCAAAGCACCTTTGGAAAAAATGTGACAGTGGTTCAGCTTGCTTGTTGGCCGCAATCTTCAGTGTCTTCGGGCAGATGTTGTCTCCTGCCGGAGAGCTATGCTCGCGCAGTGAAAGTAACTGCCTTAGCACAATTGCTGAGTTGAAAATTACATGTGTATACGGTGGAGTCGATAATGCGCATGACATAATGAAACAGGTAGAGGCTGCAAGTTCGAAAATTGGGGTGTATGGCAGCAGCAGGGCATCAGCCGGTTCTTCGGCGCCTTGTACTCTACCGCTTGTTGTGAAAAGTGGTGGGAGGCCTGCTTCACTTTACGAAGATTTTTGATATGCCTATACAGCAGATTGTTGTTTGCCAGGGAATTTTGGCTAGGAAGTGTTGATAAGTTAATTTGTCCTCACGGACAATTGCAGTGCAACAGTTGCGATTGGTCAGGAAATTACCCCAAGTCACTGAGTCCGGGTTAACCTTGTAGGCACGATATGCTGCATCTCTTATCGCAAAGGTTGTTCGAATTCCGCCACTTAAAATTGGCGACCTTTCTGCCGGACGAATGAGTTTGGTCTCTAATGACAATGTCACTGAGACTTTCAACGATCTCTGTCCGAACGTTGTTACTGGAACTGTTGTTTGAGAATTCTCAAGCAGACGCGTCGACGAGTTCTTTCAACGCGTGGTAGCGTGTGATTTTATGAGTTAGTTCCGAGTGTTCATATGGATACTCTGCATAACATACGTAGTTAAGCGTCATTACTACATGGTCACTGAGATCTGATGGACTATCTAACAATAACTTATCAACCATGAGCTCTTCATTCGGGAGAACAAGGTCCAATATGGACGGTTGTTTGCTGTCCTGAATCTAGAGGGCGTGGTAACATGATTGTACAAGGGAAGATTAGGAATCAGTTCATGCAAGCCTGCTTTGAACTGTTCACTGGGTGATGCCCATACCTCCAGATCGCGTAGACTGAAGTCCCTGGAGATGAGAATGTGGCTGTACCTAGTGCGTGTTACTCTGTTCAGGACACGTATCAAGCGGGAATCCATTTCTGGAGTGGACGTTGGGCGGGGGCGATAAACCATAGCTACGAGATATGCCTCGTTGTGTCGTAGTCGGAGACGGCACCAGTGTGAGTCGGTAACGTGTGTTTCCAGATCATCAACTATTGCACATTGCAGATCGCTGCGGTAGTAGAGTAGGACCCCACCTCCTCTGCTGGGGCGGTCGTTCTGGATGAGTGACATTCCGGTTATCTCAATCGCAGCATTAGTCACCTCTTGGTGTCACCAATTTTCGGTAATAGCAATTAGGTCCCAAGCCTTCGCAACCTGACATTGTCGAAGTTCGGTAAGTTTACTGAGGAATCCTTAGGGCTTAATGTACATATATGAATGTTTCTCAGCTTTAATCAATGTTTCGGAGGTTGTGCAACTCATACGTGAATTTTCGCTGACCAGTTAGTGGCCGGCGCCTAATGGTTTTTTCGGTATGTACTTGGTGAAATATTTAACGTCTTATTCATCGTCCGTGTACTTAGTTCCATGTCTAATCTACGTACAGTGAAAGGTGTCTAGTCAATGTCATCTTCTACAGGTTGTTTGAGCTCATTCACCACACTACTGGTGCATTGTTCTTTCATAGATCCCATCGTGTTTGGTTCTTTGCTTGATATATCATCACTAGGAGGCATATCGCTGACTGTCTTCAGCCGAAGCTCAGATGGTAGCATGCAACAAACATGTACCAGCTTTCCAGCAGCCGTGCTACTATATATTCTGAATGTCGGACCACCTTCAACACTCTCGGGCCACTTCTTTTGTAGTTCATTGAAGTACGCAGCCATGACACATATTTCGCTAAACATCATCCATGCAGAGTGTTTCACGAATATAACACCAGTATTCTTTGTCATGTCATGTGTTATTACTTCATGCCCATTAGATGCTTCAGTTTCAGGAACCCCGTGAAGGAATATGGTTCTGGTTGAAGTTTCCTTCCGGTAGTCCTCTGAGGTGCGGATAACTTGTTATCGCTCGCCCCATGGGATGTCTGGAAAGATACGGATAGAGCCGTGTTCATTTCTGAGACTGCGTGTCGACAGTAGTACTGATTATACTTCAGTGATGGAGTTCAGCACAACGTGCAGAAGTCTTGGCTCTCTGAGATGCTTAGAGTTGGGGTGTTGCGTAATACCCAATACGTGTACGAATTTCAGTAATACTCCGATTAGCTTACGAATAATGTCCCACTGGTTTAGGTCATCCAACTACCAACTGGAGTTGGCAACTTTCGCTTAAACCGCTAGCGATGTCAGTAGAGATAAGCAGCTTTTGTTTCGTTTCTCCCAACATTGTTTTGACGAAGTATGCGTGCCCGACTTATGGATATGCCGGATGATTACTCCAATTCAACCGGTTAGACCATGACATCCAGCTCTCCAAACATCAGTCCCCTGGTATTAGTGATCCTCTCCTGGGGTGAAACAGAAGCTTTTATTACGAATTACTAGTCACTCGAACTCGTCACACTATGGAGAACCCAGACTTATTCGAGTAACACTAGGATCCTCCACCGACGTAGAAAATGTTGTGCTCTCTGCAAACTCGCTAAAACACGGATCCTGTGGGATACGCATCTATCCTGATGTCTCTTGGAGCGCGCGACAATCAAAAAGCAACACCGAAGAAGGGCACAGCAAGCAAGACCGCCCAAACGCAATCTTCATACATGGCGTGCCAGAACCTCCTTCTAACGATGTTCAAGAAACCGAAATGCACGATTTAGAACAGTGGCGGTCATTCGTGAAACACTTTCTTTGGATACTATTGTGACCCGACGCGTCAATCCGTCGGTTTTGGTGGGCGCACACGTACAGTTCAATCCGACAAAGGGTGCGGCGATTGACCGGTAGGATAGGTCCGCACGGAAGTTTGACTTGGGTGATAGTCCATGGGTTCGCTATGTCGTTTGGCGAAAGCAGGGAGAAGATGCAAGTGTTGGTAGCCGCTTTACAAAACTACCGATTTGGCTGGAATCGGTTTTGATGGATGGGCCTCGTGATACGCTTTCCAGTGATTATTCGAACCGCGATCGAAGTAACAAAAGCGTTGATTTTGTCCACTTCCGTTTACACCTGATCGCAGCAGAAATTGAGAATCAGCAGTAGGCGATTATCCGTTAGGAATACAGTCCAGGAAATTTGCGCACTGTGTACGCCCGATCAAGCCTGATCGAATGAGTGTACTCGGGTGAATATGCGATAACAACTGGATTCAAGAACGACGAAAAGGTAGGAGCAGCGAATTCCGGCCGGCTGGTAGATGCACATGTTTAATGCCGAGGGATGTACGGAAGCGTAACTTGATTTCTGCTTTAATTAAGTCTGACGTAAGTCTAATGGAAGATTGTGATGCGCACCGCCCGAATCAAGTCGCAGAGGAGGGCTCATTATCCCATCAAAAAACAAGTAATTACCTACTTCCCATCCGTCGGCATTCGCCCACAATTGACCCGTTCACCCGTCTGTGGGCTCCTAGACATCGAGAAACTGGCCTGTTTTTAAACGTATGCTCAGGGACTTTTTAAAAATCTAGCCGAACTGGAAGATCGCCATGCATCCGGGTCATACGACGTCATTAGTATCACTGAGACGTGGTTACACACGGGAATGACGGACGCTGAAGTTTCGCTAACGGGCATGTCGCTGATCCGGAAAGATAGACTCAAAAAAGGAGGAGGGGTAATTCTGCATGACCGAAGCAAATGAGAGTACGAAGCCGTGGAGTATTCAGACGCGCAATACCCCGACTCTCTTTAATGCCGCTTGCATTTAAAAGGCAGGGACGCTTGCCTTCTTGCCTTGGTGTACCGCTCCCCTAACTCTACACACGAAATCGACTGCCACCTAGAGGCTGCTTTAAGATGCAGTTTACAACGAAAGTACACTCGCATTCTTATCATGGATGATTTCAACGTAGATTGTGTAGAAACCCCTGCTACGATCGGAGAACAAGTCAAAGTCGATCTACAAGATCTCGTAACAACTGTTCCTCTTTACAACCACATCACTTGGCCCACTCGGTTCAGAACAGCTAACAGGTCATCTGTGCTGGATCTTGTGCTTACCACCGAGGAGCATGTGATTGAGGTGTTTTCGTTGTAGACTGCCCGCTGGGTCTCAGTGATCACGCAGTCATCCGGTTCAACTTAGTCTGCTATGCAGAAGATCGGAATGAGTACGATGAGACTGGGCAAACCATCACAAGCTACGATCGATTAGCCCAGCTCGTCAGCGTTAAAACTTGGTCGTCCCTTGCCGAAGAATCCCCGGAAGTCGCCTGGCTCGAGTACGTCAATAAATTCAGTCAGGTGACTGCAGATGCTTCAGAGGTAACAGTTTGCAATAAGTGTACATCAGTTTCTTTCGTTAGGAACAGCACTCAAAATGGTTTGAGAGTACGCAACGCAGCCTGGCGAGTGTATAGAGATGCTCCAGTACCAGAGTGTTGGGACAACTACGTAGCCCAAGGTAACCACCGCAGTAAACTGCTCAAAAAGACGGCCGCATATCAGCAGAACATCGCAGAAGCCTTCAACGCTAACCACAAACTGCTGTGCATGCACGTCAATAGCCTACGAAACGTGAGGCAAAGATTGCTTCCACTTAGGACGGTCGATGGCCCAACCATAACGGCTGTGGATGCAGCAAAACGCGCTGCGGATGCAATATGCCCCCACGTTTCAGAGGATCTTGCCACCAAGCGATCTTCCAACGTTTGTCGTTTATCCGCCAGGACTAACCTGTATCACTTTTGCCGCAGAAGCTGTAATGCAAATGCTGTTGTATCTACGCAAACACAGCTGTCCGGGTGTTGACACCATTCGTCCAGAGGCACCGGAAGCAGCAGTAATTCAATTGGCAAGACATTTAGCTCAGTTTTTCCAGCGGTGCTTGGGCCAGAACCAAGTTCTGGCTATGTGAAAGCTTGTACTAATAACCCCGATTCACAAAGGTGGAAGCAGAACTGAGCACTTCAACTATCGCCCGATATCCTTTCTTTCCATACGATCCAAGCTCATGGAATCCGTAGTTGTCGATGCAATGGGGTGTTATCGGGAAAACTACAACCTCGTCACGCCTGAGCAGCACGGTTTCCGTCAACGGCGGTTACGTAAAACGAATTTACTAGTTGCACGCAGTAGTTGGACCGTGGCAGCTGAAGCTGGAGGAGGTGTTGATGTGATCTACCTGGATTTTTCGAAGGCTTTCGACCGTCTAGACCATCGGATACTACTATCCAAGCTCCAGCATTACGGGATCGGAGACCCTCATTTAAGCTGGATTGCCTACTCTCTACTTCAACGGCAACTAGTGGTCAGAGTTCGGAGCTCTTTATCGGACCCCATACAAGTGGAGTGTGGTGTGCCACGAGGCTCAGTTCTAGGTCCACGTTTGTTTTTGGTGTTCATTAATGATCTTGCACAGGGAATCGCTTCAAACTTCCTAATGTTTGCCGACGATATCAAGATCTGGCGCAGGATGCAGGTGAACGCCGACCAGCATCTGCTTCAAGGTGACCTTGGTGCGATGTATCAATGGTCGACCCAAAACTTACTGCATTTCAACGTCAGTAAATGCAAGGTGCTCTCCATCCGACATTAAAGCAGCCACTCATACCGGCTCGGAACGAATATACTACAACCATCAACTATCGAACGTGACTTGAGTGTTCAAGATGACTTGGGTTGCTCCAGGCAGTCCGAAAGGGCCTCGAACACTGGAAACCAACACGTCGGGCTGTTGCAACTGGCGTTTGGAAAATATACAGCTCCATATTTCGACAAATGCTCAGTGCGTATGTTTGCCCTCATGTAGAATACCCACTTCAATTCTAGCATCCTAATTTGAAAGTCGACATTAATGCACTGGAGCAGCCACAGCGTCGGGCATCCAAGAACGTAATTGGAATGCGTAATCTTTCCTACAAGGAGAGGCTGCAATGATTGGGGGTATTCAGTGGAAGCTGTCGCAGACTACGAGGCGATCTGATTATGGCATACTTGATTCTGCGAGACCCACATCATGTGTGTCGCCCTTTACTGTAATTCAGCAGCAATACAAATCTGAGGGGCCACACATTAAAACTCGCAGAAAAATACAGTCGTCTGGAGTGCCACAGAAATTTCTTTTCCATTCGAGCCTGTCACCCGTGCAATGCTCTCCCAGAATCGGTCGTCTCTGCACCGACACTAACAGTATTTAAAAGACGGTTGGACGATGCACTCATCCACTTACAATTTGTCACTAAGCACTACGTCTCTATCCTACACCTGGAGTTTACCATGGAATTATTTGATGTCAACTGCGGGTGCTGTGCATCTAATCGGATTGCAGGACTACTGCGGAGTGAATGATAAGTCTTAATTTTCATATTTAGCCTACTTACTGTGTTACTCTCATTAATATCATTATTGTTATGTCGATATCCCCACCAACTATTGAACTGGAATTGTAAAGCAACACTTCTTAACCTGCATAAATCCATTGTACACCGGTGCTTGGAGGTGAGATTGCGTGAAGCCCTATCAGATAACATCCAAGTTGAGTGCCGAGTATCACGGGGTTCAGTACTAGGACCATGATTATTTTTGATATATATCAACGATAGCACACGCCTCATAAGCTCGAACTGCCTGCTTCATGCAGATGACATTACGTGTGATTGGTGATCAGTACATCAGGTGGTATCAAAGTACTACAAGCCTATCTGGATAGGGTTTACGCGAGGCCAATCCAACATCTACATCAGTTTAAAGTGAGCAGATATAGGGTGCCGCACTTACAGAACCAGGTACTGTGCTCCTACACACTGGACAACAAGTGTTGCTCATCCCAACACTGGCACCACAAGACCGCGGTTTCGTCCTGGTTGGGACTCATCAGTTGGAGATAGCCTGAGTTTGGCTGGAACTCAGAGCCTAGTCGCTCAGGGTTGACGCCACAAGCACTATGCCACTGAGATCCAAGTCCAACTTTGGACAACAAGAAGTTTAAAGCAACTTCTGGCGAGGCGATCTGGGAATTTGGGTCTAGATCGAATCAGGTTTAAACGGAGTCAAGGAGAAGCATCCGACATGTGGGCTTTTTGCGGCTTTCATTCGGACGGTACGACTCTTGGATTTTTTAAACAGATTTTCGGCTCATACATACTTCCACATGTGGAATACGCAATACAGGTCTAGCAGCCATGGCTGACAACCGATCTCACCACCTTGGATACCCCAATGTCGCGCAATCAAGCATGTCAACAATTGGTATAATTTGCCCTATGAACGAAGGCTTTGAGTGTTCTGAGTCTACGGCAGAAAACACTGGCGATTGCTTGGGGACCTCTATTTAACTTAGCCGATTTTGAGCGATTGCAGTCCCAGCAGTAATTTGAGAGTTCAGCATTTTAGTCTGACAGAGCAGTACAGCCGTTTTGAACGCCGTCGGAATTGCTTTATTGTACTAGTTTGCCAAGTATGGAATGCCCTACAGCAATTTGCCATATGTGCTCTGGCGGTGGGAGAGTTCGGAGCCCGAGTTGACTGTGCACTCATTTCGCTGCACTATCTCACATGGCTCAGTGCCGCAATACATAGAAAAAAGGGGGGGGAAAAGCAACTGGTGCAAGCTGGCTGAGCTACCGGTAACGGATGGGCATCGTTCCGGTAAGCTACCAGCCGGCTGCTGTGCACCCCAAAAAAATTATTATGCAAAATTATATAAGGCTAAATAATGAGATCGTGGTTGGAGGGGGAGGCTAAGAGGGATGGGGTGGGACAAAGAAACTCACAGCACGAACGCCACTGAGGTCGGCTCCTTGCCTGGTCAGAAAGTGTGTCCAACCAAACGTGTTCATCGTCCTTCGGACCCCAACCAGGGAGCCGAGACGCTCCAACCGAGGCCAGCTCAGAAGTGAGGGCCTTCATTCCTTTGGACCAAGTCATCACTTGGCCACCCCTCCTCTTCTTCCATCCACAACCCCGGCGCGCAAACAACACATGTCGCGGAAGTCGGTGGGCTGGCATGCGTAACACGTGGCCGAGCCATCGGAGCCTGATGCGTGAAATAACGGTGCTGAGCGGTTCATTTCCTTTTCCTGTGCCATAAACAAGGCGTCGAACACACTCGTTGCTGACTCGGTGTTCCCACCAAATGTGAGCTAAATTACGAAGGCACCAGTGGTCGAACGTAACTAGCCTCTTCAGGTCCGCTGCTTTAAGCGGCCAGGTTTCACAACCGTACAGTAGGGTCGAACGTACCGCTGCACTGTACACTCTACCCTTCAGGGTGAGAGTGATGTCGCGCCGGCGCCATAAGTGGCGAAGATTAGCAAAAGCGCTCCGAGCTTTTGCTATACGGTTCATGATCTCATCTTCAATCCCACGGGCGCTGATACAATTTCCCAGGTAGTTGAATTTTTGAACGACTTCTAGCTGATCCCCACCAAGGGTCAGCGTAGGAGGCGGTCCAGACCAATCTTGGAGAAACGCTTTGCACTTCGAGGGTGCGAAACAAAGCCCGAAGTGACGGACAGCTAGTGCTAATTTGTCCAGTGCCGCTTAACACGTTTGTGAGCTGTCACAGATCAGGGCAATATCATCAGCATACTCTAAATCAAGAAGTCGTTCTCCTGGGAGTAGCTCCACACCTTCTAAGTCGTGTCCTGTAAACGCGATTTCTATGACTTCGTCAACAGCGAAGTTGAAGAGGAAAGGTGACAGCGGGCATCCTTGTCTCTCGCCGCTGGAGATAGTAAAGGGCGACGACAACTTGCCGTAAGCCCTCACTCTGCCCGAGCTACGAGCATATAAAGCTCGGATAATATTCACATATTTCTCAGGTACACCTTTCCTGAGCAGACAGTCCCAAAGTGCACATCTATCCACCGAATCGAATGCCCCTTTGATATCGAGGAACACGACAACAGTGGGCCGCCAATATGTGTGACGGTGCTCCAACAACTGACGCAAGGTGAAGATGTGGTCAATGCAGCTACGACCTCGACGAAATCCAGCTTGCTCTTCGCGAATCTGGATTTCACGAGTGCCGGTCAGTCTGTGAAGGATGACAGAGGCAAGCAATTTGGAGGCAATGGAGATCAGACTGATTCCTCTATGGTTGCCGCATTCCGATCGTGAGACTCCTTTGAAAATTGGGACTATGATGGAGCGGCTCCAATCGGTTGGGACAGTTTCCTGCTCCCACATTTTCACTAGTAGCTCGTGTAAATCATCCACAAGAGCAGGTCCCCCGAATTTGAAGAGGGCTGGAGGAAGGTCATCTGGTCCCGCGGCTTTATTTAACTTCAACAGTTTGATCTCATGTTCGACTTCTGAGCGAGAGGGTGGATCCAAAGGAACAGGCCACGGAGCAGGGCGATCACTGGTCGGCGAGAAATCTAACAATTCCGACCGATTAAATTGCCTTTTAAAGTGCTCAGCCCAACATTCCAGGCGTTTTGATAAGTTGTGGATAGGCTGTCCACTCTCGTCACGTATAGTTTCACTAACACCAGGTCTTCTGTTGCCCGTTTCCCGTATCAGACGGAATAACTTACGATGGTTGCCAAGGGCAGCTGCCACTTCCATCTCTGACGCACCATGGGACCACCAAGATTCGCGGTCTCTCTTCAGGCTAGCACGGAGTTTTGCCCGGAGCTATTTGCGAGTTTCATTGTGTTCACTTCCAGCCGGGATGTGCCGGCGAGCGTCGATAAGTTCCAGAGACCGAGAAGAGACCCAATGTTCATGTTGGCGATTAGACATACCACATGGGGATTTGCCTGCTGCTAGTAAGGCCTGTTGCATTTGAGACCAGTGAGATTCAATTGCATCCAGTGAGCGTTTAACCAACTCGGATGAAAGCGTAATTTGATAGGCGTTCAGAACAGCTGGCTTCGCCAGTTGGCTGGTGTCAATGCGCTCACAACATCGTCGCGGGCGATCGCCAAAGCGCATCCGCAGGTCAGCACATACAAGTGCATGATCGGTGTCAACACATGTGCTCCAAATCGAGCGACAATTCTGGACGCAGCCTCTCCAGCGGTAACTGATAGCAATGTGATCGATTTGCATCCATAGCTGGTTCGAGGCTGGTGGGCGCCAAGTCACCCTCCTGCGGGTGCTGTGTCGGAAATTAGTGCTCGCAAGAAATAAGCGAGCATCCTCACACAAATGAAGTGAGCGCTCACCGTTATCATTACGAGAGCCTATACCATGTTGGCCGCCCAGATGCAGCTCATCAGTGGATAATTTTCCAACTTGAGCGTTCAGATCCCCAGCCAGCACTACAGTGTCCGAGCTTCTTCTGTGGCGAAGGAGTTCGTTCAGTTGGCGATAGAAGTCGTCTTTTACCGAGTCATCGCTACAGTTTGCCGGTGCATAGGCAGCGATAACGAATAGACACCTGTTAGTCCCACGCGACTTCAAAGTTTTGAACGAGCCAGCCAATCGGACCGCACACATCCGGCTACTGATTGGAATCCAATCAACCAGAGCAGCTTCAGCCCGGGGACTCAGGGCAATACCAACACCGGCTTGGCCGGTGCTCAAAGCTGCATCGTCACCGGATAGTCGCAATGAGAAAGTGCTGCTAGTGTCACCTGAAGGAGATCGCAGAGTGAGTACAGAGCTCGAGTCTTGCAGGCGGGTCTCCGATAAGCAGCAGATATCGATCGAGAGGGTCTCTAATGTTCGGGCAAGTGCTGCCTGTTGACCGACCTGAAGCAATGTGCGAACACTGAGGCATGCCAATCTGAAGGAGGATCGAGGGCTCCAAATGGAAGCCGATGAACTGGAATGGGCCGCTTGCTTGGACATGGGCCTGTTGACAGTGCAGGAATGACGCTCTGCGTTCACCTGTGAGTTGAAACTAAAAGATAAGCGACTATTGAAGCCAGGTGGGGGAGGGCCGAGAATTGGGGGTTGAAAACTGGGGGATAAAAGTGAAGCTGGAACGGGACGATAAGGGTGAAAAAGCGCAAGAAGGGGAATACGAAGATGGTAAGGCTTGAGCAGTAGCATCCAAACCCCTATCCACCCTGCTCGATGCAGCAGATAGGGCACCGTTGATTATCGTCTGCGATGGCCAGAGCATCAGAAATTTGTTTGGGGAAAGATTCATTGTATTGCGTGGGCAGGATCCTGTCAGGTTACCCAGGCCTAGACAGGAGAACGATTAGGGTTCTCAACCAAAGCCTTTGGTTCAAAAACCTGTCCGCAAGGCAGCGGGTTTGGCACTGGACTACAAGGAGTCCGTTTTAAGGAATAAGGAGCCACCCTCATTCCAACCCCCAAGCTGGAGGACCAGGAGGCTGAGTTTGTCTGGCCTCTAACCATTGACCAATCTGGTATGAGTGGCTCTGAAGTATAGCTCAATGGATCACTGAGGCACACAAACCATCGCACCAAGTTAAGGTCCAGCCTCATTGCGATGGAAGCGCTAGGAAAGTTTGTAGACGGTCGACTCATGGAATTACTTACAAAATCCCTTCCACCTTTTTCTCCTCCTGAATGTGTTCCCCAGGAGGCATCACAATGTTCACTAACGTCCCGTTTGTCATCATTCCTTCTGGACTAACAGTGGATTTATTTTTCATACTATGTATCCCACGTTAAGTTCACCGGTATGAAGCTAATTTTACTGAAAAGTTTGCTATAGTTTGAATTTTTACCATGACTGTGGTAACATCTAGTCGTTGGAGCAAAACTGAGGAGTAGGTCATAGCCATACGGGCTAATCAGGGGCTGCAAATGAGTCACGCGCGTGTGGTACCGGATAGCCGCTTGAGCGAAAGACGGTTAGTAGCACATGACAAATTGGTCAGTCACGTGCACGCATCGACCAGCCAGCGAGAGGAATTGCAGTTGACTCAGTGCGGTCGGTTTGGCCGAAACACACACATGCAGGCACAACGGCCAGAAGAGACAAAGCGGAGCCGCCGTACTCAACCGTGGATAAAAGCGAATGAACGAAGACAAAGCATAAGTCGACGGAGACAAGCCGTGTGCGCGACTAATGAACGCAAAGTAACGCGAAAGACGCATGCGAAGAGAAAGCGGCCAATGTATAAGCAATGCCGGCAGACAACCACACCTTATATTTGTACAGTATTAAACAATGCCCTGCTTTTTCAATAACAGACTCTGATCATTCCTTAGACATTATTTTGACTCCCAGAGGGCTACACGACCATAACCAACCACCCTACGGGACCTGTTAAGCTTTAGCTATTTTAGCCGTATAAAAGCCTTGTACCATTGTGTCTTCGTTAAGTCCAGTCAACAACTTGCACTGCTTGAGATTGTCTACTAGACAATCTCAAGCAGTGCATAACCGACGAAAGTTGGGACTGTGTACGCCTTGTAACATCACACCACTTATGAGTGATCAGGTGCTTCAAGGAATAATAGGTTACGGAAAACAGCACTTGATTTAAACTATCGTTGTTATATGCACATGGAGAATTCGCCTGAATCCTTATGAATGGAAATGGGGTTTGATCCGCCAATTGGTTTTCGTCGGTGACGGATGTCGACCCAAGTTCTGCGAAGAATACAACTGTTAATGGTAGACGCTTTTCATGCAGCTATTTCCCTTCAGAAATTTCAAGAGAACAAGAACGAACAGCATTTATGCGGATAATCTGAATTCAGATTATTTCGTGTCTTCTCATTCAGCCGCTTACAGACAAATCGTGGAAAGAGTAAAAGAATGCAACTGGAAAAGGGGGTCAATAAGAAAATCAATAAAACACTGAGCAAACCAAGGTCATTGCCTGCGTCTTACCAGGGCAAGTCAAGACTGGCCACAAAGTCTACCTGTGTGAAAAGGTTTGGTTTTATTCGTCGGATGGCCAAGGCTTCAGCGAAACGAAGCAAGCTCGAGTCGTTTTGTTTGCTGATAACCTTGAATGCGTCACGCGGGTTTTCGCACAAGGTACAATCGAGAGATGCTGAGCGATGGAGCTGGCAGGGAGTTTAGCTCCACTATTTGCCAGGTTTCGTGGAACATGTTCCATGATCCTAGTTGATAGCCTTCTCTCGGTTCGGCCAATGTACATGCTACCGCAAGTACAGGTGAATTGGTAAACACATGAGGCGATAACCTGAGAGTGAGGCCTATCCAAGTTGGATTCATGGAATAGCTTCTTGGTTTGACGCTTTGTAAGCCTGTTCGCATCGTTTACAAACCATTTTAGGAAAGCTAGTCTTACTGCGAGGGCATACATGGTGTATTCATCAAATATCAAGTGTGAGAATCATTCGTCTGGTGACTAGAGGTTTGGTTATCGCTGACTGTGGTCGTAGTGACTAAAAGGTGGACATGCACACTGTAACACAGCATCACGGCTATCGCGAATGTGTGCCACGGTACACAACTCAATTTTCAAATGGACTAACCCGGTTGAAAAAAGTAGTATTTAGAAGATAAGGTTGATCATTCAGAGTATGCATCGAGCAAGGTAATAAGAACTAGAGCAATGGAGCGCAGTCTGTGTGATTCTTCTAGACAGATATATTTGCTTTATATGCATTTGTGTATACATGCATAAGTTATTAACACAAGGATCGGATAATTTGAAGATTTACTAAATTTTGGAAGAGTATAAGTTGTGCGTATAGCTAAAATCTACCATCAGCCCCAAAACCGTCAATCTGTGAAAAAAGCCCACCGCACTTGCAGCATAGAAATCCGGGTGTCTAAACAAAATTCGGCCAATCTGGAAGGAAGTTCACGTGACGCTGAGTTTTAGAAAAATACAATCAGGCGCCCGGCTTGTTGTATACTACTGGCGGATGAGAGTGGTCCCGAGGAACACACTGAATCACAATTTGATGGCCGACCAAATGATTGTGCCATATTGTTTGGAGTGAAAGTTGACCCAGACAGTTGAATCAGTAGGTACATACACTGATCCGACATCCATTCGTTCGAATGTTGCTCTGAAGACTTAAAGACGCAAGTGAAGGTATGGGGGGCTCGGATGTTGGTTACAAAGACAGAGAATAGTTAGATGGGAACGAAATCTGAAGAGTAACAGCAGCCTGCATGCACAAAAGGAATCGAGGCTGGACTTAGTAGTATCGTAAATTACGAGTCGTTAATATCACAGGAAAATTGCTGTTTTTTGCACAGGCTCCAGTGCAGAAATAAATAGGGAAAATAATTGCTGATACAGGAGAGATGCGTGATGAAAAAGTACGTCAGAAAGGTAGCAAAAGAATGTACATTTTGAGGGTGGTGTTCGGCGATCGACTGATGTGTTTACCTGGATTGTAGAGAAGATTGCGATAGCTATGTATGTCGCAAAAACAGCCTAGAATCCACTTGGTCCGGTAACCATTATACTGTACACCGATGATGGATCGCCAATACAGAATAACACGTTCTTGAAGACGTTTAAGCGAAACGAATTTACGTGATGCATCTTGTAGGACACCGCACCATATAAGTTCATTATCCATGGAGGCAAAGATCGGCCGACCAGCAGGAAAGACAGGTTGGAAAACAATATTAAAGTTGCTCATTCAACTCGATACGGCTGACTAGAATACTTTTCATTTGGCTGGGCCTGTGGGTACACTGAATCCCACGGTGCTTCCATCGTGTACCTTGTATGGTCGGAATTTCAATACTCGTTCAGACGACGCATAATATACTCCGTGATAGTGGTCGCACTACACTCCGGTGTGTCGCAAAGTACGTGGCACATGTTCTCTCGAGTGTTTTGTTTTCTAGCCACGAACCCGAAAATACTGTACAAATGAGAGACAACACAAGAGCATAATCAGAAAGATGATTTCATATGTACGTGCAAATGAACCGCTGACAGTCGCTCCCAAGTG
This sequence comes from Dicrocoelium dendriticum, assembly GCA_944474145.2. Lineage (NCBI taxonomy): Eukaryota > Metazoa > Platyhelminthes > Trematoda > Plagiorchiida > Dicrocoeliidae > Dicrocoelium > Dicrocoelium dendriticum. The sequence goes on along the minus strand of OX104070.1, from coordinate 73,616,000 downwards.
ATCGGTTATGACAAGGAATTGTTAGCTTTGAGTACCGAACTGATCATATATGGGGTATCAGAATTTCTTCTGATGTAACGTTAGACCAGTAAGAGAGAAGGTATCTAGAAACCTACTACATGCGCAAACAAGCCAAAGTAATGTGGTTGGTTGACCGGCTGATACATTCAGCCAGCATGTATGAGGACAGAATATTGATATCCTGGAAATCTGAACCAAACCAATTCAAAGCGGATGTTTTAGACAAGGCAAAACAAAGCTTGGGGTGCGGTATTGAGTTTGGTAAGTATGCTATATGGATGATAACCGATCAATACCAGGATGTTGAGTATAACTGACATCGCATGGCGAAATAACTTCCGGTCTTCTTGCACAGTGCCCAAATGGGCGCATTTTACTGTGCAATATAGACCAACTTAGTCTGACGAGTTGTCACAATTAGTCAACCGCTGTCGTTCTCTAAATACTTAGTCGATGTGAGTATCCAAATCAATTATGGTGCGACAGCTGATGTTATCAAAAACACATTGAAACATGACGGACTAAAGGATTTTGGACGCACTACTTTCCACAGAAATTGGTACTCATTTGCTTTTTGGTGTTTTGTGTTAGCTCACCTAAATGTTCATCAGTATGCAGAACGGTCGTGAATACAGCGTAAAAGAGATTTTAACAAAAGTCAGAGGAAAGACGCACATATAGAAGAAATCTGTCTTGGGAACTAGAAAAATGTTCCCCATACTTGTTCACATGACTTGTCATCTGTGTTACTGCGTTCTGGGAGTATAAGCTAATCCCTCCGGAAGGCATTTAGATAATTCAAATAGTTATAGTAGTAAGAGATTTGCAGCAAAATCTCCGAACTTTATCAATTCTCTATCTTGAATATCACGCTAAGTTGACCGTTGTATGTTGCATTACTTGAACGTTCACCAAGTATATCTTATGGACCCCGACCTTTGGGTGCGGACCACCGTATAAGTTGACCAATTTGGTCCCGTTCCTTGAATGGTCAAATTAAGGAGATTTTACTGTATATGGTGAAAGTTGATGAACAACAGTCCTAGTCAGTCGGACAGATATCACACCCCCTGCAACCTCTGTACGACCTTTCCTTCCCAGATAAAATGGTCAGCCGTGTGCCTTTCAGCTATTATAATGGAGCCTTGGGTTCTAGCCTCACAGGGGCATGTTGAATGTATACAGCTTACGGCCACGAAACTCTAGAACGGCCGTCCAGTGCATCTCCGGACGTGTGCTGGCGGCTTGACAGAGCATGGTTGACAGGAATTGAACTTCTACGGCACAAAGTGCTACCACTGAGTGGAATCAGCTGGCAAAAACAGACATTTCAGGGAAAAGAAGATTGCCATTGAAAGTTAATTGCCTGGGTGAAGCGATGAACTGGTTAATACAGACTCCACATTATCTGTAAACAATCCTGTATATTCTCAACAAGTATGCAGGAACAAAACGTCATGACAAATTCTCTCCGAAGTATGCAGTATACATTGACCATTCGAAAGTTGAAATGCATCGATAAAATTTGGTAAGCCAAAAGTACTTTCCGCATACTATGCTACTTCCTCAAGCTGAGGACTTTCTCGATTTCAGGAACGTAATAGAGTTCAAAGCGTTCCGTTGGTCTTTTCATAAGGTGGCCAAGACGGAAAGCACAAATACGAATGCAGGCAAACTTCACAAGCTCACACCTCACGTCTATTTAAACATACAATTAAGTACACAGACTCAAAAATCGATATGTTTATGGATAGATGCTTTATATTTCAAAAAATGACGACCACACCTGTTGGTAAAAGCATGATCACCCCAACGCAGAAGTGACCCGCAAGGCCGGGAATAATACATTAATTAATTTATGTATAAGAAAAAGGGAGAGCATCAGGGAATCAGTGTTATTCTATAAAATGAAAGACTGGTAGTAAAGGATGATCAGATGGGGATTGAACTGTTCTTTGAGCTTGGCTAGTTTGTTGCAGACGTTCCATCACCAATCGAGCTGACATCATCAGTGCGTAGTTAAGTGGCGTGCAGTAGCGTAGAGGAGCCTAGGTGAGAGCCAGATGAGCGTTGTGTGCGTGCGTTTTATACCGCCGTGATTGGCCGTGGAGACGAGCAATCCTATTGGTTGGGACTTCGATCCGCGTTCAGCTTGGTTGATGGGCAGATGACCTTTGACCTTTCCTCCTTGTGTCTCGCGGGCTTTGTACGCCTGCTCTTGCGAGCGAGGCTGCCGTCAGTTCTGGTTGTCTAGTCACATGTTCCATTGGATTCAATCGATCCAGTTGGCGGTCTTTTACCAGTAGTGTTGCGTTACTGAGTCCAGTCCGTTGGGTTGATTGGTTGAATTCCTTGTAGAGTACCAGGCATCCAAAAAAACCCTCCCGTGTTTGTACTTCCATATGCTAGGATCTTTACATTCTTCAAATCTAGATCTTCGTGCGCAGAAACCAATGAGTGTGGATCATGCCTTCTGACGGCCGCCTTATGTTCGGTGATTGGTGTACAAAGCTTTCTTCCAGTTTGTCCGACGTGGTTTGTATCACGGTCGCTACATTTGATCTGGTAGATAACATTGCCTTGGTCGGCTTGATTGACTTTTTCTTTGGGTCTTGAGATCACTTTCCTTAGAGTGACACTTGGCTTGTGAGCCACGGAGATTCCATGTGACTGCGGCAATCTTCCTATTAGTTCGGAGACGTTTTAGATATAGGGGAACACTATCCGCTTGTGTGCTTGCTTAGGTGACTGCTGTTGCTGAGCCATTCATTTCTTTAAGCTTCTCCTGAGGAAATATCGCGGATAACCGTTATTTCTAAACACACGATATAGGTGATTTTTCCTATTTTTGCGCCTGGGCTGCGCTGCAGTACGTTTCCGCGCTTTTGAACAGGGTTTGTATGAAGCTGTTCTTGAGCTTTATCGGGTGGTTGCTATGGCAGTTTAATATCTGGTCCGTATACATTTTCTTCCGATATACGCACGTTTGCATAGGTCCGTCTGTATTCCTAGTGGCCAATACATCCAAAAAATGGTCACTTGTTATCCTCCTCTAATTCAAACGTAAAGTTGATATCCTCGAATGGGCTGTTGGGGAAATCGCGCGTGACCTGTGCTCTGTTCCGTTTTCCGACGATAAACGTGTCGTCCACGTATCGTAGCTAGCTTTTTGGGCTAATAAATGACAGCGCAATGCGCTCCAACTTCTGCATTACGGCTTCTGCAATGAGCCCCGAAATTGGTGATCTCATGGGTGTTCCTCTCAGTTGCTGATACACTTGCCCATCAAAGTGGAAATAAGTGACTATGCAGAGGTTGAGGAGTTCCAAAAATCTTTCAGGTCGTATGGTTGTCGTTGGACTTAGTTGATTCCCAAGTAGTTCCATCATGGTTTCTTTGGCCAATTCGTGACCGATTGAAGCGAAGAGTGCGGTGACATCGAATGAAAGCATTATTTCGTCGCCTTCTAGTCTGACACACCGCAGTTTGTTGAGAAATTATTCAGCATTCTTGACGCTATGTTCGGATCCAGCAACTAAATGTTTCAACCTCCTACACAAAGTCTTTGCTAGTTTATATGGTGGGGTTCCCTAGAAGCGAGACGATTGGTTGTAGCGGGACTCCATCCTTGTGTACTTTTGGTAGTCCATAGAACAGTGCAATGTTTGTATCATCAGTTTTCATGCTCCATCTCTCCATGGCGTTGAGCTCGTTCTTTGTTTGTAGTTTCTTCAGCGTTGCGTTGATCTGGTTGACCAGTTTCGAACTTGGATCTTGCTCGATCCGGCAATATATAGTTGTGTCGGATAGCAGTTCTTTTGCCTTTTTAGTGTACTCCGGTTTGTCCATTAGCACGGTCATGCGCCCTTTGTCCGCTGGTAGGATCACAATGTTCTCGTCTTTCTGTAGACGTTTGAGTGCATCCAATTCCTCCTTGGCTAGAGTCTGCGTGACTTTATTCCGAGTTAGTACTGGGACAACTCTCTGCCGTATCTGTTGCTGGACCTCCTCCGATAGTCCATATGATTTCAATGCGTGTTCTAAGCTAACCAAGTAGCCTTTGGGCAAGCATCTTTGAGGGTTGAAGTTGAGCCCCTTAATCAAGAAATCCGCTTCAGTTGCAGTGAGGTGGCGGCATGAAACGTTGTTGATCCATCCTTCACTGCTACTGCAGTCATTTCTCTTAGTCAGTTTGTCTAACTTTGTGTTCAACGCAGTCTTGCTTCTGACGTGACGTTTAATTTAAGGTTCCAACGCTCTTCCTAGCTGTGGGTTAATAGTAGTGAGGTAATTGATTGTATTATCGGCATGACTTTCTCACATTTGCGGAGGAGGTCGCGGGCATCTGTTATCATCAGTTTGACCATTCATCTCCAGTAGTGCTCTGTTAAGTTAGACAAACTGACTAAGAGAAATGACTGCAGTAGCAGTGAAGGATGGATCAACAACGTTTCATGCCGCCACCTCACTGCAACTGAAGCGGATTTCTTGATTAAGGGGCTCAACTTCAACCCTCAAAGATGCTTGCCCAAAGGCTACTTGGTTAGCTTAGAACACGCATTGAAATCATATGGACTATCGGAGGAGGTCCAGCAACAGATACGGCAGAGAGTTGTCCCAGTACTAACTCGGAATAAAGTCACGCAGACTCTAGCCAAGGAGGAATTGGATGCACTCAAACGTCTACAGAAAGACGAGAACATTGTGATCCTACCAGCGGACAAAGGGCGCATGACCGTGCTAATGGACAAACCGGAGTACACTAAAAAGGCAAAAGAACTGCTATCCGACACAACTATATATTGCCGGATCGATCAAGATCCAAGTTCGAAACTGGTCAACCAGATCAACGCAACGCTGAAGAAACTACAAACAAAGAACGAGCTCAACGCCATGGAGAGATGGAGCATGAAAACTGATGATACAAACATTGCACTGTTCTCTGGACTACCAAAAGTACACAAGGATGGAGTCCCGCTACAACCAATCGTCTCGCTCCTAGGGAACCCCACCATATAAACTAGCAAAGACTTTGTGTAGGAGGTTGAAACATTTAGTTGCTGGATC
>OX104070.1:73577542-73610550 GCA_944474145.2 Dicrocoelium dendriticum | reverse complement strand
AAGCGAGTCCTCTTGACAGAACTCACATAAACGGAGTGATTATGGGCGTAAAACTGCTTTCGTACGGACATCCATTCAGTCAGTCGCATGCAAATTAACATCAACCAGAGTAGCCAGTCCAGATAGACTTTCAAGTAGCTTGGATTACTTCCCATCATGAACCTATCGCCATGATATTATCGAGTACTGCAAGATGCATTCGTCAAAGACGGCCTTTGAGAACAAGACCCACTGCGCCACTGGTCCGGTATTAAGCCTATGATGTTCAACTCTACGAATAGATGCAATACAGATAAGTTTAGACTGTCCGACCAAAGAATGTACGCAATAATTTGGCAACAGCATCATCAACTTCGACGATTGTACTTTCGGAAGTTGCACACAGTATTAGTTGGAAAGAGTGAAACAAAGATACACAACTCAGTTCCATTCTCTATCCATATTATCATCCTGGAGCTTGGACAAGTTTCTCAAAGTCTAACCTTTACAACATCACTCTCTTCCGAATCAGGTACACCACATTCCAACGGGTCGAAGAGCTTGTATGGCCAGCTCTGACATATCTGCTGGCAGTTCTATCTTTTTTGACCCGTAGCGTCATTTGGCCATGGAAGTTTAGTGACTGAAAAAGTTTTGTCATAGCAAAAATATACCTATGGTGTACTATACGGTTACCGGTGATTGGCTTGCAGCTAGTCATTCCCGGTTTTGGGGAGAAGGAGCGGTAGAACGTGTGTGCATGTCACAAAACCTCAGTCGTACTCAGGGCAACAGTACAGACGCGATTCCCGTAAAGATGTATCGGCATGTCTAGCTATTGGTAGTACCTATAATTCCAAGTCGCTCGACCTGATACAACCTTTAGGTGGTAGAATACATAATGAAGCGTTTTAATCAGCTGCGAACAAACTTGCGTCAGTGCGTTTAAGCTCTGTTACAACTGTCCACTTTATATTCATTCTAAGTTTAGTGCATGCATATTTCAGAATTCTCCTTTGTGACTTAATTATGTGGAAGAGAAATTGCCAATACGCTGTATCCATTAAATAGTAGAAACTAGCACCCAATGAGCATCACAGCTACCTGAGAAACCGGTCAACAATGAAGTGTTGGTAGTTATGGTATCAGTGTGATTATATTCTGGCGTTTAATGGAACCACCGAACTTCAACGACCCGCATACACAATGCAGTGGTTTCTTGACTTCTATTTCCTTGATCGAGAATATATCTTAGCCCTGGTCCCAAGCGCAAGCGAGTAAAGATGCGTATTTGTAAATCACAACTTCTGGGGCGTGACATTTTTACAAGATTCAGGACGATTTCACCAAATAATCTATCCCAAAAATACCAGTGCGCTCAGGCTTGCTCCATTCTCTTGTCCTATGTCGTTTTATTCGACTGTTGAAGCAAAAACCGAGCCTACTTGGGAAACGAAGTTAAGTGCCGTCAAGGAGCAAATGCCTTCTTAGCTGTTAACCATTGGGCTATTCCATTTCGTGAAACGCTTTCTGGATGCTGCCCACGAATTTCTACGGCCCCCACATTTATGCTTCGCAGGTCCTTGCAATATTGGCCTTGGTGACTAGTTCAATCACTGAGTGCTCTTAGTCGCCCATCAAGATAATTACAAAGTTATGAGGAGACATTGTTTATTAACACACGAAATTGAGAAGTCTCAGGCACGTCCTACGGAGAGCGTCTGGGTATTTGCCGAGCCCCGCTCTAGTTGCTGGTTCGGGACTGCACTGGAGGTGACCGTGTGGTGATCAGTCTTCCATATGAGGACAGCACATTAAATCGTTGACGTAATATCTAGTCACCGTTGGTCTCGTACTTTTTCTGCATAAGGATTCAAAGATGAGGGATGCCCGTGGCTTGAAACGCACGAAGACATTGCCCGCAACCGGAAGCAGTGGAAGAACTGTGTAGATGAAAGTACGGATTCATAGGTTTTATACATTAAATCTTGGCAATGACGAAAATACTAATTGCCGTGCGAAAACAGTGTTTTGTTCTTGAAACAATTATACATCCATTTGAATCCCATGGTTTGTTCGATGTCTTTATGTCCATTTCTGAACTATATATACATATATATATTTATACATAACAAGAAGATGAAACAAACTACTTGCTGTTAACCAGTGGTCTGGCATTTAACCAGTGCTGCAGATTCATGCTAGCAAGTGCGCTGAAGTGGAGTACTCTTGTGTTAGATCAGTTGCTTCCAACCTTTAAAGACTGCTACCCCTAGAGAAAGTTCAATATATTCAAGTACCCCCAAGAAATATTTCATAGGAAATACAAAGTAACTGTTAGAAGTTGTACATTCTTGGTTGAACTTATAAAAAGTAAAATCTTTTTTCGACGAATTTCAATCATTGCGACAAATAAGTTTTGAGGAATCTTGTTAATAAATATTGAGGCAATGTAAGGTAATAAGACTTATGATGCTGCTTAGTTTCATTGCGTTTTTAACATTTATTGCAGTTTCAGTTCATGCATATCGGAAATCGTGTTGCAAATTAAATCGGTTCTTTACTTCTTTGTTTCACCTCCACACAAACCATATGTTCAGAAGTTAGAGAAATCGGCGATATCAATCCCAAATGCAGGAATTCATCAGAGAGCGCGAACAGTTGCCTGACTCAAAGGAGCAAAGAGCAAGCCAACGGACGTGTCATCTAGCGGCGCTACGTTGCAAGCTCGTATTCATATCTCATGTAAGAAAATTCAGTACTCAAAATGGTTTAGTTCATTAAAAAGTCAATGCGGATTTGTCACTGATGAATATTCATTAGTTACTGGGTATTCAATGATATGCTTTGATATAGATATGTTGTTAATGGTTTGGTTTGATGTCAGTGATTATGCAATCCCTGTACTTAGCTTTACCTCTCGTAAAATCTCATCTTATCTTTTTGGGGGTAAATACACCCACATTGAGAACCACTGTGCTAGACTAATACTATGAATCTCAGGACAGCAACTTTAAGGAAAACTTTGCATTATTGCTCTAATTGTCAGTCACATCCTTTATTCTTCCAGATCAGTGGTTCCCAACCTGGGGGTAATTACCCCCAAAAGAGTAAAACTGAATTGCACGAGGGTAAGTATCAGTACGAAGACTGGATCATCAATCTGTTGTCGAACAAAATTAAAACAAAATCATATCTATCAAGACACGTAACTAACTACCAACTAACTATTGATTAGACCTCATTGACTAATCAATAGTGAGTGGCCAGTGAATTAGACAATCTTCGGGAATAAATTGTAATACTTAAAATATGAATACAATTCTGCAAAACAGCGCCACTAGATGACGCCTCTATCGGCTTCTTGTTGATCCTTGTTCTTATGAGTCAGGCAGCGTTTGCCGGGTCGAATTACAGCATATGGTGACCACAAAGGTATGGGCATAGGTCGGCAGACGAGCTAAAGGAGAGAGTGAATGTTCACAAAATAGAAAGGACAAAACAGACGAGTAGTACGTATGATTTATCGATACAGAGTGGTTCTAAGAATCCATCATAAAGGACGAGCTTGGAAAAAACGATTGAAACAAATGAGAAGCCACTGATATACGTTCAACTTTGATCAGGGATCACACACACTAAAGCAAGGAACTGACTGAACTTGGAGCACGACTTATGACGTGTATTAGCCGAAATCGCACCAACTGTACCAAAAGTTGCTAAAACTAAGCAATACCAACGGTATCGTTAATGTATATCAACGCTCGGTCATTTGAAAATTGCTCACAATAGGTGTATTTTTCTTTGAATACTTGAACGTAATTACAAATATTACTCATTTCTTTGATTTACAGCAAAAAGTAAACTAGTTAATAGTTAATTAGCTTTTGAACCAAATTTTTGTCGGGTTACATTTTATAGTGCTTCCGATTTATGGGTACCAGCCTCAAAAGATTGGGAACAAATATTCTAGACAAAAATTGTGGGAAAGTGTCTACTGAAAAGAGCTTTCAGTAGGCCAACGAACATATCGAAAATCTGTCGCTCACCACTTGGTTAGGGGAATAGTCCAGTAGCTCATTTGATCTGCCATATATTGCTAGTTACGTTGGAAAAAGACGGCTCATTTACTGACGCTAGAGTTGTCAAAACTAATGACAACTACCCCGGCTGATTAGAATAAATTTTACCTGTAATCCGCTAGCCTGTCGCCGCTGTTGGGTATCCTGCGCTGTTAAGGTGACACAACGGGATCAAGTGCAATGATCAGGACCAGTAGATGTCAGTGCCCGATTCAAGCCTGTATCATTTCCGCGCTATAGCAGTACACACTGCTCCATCTCAAATGCTCAGTGCACGTTGATGCGAAACTCCGGTACGTCCACTTTCACTTCGGCCCCGTGCGCTATGGTGCGATACGGACAAGACGAGTCTTTACTTGTCTCAGCAAAATGTGTACTCGTCTGGAGTTTCAACCTTAATTTAATTGCTTATATGGTATGCCTGCGGAACCTGCATCTGCTTCAATTTCGGACATGCGACACTGTTAACCAAAACCTCACGATAAGTAGCTTCCAATGGTTGTTACAGGTCTTGCGAGCAGAGTTCCGCAACGAAGCAAACGCTGCGTTGTAAATTTGAGTCCGGTACCGCTTGACTATACCAGGAACTACTATATGAGGAAGGAATCGGTTTTATAGTGTCATTTAGGCAGGATACCCAGCGCCTGACATGTGGCTGACTTACATCGATTCATCCATCAAAATCGAATGTTTATTGGCTATGAGTTGCGTTGTAATTTCTGTCTCTAACAAGTGTAAACAGCATTTCGGATAGTATAGTGCATTAGCGATTTTAATAATCGTTACTAGCCAAGTAGACATAAGTCTCTTCAACCGTCGCACAAGAAACGAGTTTCGTACGGTGGACAATGTCCTCTCTCTTACCATTTAATCAACACCCAAACGCAACCGGCCATAGAAAACTCCTAACAGCAGCATGCAGGGCAGGCAAAAGCCTTTTTCATCATGAAGTTATATCGGTTCGTAAGGTGTTAGTGGCTACTCTGCTTCGAGTAGACTATCGTTGTATACTGACCCCTGCGACTAATAACCTGGCTGCAAGTCCGGTCAGCCTCCGTCGAGGTGACTTTTTTGATGGCACCCTCATTTTCTGGTGCACCTCGTCCATCAATACACCCGAAACGCCTCAAAGTGCTCATTACAATATTGGCCAAGGTTTCATTAGATGTACGCTGGTTCAATGAATGTACTGGGAGCTATGTCGAACTTACAAGTTGCGTTGGACGCTCATCATCCATCTACCCTGAATAAATGGTAGCGTAACCTAGAGGACTTCTTGCGGTCCTCTTTATAACACATGTGGAGTAAACGACTGTTAGAACAAAAGCTGATTTATACTCAATGGACTTTCCGTGGAAGAGTATTCAACAAGACGCTGGCATAATCCACCCCTTCGGCTTGTGTCGCACGAGAAATTATACTCGTTTTGCCTGCCACACTAGATTTGGACATATTTATTGGGGTGTGATTTACCATTTGTCATGTGCATGCTTAAGTTCGAATCCGTCTCAACTTCCCACACTGTTAGTAAGCATGTGCAGTATTCACAACGCTCACAGGCTTGCTTATCTGACCACAAATGTTACTAAATGGTCATTTGCTGGAACTTTTTATAAACATGATTTAGTCAGTTCCCCCTAGTGAGAAGACGCACTTCTTCGTCTTTTTAGTATTTGAATGCTCGGTGGTGTACGAAGTCTTTATGCACTGCTGTCCAATCACCTATCTGTACTGTATACGTTTGTCGGATGGGAGCTGCACTCATGTTTTGTCGGAAACCGTTGCTTTGAGAAACTGTGGTGAGCACTGCTTCAATAATTACTTGTTAAATGCTAGTGCATGATAGTTAGTGGATGTGATTCGGAGGATCTAATATGTAGCATTCAGAAAGGCCGGGGTGCTGTATACATAAATCATTCGGTCAGTAAAGGACACCCAGATTTCTGTTCGGATCGCCGTGCCTACCCAATGCATGCGACTTGTAGTGTAATTACGTACGTTAGCATGTAAAGAAAGATTGGTCAGCACATATTGGACTTACTGAGGGCTCATTAAAATACTGTTTAAAAGGAAATTGTGAAATCATGTTTTGTATACTGACTATTGGCTAGTGTTTTTTGAAACTAATCTTCATTCTAGCCCACTCGAAGTACCACCATGATTTTTCAGGCACATGTATCATGTAAGTCATGGATTTTCGGAACTTTACAAGTAGACATCAAAGATGACAAAGCCACCAGTTTTAGTGAGTTATTAGTGAGAACATTTGGAACAGAATTAGCAAAATAAAAGCTGTCTTAAGCAGGTATACGGTTAGTTTTGATAAGTAACTTGTTGTTGTGTATGTTGCACCAGATTTATAACTTTGGTTGGTGATATGTTAATAGGACTTTTTTTTACAGTCAATGTGCCATAAAACCCGATAATGGCAGCGACACATTTAGAAACCGCCTGCACGACAGAAAACTGAGATCTAATTCGAATGAGTACAGTTTAGTTTGTGCACGTTCTTCGGAGATTTATTAACATTTGCAGTTTCTTAACGCTGGCAAATAATTGATTTTCAGTCTAAACTTTTGCTACCATTATCGTAACCAGATTAGTCATATCACCAACCATTGAATCTGCTATGTAGAAGCGGCCATTTACACCGCATGCTTCGGGTGCAACCCATCAGCAGGGGCGGGTACTCGTGTGAATGCGGCAACAATTTAATTGCCAGCCTTTTCCTAAACAGCTCGGTTAGCGAATAATTAGGTTGTGCCATCTCCGGAAAGCGAAAATGAGGGACATTGGTCACTCTGGTGAGACTCCCATAACGAAACGAAATATATCGCTCTTCCATAAGTGCGTACAATTTTTAAACTTAATTTATCTTACAGATTATTGTGCCATAGTTCCTAGACATCTAGGAAAAACATAAACCACGTTCTTGCAGTTGAAAATCATGTATTGCAGCTCAGTAAGCAAACGAACTGAATACTATAACTGCGTTTACCATTAACCCACTCTCCATGTTTTGAACCAGACAGTCCCTTCTAAGACATCAGAACCCGAGAGTGAGAGAGAGTTAGAAACAGACGCTAATCAGTAAATTGTAACTATAAATAGGTGGCCTTGAGGGGTTTGCAGGACAAAGAAAATAATATAACTTCCATCGTTTTTGAACAGACGACGACTTCAGGTGTCACTCACCGCTTGTTTGATGTCGGGATACCTTGACAACCAGGCCGAAAGAATGCGGAAAGCTGCCACTGTTGCGTACGACGAAAGTGCCAGGAGGGTCGGCGCGAACCAGGTCGATGGCTGGTTTCATTTGGGGAATACAGAAAGGTAGGTATTAACAATACAGTTTGAACAGCACACGATGAATGCTTAGAAGATAGTATCGCAAGCAACAGATCAGTTCTATTTCTCAGCAGGGGCAACAACCACTGGGGGGAGGTGGAGGTACGGACGCAAGTATCAACTCTTCAGATCTCTACCACACCTTTAGTCTAGAGTAACAAAAAACCATTTTGCACTGTGACGGATCAAACATATCACCCATGGAACGGTTATCCGTCGAATTCTTTTACCATCCCTTATATTTCATTATACTGGTCCATTCCGCAATCCGGTGTATCGCGACCAATTCACAGGCTAATACACACTCTCAGTAGTCTAGTGACAGAGAAATTTAGGAAGGGGGTAACTTGCCAATCACAAGTGTTTTTTATGTGTGCTAGATATTACCATCTTGTCTTGGTCTAGGCATTTTATTGAAAGAGGGCTGCAATTGGTTTTTGAAACAGCGTCACACACACGATAATCACTGTACTACAAAGTAGATGAAGGCGAATAACCGCTTTCTACTGGTGTATTTACGAGCGTGCCTCTTTCAGCTGGACAGTGAATGCGAATTCTCAGGATGCTTGTGTGGGTGGCAAATCAACATCATGTTGAAGGCTATTTGACCAATGATGGAGCGTATCGTACAAGGCATCATCTGCCTGAAGGTCTTATGAAGTGATTGGATAATAACTTCGTCTACGTGTGTTCCGCACTTGGCCCTGATATTCGATCTATCTTGCCTGATCGACGTAGACAACTAAGGCGTTAGGTCAACAATTCGTCTGATACTCTGATTAGCGTTCAGCTCTAGAGTTTGGGAAGATGACACCTTGATTTCATACTCCCTAGTCAACATTGCAATGTTGCAAGTTTTATCTGGGTATGTGAACATCACTGGATGATAAAATGATATTTGTTTTAACATTTCCTGCGGCATCGTGAATTTTTATATATCCAGAGATGTCGCACGAACTTCAAATCAAATAGAATGTTAGCTTCATGCGGGAAATTATTTTTCAACGTGCCCACACATGCAGACGATATGGCTTCTTTCAAACACAACTCGACTGTTTGATTACCTTGTTCGAAAGATTAAGATTCACTTCAATGGGAATCGCGGTCAACATTGAGATTGTGCGTCGCAATCCATCCACATAACGTGTACTTCAAAATGACCTTCAACATCGTTCATTATACCGTTGCGCCAAGCGTTGCCCGTGACCCGGTGGCTTAGGGGTAGCGGTCACAACTAACATCCCGATGGTCCCGGGTTTGATGCCTACTAACTATCTGATGAGATGTAATAACATCGAAACGCGTCATAGTAGTGCAGTGTTTTCGGGCGGGCAACATCAATTTCTATTCTCATCAGCTACGGTCCTCCTGATTGAATGACCAAGGTTCACTTCAATGGGAATCGCGGTCAACCTTAAGATTGCGCGTAGCAATCCATCCACACAACGTGTACTTCAAATAACCCTCAATATCGTTCATTATACCGTTGTGCCAAGCGTTGCCCGTGACCCTGTGTCTTAGGAGTAGCGGTCACAACTAACATCTCGATGGTCCCGGGTTCGATGTCTGCTACCTCTATTTGATGAGATGTAATAACATCAAAATAGGTCATAGTACAGCCGTGTTTTCGGCCGGGCAACACCCAATTTTTATTTACTTTATGCATGGTTTTAAACCGACTTGGTTGGTCCACCGTCTTAAGATTCCAACGCATAGTTGAGATATATTCGAACAGGTATGATACTAGACAATAACGTGACGCAATGCTCTGCTGTGCATACAAGCCATCTCAATACACTTGATGACACTTTTCTAATGAGCTGGACAATTGAACGCCGAACACTTTAATGAATGAACGTCAGACAACACAAACCCAACATTAACGCGATCTTTTGGAGGAAGGCTGATTTCGTTCGCGTTTAACGTCAGCGGGGAGGGGGAATGGTTTCTCGGCTAGAAGCCCGAGTAAATCCTTACTAAGTATGAGTAGTGCGAGTTCGTCCATTTGTAGGAAAGTACATCCTATACTTGCAAGGATGTCACCGCTAGCTCAAGTTAGATGGCTCATATCGGATAAGATAAAATTCATCTAATTCACTCCCCGGCAACAACGATTACAACTGAGTCCCACTGGGCGCAGGCTGATTGAGACCAGTCACAAGAAAGTTCCGCTGGGAGCACTCACTCCTGAACAACGTTGGCTTAAAATAACCTCTAGATTGGACAAATGGGTCGCTAACATTAAGCAAAATTCACTAGCAAGATTAATAGCCAAAGAGTACCATCTATCAACAAAGCTCCGTCAGTAATGTTCTTTCTCTTTTCTCCGTTTACGCTTCGCACGAATTGCTTCTCACCCGGCTATGCAGCAAGAATCTCCCTTGACACTTTGCACCTAAGAATAACGCTAGAACAAAATATTTTGTGTCCAGAGTTTCATTTCGCGGTCGCATCATAAACTATCGCTCCCAGGCCAACGGCTCATTTTCCATTCGATCTTCTTTATTTTAGAGTACATATATACTACATTGCTGCAAAACGATTTAGTTAATCTATACTGTTTGCCGATCATTAGCCCCGTTTTTTGATACTGGATGATAATGTGAGGCAATTTCATTTTCAGTAGTTACACCAGTAGAAATGTTTGCTGTGCTCCGCTCGAATGGGTTCCGGTGAATTAACGCACGATGTGGCGCTGTCATCACATTACTTAGGAACAGTAGATGGCATGTGAAACAAGTTGGCTTGCAGTGTTCGAGTTTATATTTTACTTAGCTGCAGTTGGTAGCTCAATGCATAGAGAATGATTCCTTTCATCCTCATAAATTATAAAATGAATAGATGCATAATTGTTGAAGATATGTGTGCTCAAATGTATCACCATGGTGCTCTAGCTGACCCCTAGGAGACTGTTCCTAAGACACTGGTGGCGAACTATTACTTCAAGCAAGTGCTGATCACAAATTTTACCACAGTGGCACCGCCTTACAGAACAACCAGTCACATTGTTTATGCTAACACTGAATCAGATCAAATTTATCCGAGACTAGACCTCATCACTTTGTCACCAGCTAGAAAATGGATACGTCAGTACAAGCTTGTCATACGTTTCAAGGTTCATGCCCGGATTACAAGCACTGAAAATTGTTCTGCTTCAAGATTACACACTTGTTACCTGGATTCACTGTCCATAGTTCAGTAGCATGTGTGCAAACTGGATTGTCAGATGTCGACGATGGACAAAGTCGACTGAATTGAAATGGCGTCCGATACCACATAAAGAAACCACTAGAAGCTGACTGTCCGTCCTAATCGAGGCATACAAATTTTGGCAGGATTATGGAAGCGCCAGTTACCTTGGTTGGCCCACGTAAATTGGTTTGGCTCGGTATTTGGTCTCAGAGTTTAACAGCACCCTGAAACTGATTGACCAAAATTCCTAGAATTGACCTGGAGTCTAGGTAGTTGAGAATACCGCCAGTCCTGGAATGGCCATGCATTTGGGAACAGCCATGTACTATTCCACCTTGCTCGTAGTAAGCGAAAGAACAGAACGCAGTGACGTACCTCCGACCCATTCTCGCACATCTGCACTGGACTGCTAGTGGTGCCATTTGTAGAACCTTTCAATATACCATTTGCGGCAACGCTGCTTGCTGAATCCTTCGAACCTCATTTGGAATTCGACCTACAGCTTAGACCTCATGTACTTCCTCTTTACGAAGAAGCGGAATAAGCTCATTGGTACTTGTTTTTACCACTCTTGCAACATCGTAAGACCGATGGTTGCCATCATCACACAAGTCTTTTAAAAGAGTCACAAACTTTGTGGGAAACTATCTGAGACACAGGCCTCATCGCCATTACTCCAAAAACGTTCAAAGACAATATATCGTTATAACACACTGACTCTCATGAAAGTGGAAACAACAAAATCTCGATTTGCCTTCACTCCGATAAAGGATGCGTTATTCACATATTAATTTAATCTTTGCCGGATTTAGGAAAGGCAGCCTAAATGCAGGCTATCTGAAGTGATGGTTTCCATGAACGGAAAACTGCCTTTAGGTCATTCGATTTTACCAGACCGTGGCACTGCTATTTGTTTGAACAATGTACCAGGATGGTTATAGTCGAATCCTCACTACAGCGTTTACCTTGGTAGAATAAGGTATGTGGAAAATCATCTTCAGAGTTCCATCAGAAGAACGGAATTCGCCATGGTAATCTTATCACTTACTTTCCCGTCAATATTTTTTATGGAAATGATTCTCAGCAACTACCGAGTAAAGCTGTTGTAGCAGTACCGGATCGGCCAGCTTACAGACATTCAGACTCAACGTGAAAATACGATACAGTGTCTGTAGGATCAGACACACAGCCAGACTAAATCCGCTGAGCGGGCTAGCATACAGCGCCACACGCCTCGATATTGCCGTCTTGAGTTTTATTTTGAAGTGCTAGTAAATGGGTGAACGGACAAATTAACAGTTCATTCTGCACAGAACGGGTACTAAATGCAATGCGTTTTCTTTTCTCACATAACCGTAGGATCCCTGAGGATCAGATTATTGAGGAAATTCCTGAGCGTATCTAGAGAACCCATGTTGCATTCAAGTGCTGGCCGTCAGTGCAGACTACGAACTCACTGAATATCAGTCACTAGCAAACCGTGAAACGCTGCAAGCTGGTCAGTTTGAAAGTTTGTACTAAGTGCATCCTTATGCCAAGGAATTGGTCATTTATTGATCACCTGTGCTTTCGAAACAATGCTTGCAGATAGTAGGGGCAATGGATGAGTATAGCTGTAGTTGTTCTGTTAGTGTTTGGAAAAAGTCATCCGGTTATTGTATTAGAGTGTTAGTGAACCATGACCACCTATGCTGACTATGTCCTAAACTTAAATATACATGTTGACCACCTCCATTAATGTGCATTAATCACGACCATTGTGGACAGTTGCACGATGTCACTGATGCGGATAAATTGAGTGAAGTACTAAGCATATTTTCTGTTTTAATTTGTGGCTGCTTTACACTTAGCTAAGGTCCAGAGGCTGACAACACAATCGTCGTTAGAGACTTCGTCTATCTTGACATACCCGCACAGTGCATAGAGCTCCTACTGTAGGTGATTTGCAACAAACTTGTTGCTTTCCATACTCCGTAGTTCAGTTCATTGCGTTTTCCATTGTTCCAGCAAGTACAATAGAACAATGATATACTTGCTGGATTACTGATGCTTATAATCAACATGACGACTTAAGTGATGTGGTTAACATCTGCTTAGTATCGACAGTGGGATATGTTTGTTCCGTTGAACCAATGTAATTGAAGATTTATTTATATTATTGCAAAATCTCGATTATTTGTTTACCTGAATTGGATATCTATTTGTCAGATAGAGACACTGAATGTTTCTTGCTTTTTCATCACAAAAATTGGGTAATGGCTTCGGTCAGGTAGCTACACATTCAGCGGTCTGCTCTATGATTCCGTAATGATCGTTTTGGTAAACCAACTCGCATCGAAGTTAGATCAGGATGAATTAGCTCTTTCGGGACCGGTATCACTGTTAACTACAAGTTGTTGATGACTGACTAGTAGCAAAAACAATGTCCTTCATTTGCAATGCATCCTACACAGGCACTAAACAGTTTCCGACTATGTCGCCAGTGTTGCAGCGTATCATTCTCTGGTCATCTGAGCTTGAACTTTACAACTACGCCTTGTAAGCAGCCTGTTTACCGAGAGCGACGAGGACCAATGGCAAAACAACAAATTGCTGCTCCACAGTTACCTAGAATATTTTCATTTATTTTATTGCTGCAGCTGTAGGTGGTACCAGCTTCGCTATCCTGGTGATAAGGGTTTGAGTAATTCTTTTCCAGAATTTTCATATGAAAAATTCCGTACAAATGTAGACGTTATCTGATCCTTGCGGGTCGTCCTCAAGGCTCTAAAATATGTATTAATATAATCGCTAATATTATTATTGTTACTGTGATTTCACACCTGATGGTCATTTAATGATGCATCCATTTAGGGCGTCGATCAGTGACTCGACATTCAGGAGCTAGAAGTAAGCACCATTTGCATTTTGCACACAGTAATATCTGGAAAGTTAGCCAACGGTTGGAACAAGGATACCTTCCATTGTATTAGGAGTCAATATGTGGCGCGAGGGATTGCGAAACATAAAAATTGCCACAGCGCTTTTGTGCTTGAGGACAAGTAAGTAGTCCAACAGTGCAAAATTCTCCGTCTTCGTATTTGAACACTTTAAACTATCATTCTAACTGTTTCCCATCTATCTGTTAAGTAAGCAATACTCTAGGGATGAATCTTGTTGGATGATTCAGCTAACCTCCGTCAATTTCCCTTGGCCCAGTAGTTTTTACCATGAATTTGTAAGAGAGGACTTACACGCGATAGCTCCACATAGACGGATGGAGTGAGTAATGCGGCTGTTAGTGCCCAACTGGATAAAACGGGCGTCTAGGTACTTTTCCAGATGTGCAATGAACTTATTGTGGTTGTGACGAATCACTTTGGAACAATTAGATATCGCTTCCCATAGTTTACCACTTGTTATTCACTTTTCGCGGAATTGTTGGGCTAGGATAACACGTTGATTTGCCGATCATTAGTTGCTGTCCTTCAGAAACTAGCAAGCTTTTAGTTTACTCTGAACTCTAATCTCCATGACTTATTGCTTTCTCACAGCAGGTGTTTAAACCGAAGGTGTGACAAAAGGATGGATTTCGGGTTGCAATGATGTCAAGGTAGCCCAATCAAGTGCCTCTGTACGCCGCATGCCACTGCTGTCGCTTTCAGGCCCCCCCCCCACACACACACACACTGAGATTAAGCCGTCCCCAATTTTGATTAACGGACAGTGGCAACACGATGTGACATCCAAATCGAAATGCTTGGGCACAGACACTGATGATTGGATCGAGATATGCTAACATCCAGGACGGGCGACCAAGGGTCAATAAATAGTAATACAACTGACTGTCTGGTGGCACCACATGTGTATCCTCACTTACCTTGGACAAGAGATGATCGGACCGGCTTTGGCTTACCTTCCGACACGGATAGCCTGCAGTTAACGAAGGAGACGGCATCTATAACACACACCAACAATGAGTCATTACTGTTCCCTTGTGCTTGTAATTCTGTTTTACGTCACATTGTAACCTTATCAGTGCTATTTGCCTCATACTACTCATCTTGTCAATAACTTCTCCCTTGTGGCATCTGTTCTGCTTGCATCACGACTTAGACAAACAACGCTCTACTGACACTTCATGCATCGCTACTTCTATTCGCGCATGTTCATGCTTTTGCACGCATTTTATATCACTTTGCATCAGCTCCTTCTTTGTAGCTCTTGAGACCAGTTCCTGGATTTCGTGGTAACCATACAAACGCAATTCTCGTATTGTTACTGAGTATGCGCAGTTCAATCCAAATTAATAGCCGACGTTGTTCGTCGAACAAACAAGGTTCTGGTGTCACCACCTTACCTCTCACACGCTGTAGGGTGGTTAAGCGAAATTTACATACCACTAGTCGCTTGCTTCTTCCCGGGTTCCTTAGCACTCAACATTCGTCCGTCCCTGTCCTCATCTCGCCCAACCAATTTTTTCACCCCAACCTCCGAAGGAGACAAATCCACCCACATCTCGGTCATCAACATCAGTAGCCAAACGTGGTTGTTTGCCAGTATGCCACACACTCAAATTTAGATGATGGAATGTGCGCACACTGCACGATCGGAACATCAATCATCTACTTACACGACGAACCGCATTAATCACCATGGAGCTTGCGGGATCCGACATTGATATCGCAGCGCTGAGCGAGACCCGACTGGGTGATCAAAGTTAATTGCTAGAGGATGGCGCTAGGCCCACTTTCTACTGGATTGGAAATCCCGACGCAGCATCACGTGAACAAGGCGTCGGATTTGCAAGTGCTGACCGCATGAATGGCCGCCTGACGGCGGAGCCGACTGGTTTCAGCCCACGGTTGATGTCGTTCCGTATATGCCTCAGACATTGTAAGTTCGCAACATTTATTAGCACGTATGGCCCCACCATGAATTATCCGGATGTTACGAAAGACCATTTTTACTCACAATTGACCCATGTTTCAAGGTCTGTGCCACTGAGTGACGGACTATTCCTGCTAGGTGATTTCAATGCACGTGTAGGGCGTAATGCCACAGTGTGGGCTGTTATTGGGCCGCACGGGATTTGGGTAGTCAATGGAAACGGAGAGCGCTTGATTTCATTGTGTGTCATACATGCCCTGAGGATCAAGAACACTCAATCTGCTCTGTGTGCTAGTGACATTGCTACATGCACACACTCATGGAGTGGTTATGCTCACTTGTTGGACTACTTCATCGTAAGTCAACGGGACATGCGTGAATGGCGCGTAACGCGGGTAATGCGTGGAGCTGAAGGTGGGACTGATCATAAGCTGGTGCACACAAATTTCTACCTACATGTCTATAACTCGTCGTACTTTCCATTGAGTACCGATAGGAAGAAATACAACATCCACGCCCTTTCAAGTGCAGAAAAGAGACTAGTACTGGAGGATGCCGTAACGACTCCTCTGCTTCGGTCAGCGTTCCATGAGAACCGTTGGAGAAACTGGTAACCATTGCCACTGAGGAGACGACTGCGTGCACAAACTGTAAGCGGCCCGAGTGGTTCGACGAAAACAGTACAACGATTGAGTCATTATTACGAGCGAAAAACGCAGTGTTTATTTTATCCGTGATGGACCCAAACAACGCGATGAAGAGCAATATTTTCCGCCATCTTCGCAGGCAGCTGGCTGGAGAGTCGCGTCAGCTCCAAATTGCATGGTGGACAATGAAAGCTGAGCAGATGGAATCCTACGCGGAATACCGTCAACAAAGGATTTCTATGACTCCTTGAAGGTAGTGTACGGGTCTACCGTGCAGCCAATGAAGACCCTGAAGGCTTATGGGACTGGCGTCGTCTATACAAAATCTGAGGACATGTTGCAGATGTTGCAGATGGTGCAGATGTTGCAGACTGAGCACCACGGACTGACATGTAGCCCTTGGTGGGGCAGAACTGCGCGGACGGTGCGAGTTAAATCGGCCAAACATTATGGAGCAAGGTGAGTCAGAACGGAATGTCCGTTCTCTCGTAACTTCGAAAACGAAGACTTTTGCGCTGATACTACACTAATTCATCGAGTGTTGCAGCGCAGCGACAACCATCCATAGTTTCTGAAAAGACGCAGGCGCTCTGTACTTGTCATAAGGGTAATCTGTAGACAGCTTCCAACGCACGAGGGCCCCATGCTGACGTATGATGTTGCATATACCATGCTTCGTCACCGCATTTGGGCTACAACGACTTACCTTAACATACCATTACTCAAGCATCCAAAAACTTACCGGTTATAGTATCCAAAAGTAATGCGTCCTCGTTTTGGTGGCAAATTTGCCATCTGGTAGACAAGCCCAAGTTGGACCAAATATCTAAAGATAAATCGCTCTGGAACATACGTGGAAAGTGAACACTCCCCGCAAGCAACTGACTAGCGATTAACATGATGATGATGTTTCACGTTCGGTTTCATATGTTATTCGTTAGAGTAATTACAGCTGCGATTCCTGTTCTTCATCCACACACTTTAACCTAGCTGTGCTAATGAAAAGCTATTGACTCCAGCGCGCCATTTTCCTGCTAAATTGATAAGTTGCCTACTCCATCTTCGTCATCTGCTTTGTGTCATCCTTATTCTTTCGCTAATATAAGTCGAGCTTGGGCACCAAGTACTGTCTTGGTGTAAGTTAGTGTCTTTATTGCACCTGTCTAAGACGACAGTACCCCATCTAACCTACCTTTTATTGGGCTTACTTAATTCGGCCGTATTTGGCGAGCACATCACGTTCTGCTCAATACACTTTTGTACTTTTCGTGACCTATGATACGCTTGCTACCGTCTCGGGTGAATTCTAGTACGATGGAAGGCCCAGACGGTGATCTAGGACATGTACTTCTTCGTATTATTGTTATTCGTCCACGATTCACATCCCTATGTAAGCTTCATGGTGTTGCTCACCAGATTGTGCAAGGCTGCCACTATCCCTTTTTCTACTTACATTCTGCTCTATGAAATCGTTTGGTAGGTTATATGACCCTAGCTTAACCAGCTGCCCAATACTAAGTAGCACGACGTTTAGAGAGCCGGTGCATCGCAGGATAAAGGACCATTCCATCCATGATCATATTCGTATTTGGCTTGCGTGCATGTGTGTCAGTGGAAGCTATTTCGCGGAGTGTCCGAGCGAACTGTTGTAGATAGAAGCCTATGATAAAGTGGCAAATTAGTGAGTACTTTTCCAGTTTGCCGGATACGCGTGAATCAAAGGTTCTCAGCTCTTAGCCCTTAAATTACCCATAAAGTGTGATATTTGCAATTTGGAACACAAGGCTTAACCATTTTCCGCCGTGTGACCATGTTGGACCATGCATCTGAAGAAAAATCGCCCTGAACAATCCGTGGAAAGGGAACAATCCCGACAATTAACTAAATGGCGTGTATCATGAATTTGATAGTTCATGTTCCGTTCCACATGTCGTTGATTAGAGTGAGCATTTCTACACTTCCCGTTGTTATTCAACCATACTGAATTTAACCGAATTTAAATCGGAAGCGCAGAGACGCCTGCTAGGCGTTGGATTAAACATGGCCAATCATCTGCGTAGAATAAGAAGAAAGCAATGCCAACGGTAGTGCTACGTCATGTCTTAGTAGATTATATTGGAAAGAAATCAGCGCATAGCGGCAATTGTTTAGGAGTGCCAAATTGCTGCACCCAAAACCTACGATGACAAATCGTTGCCAAATAGCTTATGACCACAGCAGAACACATAACTGTATGTGCCAACTGTTGAGTACTTGGATGACAGCCTTGCTACTTCCTGGAAATTTGCAAAACAGTTTGAACACTGTTTGTAAGATTGAATGGTTGACAGTGCGCAGTGGGACTTAGTTGATGTATTACTGCAGTTCTTTTCATTCCAAAGAGGTCATAAGCGGCGAATGCGTGCTATTACCACCTGTCAATGCTTAAGATTGCGCAAAAGACACTCGTTGAGCATCCGAACGAACCCTCGGGCAGCAGCTGATCAGAGCGACGACACGGAGAGTCTGCTGTTAACGCCCCATCGCATTCGCAAACGTAGCGATCTCCTCCATCAGCTCCGCAAGCCGACTTCACGTGTAGGATGCAGCATCTCAATGCACACTAGTTTACTGTAGCTGTTAGTTATTTATCGTCCCACCTGGTAACCGTACTGATGGCTTTTGCTTTATTATTCCTATAACGGTTTCGATCAAATATCGATGCCCAAGCTTTAAGGCTGTCATTTATGTTCATGACTAAATGTTATGAAAACACTGACAGTTCATTTTGCTTACCTATGCTTGTACGTGCCATATCCTGTAACTTGGCGAAAATGGCTGTTATCCTGACCTCCAAACCAAACCCATTCACCTTTTTAGTACTATTGTTCATGATGGTTTATGGTTCTCTATCTACTTTGTAGTAGTTCATAAGTAATGTTGGACAAATGCACGTGGATGTATTGTATTCGAACTACCATTGGACACGAATGTCGCCAATCCATATATACCGAATGAATTTGACGAGGATACTCGTATACCTTTTGTACTGCCAACTTTGTACAGAGCAAACCGAAAATAATATTACCAGGACATGAACGAGGTAAGTTTAAGACGAACTGAGGTTGAGTTCACGTGTTGGGAATCAAAGGTATAGTTGATCGGTACGAATGCGGTAAGCAAATCAAGTGGGCAGTTGCCCCGGTGCAAGATAAGGCACAACTGCAAACGGAGGAGAAGCGGCAGCCTCCATGAACTCTAGTGATTTAATCGGTCACTTTGCCTAACACAGTCATGAATTTCAACGAATTCTGTCGCTGTCAAAGCATCTCCAAACCTATGGGCGACCATATGGAAGTGAAGTCTAAGTTTCCTATAAATATACAGGTTCCACATCCTTCCTATGACTTTTAAATATCGACATACCAGTTGACACTGAAGCGATAAATTATTGTCAAAGTGTGTGGAGACAAATGAACACTCAGTAATGTCGTGTCACCGCCCCATTGGGATTCCTCCTAGTTGGAAAAATGTCTACAAAACCAATGACGCGCTTATCAAACCAGGGAACTTGCACTCACCAGACAACGTAACGACGACAACAGCATTAGGTAGGTACACTACTCACATCAGTGTAGAACGCACTGGAAGATCAAAACAGGCGGGCTCTGCAACTCAAACGGTTGCAAACTTTTCATTTGTACACAAGTTCTATGCTTACCTAATCTCATTTGCAACAGTTCTCCCATTATCTGCCTCAACCAAGTACAATTGTTGGTATGAGACCGTCAAATAAGAACCGCTTTTCCCCCACTGTAAAAGGAAGTAGCCACAAATTGTTGCGCTGGCAACTTGTGCCAATAATGTGGCACGACAGATTGATTACTAAGACCACTTCCTTAAGAGGATAATAGGGTAAAGTACGAAGTATCTATGTACGTTAAGGTTAACCGAGACCTCGAAGGTTTCCAAGGAAAGAGGAGTTCCAAGTAGTGTGCACCACTTTTGTAAACCACGCGACCTAATAGGAGCTAATGGTTTGTTGGAAGTCCGCTTTGAGGCTACAATAGCGTTGATAATGTTTGTTAGTCATGTTGTTAGTCATCAACTGTGATGGAAGTAGACACCCATAGAACATCCGTTGTTGTACTTCAGGTTGGTCTACCCATTTCAGTGTGCACAATGTCACCGTGGTCGTCGCAACAACAATCGCACAAAATTGTCCAACCTCCTAGCAGCCATTGCTGATTCGGCTTAAGGTGTGCAGTGTCCTAGCCACGGCGCATGCTTGACCAACCGCATCTGCAGACTCCACTAACTCCTTCAGACCTCATTGACTGCGGAATACCATTTAGCAAATGCCTGTCTACGCCACCATCGTAACCATGTTTAGGCCGCTGAAATAAACCACAACCAGGTAGTGGCTAGCGATCAATATGTATAAACCGCTTCAGGTGGTTGTTCGCCTGTGCGTCCGCAATGGTTACGGCGTACGCTTCGGATCATGTGGTAGCTAGGATTTCCACTTAGACAGGCATCATAACTCGTGCATTGGACGGTTTCAGTTTGAAAAGAAATCATCGGGGATTCCTTCAAACGCATATCAGGGCAGCACAGACGATAGTGCTCCATCACTTTCATTTGATTGTCTGTCGCTTATGCTCGGGGCTTCTACCCTGCGTCCCATTGGCTAATGTCCCATGACCAACCAGAGTGTCACTGAGGCCGAAAACAGCGCACTTAGACACGCAAACTTGACTGCACAGCAATTGCTTTCGAAAATGTGCCACGCTAAAAGTTTAGCACAACGCGATAACATGCCTGCAAAATGGTGTAGACTATCGAAGTTGAGCACATGGTGCTGCAGCACATGCGGTCGTGAGTGCATGAGCCAAGCGGGTTCGGTAAGCCACCAGCTTGGACACGTGAGGTCAGAACACAAAAGAGGTTGAACTAACTGCTTATCCAAGTATAAGAGGCGCAACGATTGCTAGGTGCAATGTGTCCGCTCTCATTTGGTTTACTGATCCTAGCCAATAAGGCGCCTGATATGGCACGTCTGCCGCATGGTTATGGAGGTTGGTTTTCACGTGTGACTGCGTGTTGAGTTTGTTGCATTTCGTGGGCTGGTAATTGTTCATTCATACCCACGGCGTGGCTGCGCCAGACGTGAACGCTGACTGTATTTAGGTTTTAAGCAAACGGCCGAGCTTGATCGGCTTGACAAGCTAACCACGGATCATGGGACCCTGCAGATTCGACCGAGCGAGGACACCTCAGGCGATTGGACTCTGGATCACCGCGATGGGTCGGTAGCCCACCACGTGAAAGGAAGCCAATGCAATTTAATGGGGTTTGAGAAAGTGGCCGAGTCTGTTCGGCCTTCCAGGCTAACCGCGGACCTTGGAACACAGCAGATTCACCCGAGTGAGGAAACTTCACACGACTGGACGCTACCAATCTCGTGAAAGAAGACCAATACTACTGCGCGGTAAACACGCCAATAGCAAGTTACGTGTATCGAAAAGCTGGAAGCACAGATAAGTCAGCTAAACCATGGGTAAGCACTGACGACCCAAAATCGCTATTAACGAGAGACCGTCCGCGTACCAGCCGAGGACCATTGGGCCGAAGAAATACGACCAATCTGGTATCAGCCATAGAACATAAGGCGACATCGGGAGGTTTTCCAGAGATAGAGTGAATGATGGGGCAAACACGAGCCAATGAAACAGGCGGAAGGAAAACGCAGCCAATGAGGCTAACCAGATGACGGCCTACCCAGTGAAATAATGAGTAAGGAATGGTGAATTTTTCTATAAATACGCGAGGCCACTGGCGATAAACAATTCTGCTGACGGCTTCCGAGGCTACGTTTTTAATAGTCGTCGCATCTTACAACACTGACATGGTGCCTACCTGTCTATTACTCACCACCTCGTCTATACTGGTTCCAGGAGACAGTTGGTCGTTGCTGGATGGGACGCGTGCACAGTGCTTGTGACCTTGTTAGGCTCTTGGAGGGATTCTATCCATACGCCTTGTGTGTGCTTGATTCCCAAAGATAGCGTGCTTGTGTTTGTCTGTGAAGGAGTGTGGGCTGGCTCCGTTGATGAAACGTGGCTCCCATCCACATGCCTTCCTGTCTTATTCCTTCGGGCTTACATTAGATATGGGTTGTGTGGGTGGAACTGTGGGTGGTGCAGAGCAAGCCACCCATGGTCCCTCTGTAGTTGTGGGCGTTCTGCGGCTGTCCCTTTGGAGGCCACAGTGCCAGGCAAATCCGGACACGGAGGTTGGCAATCCATGTATTCCCTGTAATGCTTCTGGCACTATTCTAAATTTTATTCAGAACCAGAAGATCCGGTAGAGCCGAAACGCAGATTGTTCAATTGAATGATTGTTAACAAGTGTTTTGCTCCCGTTTGATCTACCTGCTTAGTAGGTGGAGAAAGTCTATTTGTTATTTTCTCTGCCAAATAGTGGGCAATTCAAGGAAAAGTTTTGTGCACAATAAAAAGTAAAAATACGCAAATAGGACGTCCTTACTTTATTACTTACGCCACCTAAACCTGGCCAATATTACAGGGATACGCTTGGTATGGAGGTGAACGAGGACTTCATCAACCGGCCTAACCCATTCACGTTTGATTGCACACCTGTTGTCATGCACAGTAAACTCGACTCCAATTCCATAAGACTGCTCTTTTTTGTCAGAAGAAACATGCACAACAACGGTAGGAAATCTAACTAAAACTACCACATGTTCACGCTTTCCGAAACGTTAGATCGATGAAACCACACAAAGAATACGTACAGGTAGAAGATTCACGGCGTTTCCAGTTGGACAGCATAGCGGATGAAGCGCGCATTTTAGGAAACCAGCCCACCACACTAGTCTGCTAAGTTGACAAAATCCAGCATTGAATCCAGGATTTTGTGGCATTGCTTATCAGATCAGTAAAAGTAGTAGTAAATACTCTCGTATCAATCCTGTCCCTAACACATCCTTGCTCTGGTCTGTACCGGCAACCTCCACCCATACATACATGCGCCAGTAACTAACACCAGAGTAAATCGATTCTGGTCGGGAGAGTGGACATAGTCCGAAGCATTATTTACTGGGATATTGTATGCCGAGAGTCATCCGCCTGTGTCACCAGAAACAAGTGACAAAGTATTGCGCTGGTTCATCGTAGGTGCATAGTGAGGTGGTTGATCGGAAGAGAGGTATGACCTAAATCTACCTTGATACCATGACGGCAGGATTTTACTGTAAGGCGATAAACTAAACGGAAAGCCAATGGTTCAGTGGTGTATGATGGGATAAAAAGCATAACTTTACAAGACCCACAGGATGGATATGCAAAAGAAAATTAAAATCAGAATGTCCCAACGTGGAACGTAAAGTATCAGTGGTTAAATCATTGCACTTTAGCAAAGTGTTGTGTATCGTTTATCACTAAGATGAAAATCTAAGAGTCCTTCGAATAGCGTCATGTCTGGCGCATTCACCACATAGTTTGGTAATGCATTCCAGTGAGAACAGATTCTAAGTGAGAAAAAATACTTTTGTTGCGTCATTAGTTTCAGGTGGTTGCCTCGGTTTTTTTGTAAAGGGCTAGAGTCAACAGTGATGTACGTGGATGCTCGCTTTCGGTTAGTATCCGGTATGTGAGAGTAAGATCTCCGCGAAGCCGTCGGTATTCTAATGAGAACACTCCAAGTACACGAAGACGCATTTCGTAACTTATACCGGATAGTCCACGCGTTGCCTTTGTGGCTCTTCTTTGGGGCTGTTCCAAGAGGCGGATGTCTCGTTTTAACCATGGACACCAGGCCTGAATTACATATTCAACATGAGGACGAATGTAGGAGTTAATCAACAATGGTACTAGCTGTCGCTCAAAAGTGCCGAGAGCTCGCCTCAAAAGTCTCAAGTTCAAGCTCGCCACACTTGCTGCTTTCGAACATTGGAGCGAACTTCCAAGACTCTCTTTCACTATTATACCTAAGTCGCGTTCACTAGTCACGTGTTGCATGACGTGTTGCCCCAAAAGGTATGTGTTGACGAAGCTGCTGTGCACCGTCAGCAGGTGGCACTTTGCAGGATTCAGTGGGAGCTGGTTCTTTTCTGCCCATTCTTTAATCCGGGTCAGATCTTCCTGGAGATAGACACGGTCAGATGCTGAGCGAATTGCTCTCCATATTTTAGCATTGTCTGCAAATATTTGCATTGAAGATAGAATGTCTGCTGGAAGGTCATTAATGTAGACTAAAAACAGTAGCGGGCCTCAGGAGTATGCTGGTACGCAGAATCGACGCTTCACCGCCGCGCAACCCAAGCCAGTCGCGCGGGGGGCTCAGGATACTGCGCGGGTCGCTCGGTCCCCTACGCAGGCTCGAACCCTTGACATCTGGATTACAATGCAGGCTTGTAATTCGTAGGGTCACGGGGAATTAAGTGGAATGGGTTATTAAATGTTGAAATATGAGTTAAGGTGTAAAGATGATAGTGCTCACGGAGTTAGTGGTCACTGTGCTTTCTGCACAAAAACTCGGCTGGGAAGAAAAACCCCGTTTTCTTCATGTTAACCATGTCCGTAGCTCAATCTAGTTCCAAACGGTGTGTGAAACCTAACAGAAACTGAGACTTTCTTTTCACTTTCACCCGGTTGTTGAACAATGAACAATGATTTATCACGGGATAAAAGCAAGTGCTTGACACGTCCCGTAGGAAGGTTGAGGTGAATATGATGAAATCAAAATATATCTGGGTCATCCACCGAACGTCTGCCGAGATGAATACTTTGATCAATTACATCAGTGTAAAAGTAAAAAGATCGAGCGTAAACATTCAGAAAGTCACTGGGATGCAGTGCTCGTTGATGTAAGGCGTGAGGAAAGTAAAATATGGTCGCTCACTTACGTCCATTTGATACTAAATCCTGTAGAAAAGCATACTTGGTGTAATCCACAATAGAAGAGTTTAGGTAACAAAATGCTGGGAGCTAAGAGCAACATCTAGTCGTTTTTTGAAAACATCCAATGTAGGAGAGGATACCACTGAGCCTGGGAGTGCGTTCCAGGGTTGGTAAACCCGAAGGAAAAAGTAATTCCGTCAACACTCTAGACGGCTACATTGTTCCTTCCATTTTAAGCAGTTACCCCTGAGCTGGGTGTTGTGGCTAAGTTTCAGCAAATGGCGGCATACGTGGTCGACGTCAACCAATATCTGCTACGCTATTATGAGATCGCCGAGCAACCTTCATAGCGCCCGCTGAAAATTCCCATCAACTTCAGCCTTCGGTGGTAAAAGTGATAGCGCAGGCCCTTTACATGCTTTGTTGCTCTTCGTTGTGATGCTTCTAACGCTTCTATGTTGCGTTTCAACCAAGATTGCCAAGCTTGGGTAGCGTATTCAACATACGGGCGCACGTAGAAATTGTGCATCATTGGGAAGATTGATGGGTCAAATGTCTCGAATTCCCGTTTGCAACTTGCCGACATTCTGGTTGCCTCTCTTCGCAGATACCTCAGCAAGTTTTGAACAGTTATGGTCGCTCTGTACCATCACAACAAGGTCACTTTCCTGGGAGTTATTCTGCAATCCGTTTGTTCCAAGTAAATAGGTGTAGTTATGTTTATGGCGTAATTGTACAAGGCGACATTTGTCTACTTTGAATGGTAGAGCGTTTTGAACTGACCAGTTCGACACTGTGTTAAGGTCGCACTGGAGCCGTTCGTGGTCGTCCGGTCCTCTGATCCCTCCCATATCTTGATATCAATAGTGAAAAATAGGAAATCCGAAGCAATTGATCTCGGTAAATCGTTAATGAACACCAAGAATGGACGAGATCCAAGCACTGAGCCTTGTGGTACTCCATACACCACATGGATTGCATCAGACCATGATTCCCAGACTCGCACCTCTAGCTGTCGTTCGTGTAGCAAATTGCTAATCCAACTCAGGATTGGGTAGCCAATGACATTATTCCGAAGCTTCTGAGGAAGAATTCTATGATCAAAGCGATCAAACGCTTTTGAAAAGTCCAGGTAGATGACGTCGTCTCCCGCTCCATCAGCAACAGCTTCAGTCCAGCTATCACGTGCAATTAATAGGTTCGTATTACATGAACGCTTTTGACGAAAGCCATGTTGCTCTGGGACTAGCAAGTTGTGGCTTTCCAGATACTGCATCAGCGCATCTGCGATAATTGATTCCATCACTTTGGATAGTTCAGGAAGTAGTGTTGTTGGACGGTAGTTGGTAGGGTCCGTCCGGCTACCTCCTTTATGAATAGGAGTGATGACCCCACGCTTTCATGCTGATGGAATATAATTCGCTTCTAGACATCGCTGATAGAAAACAGCCAGTGGTTCTACTAGATCACTAGCTACAGCCTGTAGAGCCTTTGGTTGGATGTTGTCGACTCCAGGAGAACTGTGGATACGCAAGGATAACAACTTCTTCAACACAGCTTCCGCAGTGAAAGTGATGTCTAAACGCGATGGTGGAGTAATAGTAATGAGGAGAATGTTTGGGCTTCGTTACCTGCTGGAAAGTTTAGGAGTAACGAAGCCGGAGGAGATCAGCTGCTTCCATTACTGATCGCGTACACCCATCAGCCGTGACTAGTTCTGAAATCTTCCGCTTCACCTTTCGAAGGCCCTTAACGTGCCTGTACAGAATTTTTTCGGTTCGTGCAGAATCCTTTCAGTAACCAGAATATGGATCACATTTTACTCTACGGTGGCAGTATGCTGACTGTAAAATTATTGGCAGTGCTTGTGTCAGGTTTAAGTCTTTACAATTAATCCACCAATGATCTACATGTTACCAGCTGCTCAGCTTAGCTCTAGGTGACTTGTGATTTTATTTACGTAAATTCCATAATGTTGAATTTCTGATGTTGGACAACGAGTAAGACAGAGGAACTCGTGTAGTTCCAAACCAAAGTAAATATCAGCCAAATAAGTTGTTGGCTAGTTGGCTCAATAACGCCAAAATTGAGCACCTGCCAGCGAATGAAAAGTTTATAGTGGTGTAACCATTAGAATTGTCTGCTGTGGTAGCAGTTTCCAGATTTGGATAAGTCTGACAGTTTGCGTATGCAATTAGACAGTCAGCATTTGGTCTAGACGTTTTTGCTTTGATATTATAACGAAAGTGATACACTTTTCTAAACCCGGTCGAGAAGAAAACCATTAGTGGTCGGTCGTTAGATAGTGATGGGATTAAGCAACGGATCAGTTCTCCCAGGGGTAAGCATAAACCGAAACATTTCGCCAACTGAGTTTATCGAAAAAGAAAAAGAAATGGTTAGCTTCTTACTGTGGCTGTTTGTTTTTTACATTTGAATACCCATGATCCAAGTCTCACTGCACACCACATTTAGTGTTGCAATCAATGTTTTGCCAATCAGAATATTTGTATACTAGAGGATGGTCCAAGATGTTCCAGTTAGGTAGTGGAGGGTGGAATGCAGGATTCTTTATTCCACTGTCAGTGACTATGTACAAAGATTACTTAACAAAAGAACCAAGTTCAAAATGATAGCAAAGAAACGAGTAGCAATAGTCGTTTCGGCTCTTATGTGCTACCGATTTTATTGTCATTCGTTGACAACGAAGTAGATGGTACAAACATTCAATGAGATGCGAATCATATACTCATACGTAGGCCCGCTATTTCGCACATGACTAAGAGTCCATAAGTTCAAGCTGATCAATACGATACGAACTCTTTGTGTGTAACAGCAGGTAACAAAATGGGTTCGACCTAGATCCTGTGGGTGCACCCTCGGTTCCCGGCATTATCAACAGAAAACGGCCACTTAATTAAAAAAAGGTCTGATTCTGTGCGTTTCATATTCTTTCCGTTTCTTTTCCTGAACAGCGTGATAACATCACTCGCACGCTTTACGAAACGAGGACCTTATCTCCATGCGAGTTATTGATGTTATAGCCGTCGTATAGGATAAGTAACGACACCATGTTTGCTTAAGCGGTGACTCTATCGTTGGCTGGATTCAGTCCTTCCTATTCCAACGACTCTTGTATGTGCGGGTTGATAGCACACTGTCAGAACCGATAGAGATTCACTGAGGCGTCCCTCAAGCCTCGGCACTAGTACCACGGCTATTCCTCATGCTCGTAAGTTAACTAGCGGAATTGCTGACAATGAAAAATGAACAATGAACAATGAACTTATACGGGTTAAGAAGCGTTGCTTTACAAGTACCGTTGGATAGTTGGTGGGGATATCAACATAACAATAATGATGATAAGGATGGTAAAATAGTTAATACTTTAAATATGAAAATAAGGACTTGTCGTTTGTTTCGTTGTAGTCCTGCGATCCTCTTAGATTCACAGCACCCACAGTTAACAACAAATAATTCCATGGTATGCTCCAGGTGTAGGATGGAGACGTAGTGTTAAGTGACAAAGTGTAAGTGGATGAGTGCATCGTCCAAGCGTCTTTTAAATACTGTTAGTGTCGGTGCAGAGACGACCGATTCTGGGAGAGTATTCCATGGGTGATAGACACGAATGGAAAATAAATTTCTGCGGCACTCCAGACGAATGCATTGTTCTGCGAGTTTTAATGAGTGGTCCCTCAAGTTAGTATTGCTGCTGGGTTGCAGTAAAGGGCGGCACACATGATGTGGGTCTCGCAGAATCAAGTATGCCATAACCAGGTCGCCTCGTAGTCTGCAATAGCTCACACTGAACAATCCCAGTCGTTGCAGCCTCTCCTGCATTCCAATTACGTTCTTAGATGCCCGGCGTTGTGGCTGCTCCAGTGCATTAAGATCGTGTTTAAGCCATGGATGCCAGGCTTTAATTGCATATTCGACATGGGGGCGAACATACGCACTGAGCATTTGTCGACATATGGAGCTGTTTATTTATCCAAACGCCCGCCTCAACAGCCCGACGTGTTGGTTCCCGGTCTTTGAGGCCTTTTCGGGTTGCCTGGAGCAACCCAAGTCATCTTGAACCAGGACACTGAAGTCATGTTCGACAGTTGATTGTTGCAGTACATCCGTTCCGAGTCGGTATGAGTAGCTGCTCTGATGTCGGATGGAAAGCACCTTGCATTTACTGACGTTGAAATGCAATAAGTTTTGAATCGACCATTGATATACCGTATCTAAATCACTCTGAAACACATGTTAGCCGGCGTTCGCCTGGATCCTGCGCCAGATCTTGATATCGTCGGCAAACATTAGGAAGTTTGAAGCGATTCCCTGTGCAAGGTCATTAATAAACACCAAAAACAAACGTGGACCTAGAACTGAGCCTTGCGGCACACCACACTCGACTTGTATGGGGTCCGATAAAGAGCTCCGAACTCTGACCACTAATTGCCGTTGAAGTAGAAAGTTGGCAATCCAGCTTAAAAGAGGGTCTCCGATCCCGTAATGCTGCAGCTTGGATAGTAGTATCCGATGGTCTAGACGATCGAAAGCCTTCGAAAAATCCAGGTAGATCACATCAACACCTTCTCCAGTGTCAGCTGCCTCGGTCCAACTACTGCGTGCAATAAGTAAATTCGTTGTACATGGCCGCTGTCGACGGAAACCGTGCTGTTCAAGAGTGATGAGGTTGCAGTTTTCCAGATAGTACACCAGTGCATCGGCAACTATGGATTCCATGACCTTGGAGAGTATAGGAAGAAGGGTTACTGGGCGGTAGTTGGAGGGATCAGTTCTGCTTCCACCTTTGTGAATCGGGGTTATTATTCCAAGCTTCTACATGGCGGGAACTTGGTTCTGGTCTAAGCAGCGCTGGAAAAACAGCTAAATTTGCTGCCAGTTGATTTGCTGCTGCTCCCAATGCCCCTAGACGAATGGTATCGACACCCAGCGAGCTGTGTTTGTGTAGAGAAGTCAGCTTTTGCAATACAGCCTCTGCGGTATAAGTGATGTGGGTTAGTCATGGCGAGCAGAAGACGAAACTTGGTAGGTCGCTTGGTGGCAAGACTCTTTGAAACGTGGGGGCGTATTGCATGTGCAGCGCGTTTGCAACTTCCATAGCCGTTTTTGTTGGGCCATCAGCGGTGCTGAGTAGAGGAAATCCTTGCCTCAACTTTCGTAGGCTAGTAACGTGCTTGTACAGCAGTTTGTGGTTAGCAGTGAAGGTTTTTGCGACATACTGCTGATAGGCGGCTTTGTCTTCTCTTAACAGTTGAGTGCAGTGGTTACGTTGGGCTACGTAGTTGTCCCAAGTTTCTGGTGCTGGAGCTTCTCTGTACACTCGCCATGCTGCGTTGCGTACTGTCATCCATTTTCGAGTTCTGCTCCTAACGAGAGAAATTGATTTGCACTTATTGCAAGCTTTTATCTCTGAAGCCTGTGCAATCAGCTGACTGAATTTTTTGACGAACACGAGCCAGGCGACTTCTGGGGGTTCTTCTTCAAAGAAAGACCATGTTGTGGCGCTGACTAGCTGGGCGAGTCGGTCGTACCTTGTGATGGTTCGCACAGTATCATCGTTATCATTCAGATATTCTGCATAGCAGACGAAGTTGAAACTGATGACTGCGTGATCACTGCGACCCAACGGGCAGTCTACAACTAACACCTCAATCATATGCTCCTCGTTGGTAAGCACAAGACCCAGCACAGATGACCTGTTACCAGTTCTGAATCGAGTGGGCAAAGTGATGTGGTTGTAAAGAGGAACAGTAGTTACTAGATCATGTAGATTGGCTTTGAATTGTTCTCCGATCGTGGCAGCGGTTTCTATATAATCTACGTTGAAATCACCCATGATAAGAATGTGAGTGTACCTTTGTTGTAAACTGCACCTTAAAGCAGCCGCTAGGTAGTAGTCGGTTTCGGGTGTTGAGTTAAGGGGGGCGATACACCAAGACAATAAGGCAAGCGTCCCTGCCTTTTAACTGCAACCCACACCAAAGAGAGTGGGGGGAACTGCGAGTCTGAATCCTCCACGGCTTCACACTGTAAGTCGTTTCGGTAATACAGGATTACCCCACCTCCTTTGGTGTGTCTATCGTTCCGGATCAGCGACATGCCCGTTAGCGAAAATTCAGCGTCCGTCATTCCTGTGTGCAACCATGTCTCGGTGATACCAATGACATCATACGACCCGGAAGCATGGCGATCTTTCAGTTCAGCCAATCTGTTAGAAAGACCCTGAGCATTCGTATACAAGCAGGCAAGTTTCTCGCTCTTTAGGAGCCGGCAGAGAGGTGAATCTCTCAAGTATGGGAGAATGCCGACCGATGGGAGGTCGGCCGTTACTCGTTTTTTGATGGGTCAATGATACCTCGTTTGCAACTTGATTCGGCTAAGGTGCGTCCCAGCCTTCGTTTAAACCTACATCAGAGTCAATTAAAGCAACAGTGAAGTTATGCTTTTGTACATTCGTCAGTATGCTTGCTGCTTCTGTTGCTTTAATATTTGAGCTGTGCAAAGTGTTTGTGACCGTTAACCGAATTTCGGAAGGAAGATGTTTCCGATTTCTCCGGCATCGATCCAAAACATCCTTTGCTTGTTGCTCTGACTGAACCACAAGTTTTAGGATTCTAGGGACGCATCCTCTATAATTAGGTGAGAGATGTATCCTGGTGAGCGATAGTGCCACAAAATTATCCAAAGAAAGTGTTTCACGAATGAACTGCCACTGTTCTAAATCGTGCTTTCCGGCCTCTTGAACATCGTTAGATGGATGTTCTGGCACGCTATGTATGAAGATTGTGTTTAGGCGGTCTTGCTTGCTGTGCCCCTCTTCGGTGTTTCGTTTTGGTTGTCGCGCGCTCCAAGGGACATCAGGGTAGATACGTAGCCTACAGGATTCGTGTTTTAGCGCGCTTGCGGAGAGCAAAACGTTTTCTACGTCGGTGGAGGATTCTAGAGTTACTCGAATAAGTCTGAGTTCACCATAGTGTGACGAGTTCGGATGACGAGTAATTCGTAATAAGTTTATGGGTTGGGCTTTGATACTCATCTGCATGCACAATGAGTTCCATTGGTCTTGGTCGTCTGATAACTTATCCCGCAATGTGATGGCGGTAGATTCAGGGACATTTGAGCATACAACAGTCCGGGCACCTTCGTTGGATCCCTTTTTCGTCGATCTACAATGTATGGTACTTATTTGTCTTGACTTGTTGAAAAGTGATCGTTTGCTGTTTTTCTCTATTCGCGTTAAAGGTGTTTACAATGGAAGAGGCCACAACGGCGGCCTCTCGGTGGACCATTGCAGCAATCTCTGCATATGTAACCGATGTTCTGGGAGGCTTAGTCTCGACAAGATATATTTGAGCTACAGGTACCAAGGGTTGGTGTTCGGCTGCTTCATCCTTGTTACTGCTAGATGTCAGGTCTAGTGGAATTTGCTTAACCAGACGTTTTGAGTGGTGCCTGATTTTCGTTGCCGTGAGTACTGTTTGATTCACGTAGATACAGTCTGTTTTTGCCCGGCGTTCTACAGACAACAGAGATGGAGACGCCGCTGATTGTGGTTCAGGGGAAGCGGATTGTTCAGCATTCTGTTGCTTAGCAGCCGCTATGCTTCTGTGGTCCATACTCGCTTCCATTGAAGTAATCTTATCGTTTATCCTCTACTCTGCTTCTGCGGTTAACCGGTCGCACTTCTGAGCTAGGACGAGCATGCACTTAACGGGTGGGATGGTGGAACTCGTAGTACAGAACCAAAATGCATCTTGGGAGCTATTTCGCTCTCGTACCTGTTGTTGGGACACATTTGCACATTTCGTATGGTACCATTCCAAACAGTGCGAACAAGCCAGACCGATTTTTACTACCCGATGACATTCTCCTAATCCGCAAATGCCTTTCGATGGGAGTCTCTTCGGTTTCGCATTTCTGCCATTCAATTTGATGTCGTTACCTGACCCAGTGTGTTGGTTAGCGTT
>OX104070.1:73557289-73577043 GCA_944474145.2 Dicrocoelium dendriticum | reverse complement strand
GGTATTCAACAACGGAGAAAGAATGCTTGGCCATCGTGTGGGCGTTAGAGAAGTGGAGAAATTACTTACTGGCGAATGAATTCCGGGTCGTCACTGACCACAAACCGCTCTCGTGGTTGATGACGGCGAAAGACCCGCGGGGACGGCTTGCGCGATGGGCCTACCGATTGCAGGAATTCAACTTCATCATTGAGCACGTGGATGGGACGCAGAATGTATTGCCAGATATGTTGTCACGCCCGTGTCTGGACGACATCATGCCCGACAATGCCATACCGGTGCGTGCGTTCGCGATGGGGAGAGGAACCTGCTGGGAGATCAAAGGACAGATGAATTCGTGAATGTGTTGTGCTCTCACTTACGGGCTGGCACCAAACCGGAGGCTACATCGGAGGAGGTGGAGGAACTCCTCAAGATCTGGGACAGGTTGAAGGTCGAAAACGATAACGTGGTGGTGGCGATAGACGGACGGAAAGTGCCTTTTGTTCCACCAAATCAGCGAGAACGTGTGATGCGCATAACTCAGGATGGCGCCCATATGGGATCCGAGCGGGTCTTTGAATTGCTGCGGAGGCGAGTGTTTTGGCGAACCATGAGGAAGGACGTCGCGGCATACCTTCGGGAGTGCCCAAACTGCCAAACGAGTCGGGAGATGGAGTCCCCGAGACCGCCGATGCGATCGATGGAGGTTGGTGAGCCACTTCAGTGTTGGGGACTGGACGTCTTTGGGCCCTTACCAGTGAGTCGAACAGGAAACAGATACATTCTAGTGATGATTGACCACTTCACTCGATGGGTGGAAGCCATACCAATCAGGGACCAAACAGGCGAGACAGTGTCGCAAGTATTCGAATTCAATGTGCCTGCAAGGTATGGGATCCCACAGTGTATCATCACGGACCAAGGGCCCTGCTTCGAGTCAAGAGCGTTTAAGTCAGTGTTGGACAAGTGGGGCATCCAGAGACGGCGAACTTCACCGTACCACCCACAAACCAACGGGATGACCGAGCGGTTCAACCGGACATTGAAGACGTGGATAAACTGCACGAAGTTGGCATGGGAAGATGCTTCGCCTCAGGTTCTGATCGCGTATCGGACCAGCATGCAATCAACCACCAAGGTCTCGCCATTCGAATTACTGTTCGGCAGAGAACCACGGATTGCGCTCGATACTTGCCTACCGAACCAGGGTGAGTGGAAACATCCAGCTGAGCATCAAGAGCGACTGCGAGGGAAAGCTAGAAGCGAAACCAAAGCTCGACAAGCGCGGAATAAGCGAAATTACGACGCCAGGCATGAGGCTCACAAGTGGAGGCCATTCAGGATTGGAGAACGGGTCAAGTTACGGAACAACGATCGGCCGGATCATGACGGGCCGGGCGCAAGCAAGTTCAGAGAACGCTGGAAAGGCCCCTACACCATTATCGACCAGAAAGCGGACAACTTCTTAATCGACTGCGGAGGAATGAAACGTTGGGTGAATGCTGCTCTCCTGCGACCATGGTACGAGAGGAAGAAAGGTCCTGGAGGAGGGGCGGGTGTAGAGGGGCCGCTTCCAAGAATGGCTCTGGGGAGCTCTTCGGAGCTAGCTGAGAGCGGATCGCGAAAGACGGCTAGCGACGAGCCTGGGCCCGGAACTACGGAGCGGGAATATGTGGACAGCGCAATAAATCAGACAAATACGCCGCTAGCGCAGCCCACAGGACCGAGGCCGAGCCGATTGACACAGCCCAGAACAAGCAAGTCGAGAGCTCTCGAACGACTCCTGGCCGATCCAAATCGGGTACAGAGAAGCGGAGATCGAGGCGAAAACAGGAAGGCGGGACTTCCAAGTCAGAGCTCCCGAGGCGAAAGGACTGGCTCGCCTCTAACATCCGTACCTGTGTTGCGTGGTGGGACGGAAATCTAGTCGATATTCGATGGCGCGCGTGAGACCCGGATGTGCCCATTTTCGGTGTGCAATAAACGTCTACCCCCTGTCTTGTCGTTCTCGCTACACTGGTGCCGTGACCAACCGCGATGTAGTTGACCCAGTTGGAGCAATTTGCGGCCGGTGACGTGGAGGCGTGGCTTGATGAGTTCGACGGAATTGCCGCTTGCGCGGGTGTGAGGGGGATGCAAATTTGCTAATTACTTTGGGCACACGGTTGAGTGGACGAGCCAAGGCGGTGTATCTGCTCACTCGAAAGGCCAAACCCGGTTGTTCGTTCGCTGAGATGAGGGCTGCCTTGTGTGCAGAATTTGGGAAGGATCTGGAGAGAGAACGAGCACTGCAACGATTTCACGCAGCCAGATGGGACGAACAGGAGGATTTGATGGTGTTTTTCCAGCAGCTGGACAGACATCTAACGATTGGGCTCCCCGAGTTAGAGGGTAACGCAAGAGAGCGCCTACTGAAACAGCAGTTTATCCGAAGTCTGCCCGGTCCACTCCATGATCAGGTGAAATTGGCGTCGATGGTGGGAGACAGCAAAGCGTTGGATCTGGTGACGGTCGCCCAGAATTTGTCGGAACGAGTGACAGTGAGAAGCATCCAGCATGCTGAGTTGGAACAGAAAGTAAATCGCCTATCCGAAATGGTGGAGCAGCTGTTGTCGATAGAGTCTTCAAGCACCACTTCACAACGCAATGTACGGGTAATCCGGAACGGTCGCCGCTGTTTCCGATGCAACCAGAATAGTCATGTGGCGAGATTCTGCACCAACGTCAATGTGCCCCATTGTTTCTCTCTATCCATGCCGAGTCGGTGGCGAGTACCAGTCCTCCAGGTAACTATAGAAGGTGTGTCTGTCCGAGCCATAGTAGTCACAGGAGCGGCAGTGTCAATTACGAAGAGGTTCAATGAGGTTCCAGTAAACCCATCTTCAATCACGATGCAGACGGTCGGTAGGCATTCTTTAAAAGTGACGGGCACGCAGCGGTTACGAATCAGGATTGGAGAAACGCTCATCAGCCATGACATGTTCATCGTGGAGGAGACGACCGAAACCATCATCGGAACCGACATCCTGAAACGGCTCGGTGTCACAATTGACCTGAAAAGCGATGTGGTGATCGTGGCTAACGAGACGATCGAGATAAACAAGGGGAGAACCGACCGGGTTGGTGCCCTCAAAGCCGTGCCTGATTGTCAGAACCGTGCAATACGCAACGTACTGAGCAGGTATGCCCACTTATTCACAGACGCGGAAGATGATTACGGATTTTGCAATTGGGTTGAACACCGAATACCGTTGATCCCAGGAGGACAATGCAAGCCAATCTTCAGACGAATTCCACAGAACACCTTGGTTGAGATACAGAAGCAGGTGACCGAGATGGAATCGAAAGGAATCATCAGGCGAACGCACAGCCCGTATTCATCACCCGTGTTATTGACGAAGAAGGCCGACGGAACCTATCGATTTTGCATCGATTTCAGAGAACTAAACAGGGTGACTGTGAAGGATGCATTCCCGATGCCTCAGATGGAAGAAATTTTCTCAAGCCTTCACAGTGCGAAGCAGATATCTCTGATTGATCTCCGCTCGGGATATTGGCAACTGCCGATCGCAGAAGAAGATCGCCACAAGACGGCGTTCAGTGTCAATGGCCAGCAGTATGAGTTTTTGAGAATGCCGTTTGGATTGTGCAACGCCCCGGCTACATTCAGGCGTTTGTTGCTGATGGTCCTCGCGAACCTGCAAGGCGTGGTTGTTTATGGTGATGACATCATCATCTTCTCTGAGACGGAACAGGAACATGTGACCAGACTTGGAGCAGTACTGCAGAGACTGGACGAAGCTGGTCTGAAACTCAGTCGTAAAAAGTCGCAGATTGGCCAAAAGTCAATTGTATGCTTGGGTCACATCGTGGGCAATGGTCAAGTCCATCCACTTCCGGAGAAACGCGAGACAATCAAGTGCTTCGCAAAACCAAAATCCAAGCGTCAGCTCCGTTCGTTCTTGGGAGTGGTGGCATATGATTCAAAGTTTGTGCCCCAGTTCGCAGAGAAGGTCAGCCCGTTGTTAAAGCTGCTTCGCAAGGACGTGCCGTTCGTGTGGACAGCTGAAGCGGATCAAGCCTTTGACCATCTAAAGGCATGCATAGCAGAAGCCCCGACATGTCTACGGCTACCCAATCCTGGTGAGAGGTTCACTGTGGCTGTCGACGCAAGCAACGTGGCAATCGGTGCGGTTTTGTCTCAACCGGCTGGGGTGGTGGAGTACGCGAGCAGAGTGCTGACGGGGGCGAAACAGAAGTATTCAACAACGGAGAAAGAATGCTTGGCCATCGTGTGGGCGTTAGAGAAGTGGAGAAATTACTTACTGGCGAATGAATTCCGGGTCGTCACTGACCACAAACCGCTCTCGTGGTTGATGACGGCGAAAGACCCGCGGGGACGGCTTGTGCGATGGGCCTACCGATTGCAGGAATTCAACTTCATCATTGAGCACGTGGATGGGACGCAGAATGTATCGCCAGATATGTTGTCACGCCCGTGTTTGGACGACATCATGCCCGACAATGCCATACCGGTGCGTGCGTTCGCGATGGGGGAGAGGAACCTGCTGGGAGATCAAAGGACAGATGAATTCGTGAATGTGTTGTGCTCTCACTTACGGGCTGGCACCAAACCGGAGGCTACATCGGAGGAGGTGGAGGAACTCCTCAAGATCTGGGACAGGTTGAAGGTGGAAAACAATAACGTGGTGGTGGCGATAGACGGACGGAAAGTGCCTTTTGTTTCACCAAATCAGCGAGAACGTGTGATGCGTATAACTCATGATGGCGCCCATATGGGATTCGAGCGGTTCTTTGAATTGCTGCGGAGGCGAGTGTTTTGGCCAACCATGAGGAAGGACGTCGCGGCATACCTTCGGGAGTGCCCAAGCTGCCAAACGAGTCGGGAGATGGAGTCCCCGAGACCGCCGATGCGATCGATGGAGGTTGGTGTGCCACTTCAGTGTTGGGGACTGGACGTCTTTGGGCCCTTACCAGTGAGTCGAATAGGAAACAGATACATTCTAGTGATGATTGACCACTTCACTCGATGGGTGGAAGTCATACCAATCAAGGACCAAACAGGCGAGACAGTGTCGCAAGTATTCGAATTCAATGTGCCTGCAAGGTATGGGATCCCACAGTGTATCATCACGGACCAAGGGCCTGCTTCGAGTCAAGAGCGTTTAAGTCAGTGTTGGACAAGTGGGGCATCCAGAGACGGCGAACTTCACCACACCACCCACAAACCAACGGGATGACCGAGCGGTTCAACCGGACATTGAAGACGTGGATAAACTGCACGAAGTTGGCATGGGAAGATGCTTTGTCTCAGGTTCTGATCGCGTATCGGACCAGCATGCAATCAACCACCAAGGTCTCGCCATTCGAATTACTGTTCGGCAGAGAACCACGGATTGCGCTCGATACTTGCCTACCGAACTAGGGTGAGTGGAAGCATCCAGCTGAGCATCAAGAGCGACTGCGATGGAAAGCTAGAAGCGAAACCAAAGCTCGACAAGCGCGGAATAAGCGAAATTACGACGCCAGGCATGAGGCTCACAAGTGGAGGCCATTCAGGATTGGAGAACGGGTCAAGTTACGGAACAATGATCGGCCGGATCATGACGGGCCGGGCGCAAGCAAGTTCAGAGAACGCTGGAAAGGCCCCTACACCATTATCGACCAGAAAGCGGGCAACTTCTTAATCGACTGCGGAGGAACGAAACGTTGGGTGAATGCTGCTCTCCTGCGACCATGGTACGAGAGGAAGAAAGGTCCTGGAGGAGGGGCGGGTGTAGAGGGACCGCTTCCAAGAATGGCTCTGGGGAGCTCTTCGCAGCTAGCTGAGAGCGGATCGCGAAAGACGGCTAGCGACGAGCCTGGGCCCGGAACTACGGAGCGGGAATATGTGGACAGCGCAATAAATCAGACAAATACGCCGCTAGCGCAGCCCACAGGACCGAGGCCGAACCGATTGACACAGCCCAGAACAAGCAAGTCGAGAGCTCTCGAACGACTCCTAGCCGATCCAAATCGGGTACAGAGAAGCGGAGATCGAGGCGAAAACAGGAAGGCGGGACTTCCAAGTCAGAGCTCCCGAGGCAAAAGGACTGGCTCGCCTCTAACATCCGTACCTGTGTTGCGTGGTGGGACGGAAATCTAGTCGATATTCGATGGCGCGCGTGAGACCCGGATGTGCCCATTTTCGGTGTGCAATAAACGTCTACCCCCTGTCTTGTCGGTTTTGCTACACTATGACCCTAGACACGAGATTAAAGACTTTCTTATCAATGTCAGAATGCAGACAAATATCATATAAGGTTATTGTGCCTGCATTCATAAATTGTAACACAGCCGTAAGCAGAACGGAATTTAGAAAGCGTCTGCCTCACTGCGGACGAGCAGGCGATCGATCGACTAGGCCTGTGAGTTTTGAAAAAAAGCA
The DNA here is from genome assembly GCA_944474145.2 of Dicrocoelium dendriticum. NCBI lineage: Eukaryota > Metazoa > Platyhelminthes > Trematoda > Plagiorchiida > Dicrocoeliidae > Dicrocoelium > Dicrocoelium dendriticum. The sequence goes on along the minus strand of OX104070.1, from coordinate 73,570,613 downwards.
CAGGTAATCGTGCTTTTCCTGATACTTGAATAAAAAGTTTGTGTGCAGAGTGGTGTTGGTTTTTTCTCTTGACGCGGTTGGGAATACCAGTGAGCAGAAGCAAAGAAGAATCGTTTAAAACAGTGGTAACAGGAGTCAGAAGAACCCAAAGATCTCATTCAGTTTTGAATAATTGCATTCACCTTTACAGTAGCAGCAGTCGTAGTTCGAAAACTCACAGTGGTGGTCGCTCGAACTGCTATCACATAAATTAAACATTCAAGTAGAATGGAAACAGGAACAGAAGCTGACATCACAAGAAATGGTTTCAGCAAGCTAGAGGTTGCTCAGCTTGAATCCTGATACAAATGTGGTCGCAAATTCGGAAGCCAGGAAAGGGCAACACTTTTGCCACACTGTCCCTTCAAAATCAGATGTGCCCATCAGACCTGAGGATGCAACGTTAGAAATCAATGGCAGTAAGGTTACGCACTTGAATAGACGCCACGAAGCAATACTTCAACCTGGTCCACAATGCTGCAGAGTCAGCAATGCTGCCCAGATCCTCAGGTCAGTCACCAAACCAGTATCTAGAACAAAGCGACTTTTGTCAGGCAGGAAAGTAAAGCAGTGCAGTTATCATGCGGGGGAAAAGTGGACAGACAGCGTGGGTCATTTCAAAGGTGAAACATGGTGTATTCACGAGGCTTCCGAGGACCGAAGAGGTGCTCGAGAGAAAGAGTGATTCACAGAAACGGTTGGGTCATCTACGAGCTAATGGTAGAGAACGAAAATGGGTCAGGCTCGTCAATCAGACGAGGCCGAATCACGGCAAGACTCTAAATTTCCGTAACCGCCACGCTGACCTTGGGATATCCTGATATACACGTTTTGTTTGGAAGACGAAGCTGAGTGGATATGTGGATCCCGACATAAGATGCAAGCAGCAGATGACGCACAATGAAGGCCGACCCGAAAGCGGAGACGATCATTATGGCTGCATGTTTATCCCCAAAGCGGAACACAGTCGGTCGCTTACGTGCCACACGGCCGGTTATGCAGGTGAAGTCGAAGACGAAGGCAACCGCGATATCTACAAGTGGACTTCAAAGTAAAAACCTACGACTAAACCCAAGTATGGAAAACAGGTAGGAACAATCAATTTGAAGGGGGTGGTGCTGCATTTGGGAAGAGTGTGCCTAAGTACGATCGATCAGGCTATCGATCGAGTGGGTCAGTGACTTGTTAAAAATGCACACCTAATTCTGCTGTTTCCGATACTTGTGAATGGAAGGTTTGTACGCAGGGCTGTGGGAGTTCTTTCCCTTGAAACTTCTGGGAGTGGTAGAGAGCAGAGCTAAAGAAGAGACGTTTGCTACAAATGCGCTTCGATGCAAAAACCGTTGCGAGATCTTCGATTTACCTAGTTATGAAAGTTTATTGCTGGACAGGAGCATTGGATGTCATGCCTTGTATAAGGAATATCGCTTGAGTCCTAATTGCTAGCCCGCAAGATGCATTTTCCCCTAGCGTTCGTTGATAATCCTTTTGAAATTATTTCAGTTCCTGTGACCGTACTCAATTTGCGGTGAATTTCACATATGGTCTCGAAGGTACATCACAACTTCAACCAGACACGACAACCTAGGTTGTTAGGGAATAGAGTTATTTAAACATGAGTTAAAAGTATGTATGAAAACACAAAGTATCCGCACTGATTTCTTCAAAATGTTATTCTGATGATAACGGCAACGACTGAATTCGAAGGCTCTGGTTGATTTAACTCCTTCCCAGCTTGTCTGAAGTGTAGTAAATACGAACCATTCACACTTTCAGTATGTTGAGATGTTGCATTTTATTCCTGTTTATCTCTGCGGATGGTCCACATAATTAACTGTTGTTTCTTAAAAAGACCATTCTGGCCTGGGGTACAAAAATACATGAAAGTGCCAAACTGAATCCTGCAGAAAAGCCTGTAGATCTAAACACAGCTACTAAGTTTTGTGATATTTTTCCTGCTCTGCAACTATCATATTTAGTTATTTATGAGCGAATCGTTTTTGTTATTCTTAACCAATCCTATTTCCTTCCGGAGATATCAACAAAAACTACAGAATGCTTCATGAAATCCATCAATGTCAATTCCTACACACATCGGCTGCTAGTGATGCATCCATCCGGAAGATCGTCTTGTGTGACCACTTTAACGTAAACTATTTTCAGCCATTCATCTATGAAATTCGACCACATCAAGCACAATCCGTATGTCACACTGTCAAGATATAACTTGGTTTGATATTTTCTTTCACCTTTCTCTTCCTTACACAGCCAGTAATATCAAATATTTCTTCTACTTTCCCTTAAAGCAACAGCCCATGCGCAGATAACAACTCTCAATGCCCCGCGATATCAAATACTGTACATTGCGTACACACGCAACTGTTGAAAAAACCTGTATAATCCTTTCATAAGTACCTGGTATATCGATTTTCCGAGCAACCAACTAAAACGGCGATCCCACCGCACAATTTGATCAAGAAATCAGTCGGCCTTTCTTGACGGATTTCTATTCAAAAGTTTCTGACTTATCATCATTCTTCTATGTACATTTCTATCTTCTCGTATTCTATATTTTGCTTTACTCCGTTGCTGACCACGACTGGGCCGATCTCTTGAGGTGACGGATATTTTCCTTCCAAAATGCCTAAGACTTCCTGACAAGTAATAAATGTGCTTTACTGAAAACAACCGTTTGATGGTTCTGGCCCTATGGTCTAAATGTCTATGCATATACAATTAAAAACGCTATAAATGTGAGTACAATAAGTGCTGGTTAACCTGCTTCTAAGCCACATCAACACATGGTCAGGAAAGACATGAAAATGAGGGTGGAACATTTCGAGAAACAAGCCTGCATGGAAGCATGTCCCTTGGAGACGAGTACAAGATTGGCCGTATTAGTTTGCTAGGAACCTTAGATTCATCTGCATATTTTATTATTATCAACCACTCCAACTATCTGAAAGATGCAATTGCTCAATCAGCTCCGCAAATAGTTTCGCGAACTGCTCTGAAAAAACTTCGAAGCGATAATATCCATCCCATGTGATCCCGTTGTACACATTGACCAGACCAATCAGCTGGACTGTGCCACACACTGACAAGGAATATATTACTTACAAAGGAGTATTAGGGGTAGTTGAATAGCATAGGTAGAAATGCGTCACATATAGACGCACTCAGACCGCCGTCCCAAGCCCGGAAAAACACTGTACACGCGCTTTTCATCCTTTCGAGAATCTTCAGCGGTGCGCATGCCATCGGATACTGGTGGGGCTGAAACCCGCAACTCAACTGTTGCCAGTCCGTGCTTGAGACCACTGAGCTTTGGGGGACGGCAACGACCATGGTAAATAAGTTATTGGATGTGATATGTAGTCACTCAATATTCACTTGCTTACATGTTACCGCCGTGCAGAGTACAGGGTAGCCCCCTCATCAAACCGCAAGCTTAATAAAATTAAGCTGCCAATTAACTTAGGCCTTAGAAGCGGTTTCGTGTGCGTACTGCTTACAGAGGAGTAGTAGGGAGAGTTGAATGTTACAGGTAGAAATTCGTCACATACACTATTTTTTGTTGTTGTGTAGATTCGTCGCAGTTAGACCCAGACAGACAGCCACTACGAACATCCACTATTTATTTATTTATCAATTGTTCTCCTCGTGAATCACGCTGTAGAATACCGTCCGATCTAGTCGCGGCGACGACGCGCGCGCAGCTTGAACTTTGAAGAAATCTTTTCGTCATTATTATTGCCCTCGAAATATAGTTGAAAGCGTATTCCATAAAGGCAGAGTTAAAAACTTCGTTTCGTTAGTTATTAGATTGCTGTCACCAAGACAGAGCTAACAGACGGAACCTTTGGCATACGGATTTCTCGTTCTGTGCCCTGGTTCCCTTGCATCTTGGATTTGCTATCAGGATTCACACTGGCATTCATTTGGCGGTGGATTGCTTGTCTTTTGTCCTACGCTGATGTTGATACTTAATATATCCTTGAGTTCGTTACATTAATTTTTATTCATGTTTGCTGTAGTTGTGGTTTTCTCAGTGGCTATCTTTGGTTACTGTTTCTCCGCATCACTGTTCATTTTATCCCTGCGTCAGTAATAAATTCGAACCTTTAGTTTTTATTTATGGTTGGCGGCATCCGCTTTCGGATCTTCCTCTCACTGTGGCCAGCTACAGGGCGTATGCGCCTGGGTGGCTTGCCCTGCATCACCCAAACATCCAACCACACACCCCATATACAGTGTAAACCCGAAGGAATAAGACCGGGAGGCATGCGGATGGGAGCTATGTTTCATCAACGGAGCCGACCCACAATCCTTCAGAGGCAAACACAAGTATGCTGTATTTTGGGAAACAATCGCACACAAATCTGTGACTGGACTCTAGTCCACTCCACACTGAGTGCATGGAACGACGCTTCGGGCTTAGCACGTCCACAAAGACCGTGAACCTTGTCCCCTCCAGCAACGACCAACTGTCTCCTAGAGGCAGTATGTACGAGGCTGTGGGTAGTAGACAGATAGGCACCTTGTCAACATTCACATCATGCGCAGCCACACCGGGGATGTCAAACAACATCTAATCACTTTAAATAACATTATCAAATAACACATTTCAGTCAAAGCATACAGCTGTGCAGACATGAGTCTTCGCTAAATTAGCAGATGAAGTGAGTTGGTTAGCAACGAATCCACGATAAGTACAAAATGTCCAGAAGTTACTCAAATATGCTACAAACGCAGTAAAGTTAACGGGTAACCAAAATTAGTGTAAGCAACGTGTGTAAATTAGTAGAAGCTTTTTCGGACAGGCAGAATAATCCAAAAAAGTGGTCTGTAATTTATCCAGCTTAAAAAGACCTAGTGTAAATATATGTTGGTATAGGCCAGCTGTGGTGACGAAGCATCATGAATGCAACATTAGCCACAGCATGGGCACCGGCTTTATATATACCTTTATACATCTACAAGTATTTTTCATCGAGTTTGCATTGCAGAGCTCTATTCTCATAAATCGTGCTTCCTTGTTCGGTCATGACATCAACGGACCTGTCTTATTGTAGAGAACATAGTTGTGAGCAAGCCTCCCGAGCTACCAATATTCCAATTCATTTCGAATAGTTGTGATATAGTAATAAAGAAAGGAATTCATTGAGATGGGTGCTTATCATGGTGCCATAGTATTTGTTTGCGGTTGGATTGCATTATCTTCCTTTCATAGTAACTTGAAGTAGATTTGCCTTCGTTGTGCATGTTTGGCGGACACCTGCTCGAGTTTACTAGATGTGGGACACCTCGTTCGGTCTCGGAATGCCGCTGGTGGACAAAGTGCCTCGGACGACGACTACCCGTAAGATGCATTAGGGCAGAGAGGCTGATTCAAGAGCATGGCTCCATTATTGAACCATTGCGAGAAAACAATTGATGTGTTACTTTCACATAGCGAGCATTAAGTACGTAACACTGAGCCCGCCATGGGTAGGCAGAGAAATGTGCTCATTTACAACCGAGAAGAAGCAGCAATACGTGAGACTAAGACCAGACGTGAACTGGATTGAACACGTGTCCAAGACCCATTTCATATTGTAGGTGTGTCACCGCTCGTTGGCATTAAAATTATCCATCGGTTTGGCAGTTAAAAAAGTGTAAGTGCGCAGCACCGGAGGGAGTTAGCAAGGTCGACTTCGGTAGAATTCAAAATCCGCTTAACCTTGACCTACTTCTCAACCGAGCAGGCCTATTGGCTAATCAAAACTTTGCCGATATCAGGTAGCTCCAATACGTTCGCTTCCAGAACCAAAACCAACTCATTATTAAACAATACTAACTTTGACTCTATCGTGTTAGATAGCTTCACCTACGTTAACAGAAATCCGGTTGCATATTCTATACCGCGAAATATGATACATGGAGTTCGTTGTGATCAATTCCCCAGACGAACATTGTTAACTGCTCCCATCTCACATCTCCAAACAGAACAAATGGAACGCAGGTTAATAGGCTAACGGTTCCTTCAGAAATACCGCTCCATCATGAATAATCTTGCATCACTGAGGAATTTTATTCCTGCAGAAATTTAAGTTGGAAGTGTGCGATCGAATATCATTAAAGGGACCATCACAGTGGCAACGGAAAAGAGATACCTAGTAACCGTGGTTAGTTCAGAGGTCGGGCTAAAAGGAAAGCGTTTTGACAACTACCAGAAGAGCAAAATCAAAGTCAGCAGTAAAGGTGATAAATGCGGCCAATAAGATTAGGATTGCCAGCCGTAGAATGAAAAAAACACAAGTTGATCTCGGGGCCGCCAAAGCTACTAGAGCAGGTAAAAACAAAGCTAACCTGTCCGGAAGAGGCATGCAGTAACTTAAATGATCTCCAAATGGCCCAAAAGGAATTTCCAGTTAACCTAATAATAGTGAGGCAAAAGTCAGGATACACCCTCAGTTCTACGCCCAAAGGGGAACTATAACTTGCTGCTGACAGATGAGAGCAGATTCGACAAACGCATCTGAATATTTCGTGCACGAATCCTTGCAGCATGAGGAAAAATATGGGGAAGAGAAGGTTGACGTGTTCGCCAAACCCAGCACATTTGTTGCAGAGGCTTCACTGACAAGCAAGGCAATATCCTCAGTGCGGGCTGTTAGGGTCTGATTTGCAGAGCCCGTAAGCCGTTAGCAGATTCAAGTGAATATTAATCGACTCCTGTTAGAATGTCAGTCTTCCATTGGCTCCGGTGGGTCAGTCAAGTGGTCACGTCTTCGCCCTCTTGATCTGTTACTTATCCTTGTCCTCACCTGCAGAGCTTCGCAGACACCCACTAGTTCCTGCTTCTTGTTGATTGATTTCCGGTCCGAAAGCCACGCTTCGATCAACTCACGTGCCCTGCGGTGACGTTTCTCAGATCGAACTGATGGCCTTTAGCATTTTTAGATACTGACATCAGTGACTTTTCATCTTGTCGGTGGAGGGCCTGATTGTGTTTACGCAGTATTGTACCAAGTTGCCTACCTGTCTGGCCCACGTAGTACTTGTCGCAATTTTTGCAGCAAATTTTGTAAATCACACCTGATGCTTCTTCTTTACGCAGCTGATCCTTTACCCTAAAATTTTTACTCCAAACAGTTTCCATTGCTTCATGTGAAAATTTGATCCCGTGAGGCATTTAAAGCCTTGCTGCTATCTCAGAAATCCCATGGATATAAGATAGGACGATGGTTTTCCTTTCCATTGCGCTGGTGGAAGGGAGTTGTGGTTGATTCTTTAACACCAGGCAGTGTAGAATATAAGTTTTAGGCTAAGAATTCCACTGCAACATGCTAAATAGGTGATCTTTCTCCGCTTTCCTTAGTTGCAGCGTGCTACATAGTGTTTGTGCCCGTTTGAAAAGCGTCCTGACGCAACTGCGTTTGTAAATGGCCGGGTGGTTACTGTTATAGTTTAAGATCTGATCAGTGTGCGTCGCTTTTCGATAGACTGTTGTTTCCAGGGACCCGGAAGCATGTCTTCACAAGCACGTCTAAGAAAGGCAAATGACCATTGTTCACCTCATCTCTGGTGAAATGGATGCCAGTGAAAATATTACTGGTGAGCTGCTGTGTTTCTTGTAGCTTGGAGCGCTTGATGCTGACAAAAGTATCGTCCATGTAAAGTAGCCAAATCTTGAGCTACACCATCGGCAGTGCCTTATGTTCTAGTGCTTTCATTACTGCCTTGGCTAACAGTCCAGTGATTGCGGAGGTCATCAGCGTACCCATTATCTGTTTGTACTTTTGCCCATTGAAAGTGAAGTGTGTGGTTAGGCAGAAACGAAGCAACTCCATCATTTGTGAGACTCCAAACCTGGTGTTCATCATTGCCGCCCCGTGTTGCTCAAGTAAGTTAATCATGGTTTGCCTTGCCATCTTCGTGCCAATTGAAGTTAGTAAAGCTGTGACATCAAAGGATACCATCATCTCGTCTCTTTCTATTGTTAATTCTGAGTTATTCAAGGTATCCTTCTGCCGATTTGATTGAATACCCTGAATCTGCGGTTAGGTTTTTAGCCTTTTCCAGAGTTTATAGACAGTCTGTATTTCCGTGCCCCGGGTACTGACATGATAGGGTGAAGCGGTACCCCATTTTTGTGTACTTTGGGTAGACAGTAGAACCGTGGTATCACTGAATTCTCGGGTTTCCTTTTGCTGTGTTCTATCTACGTGATATGTCTCATTTGTTCCCGTTTTGAAGTGCTCGTTTAATCTGGCTTTCCAGGCGTTTTGTTGGAGCTTCACTTATCTGCTAGTAGGTGTTCAGATCACCGAGCAGTTCATGTACCTTCTTCATTTAGTCAGATTTGTCCATTACCACTTTGAGTCGCCCCATGTCGGCCGGGAATATAACAATAGTTTTGTCGGTTTTGATGCTTGCCAAGGAATTTTGTTCGCTTACGATGCATATGTAGTTTCCCACTTTCTGACTCAGAGTGGGGAGGATGCTATGTCGAATTACGTGTTGGGCTTCCGAAGCAATGTTACATGTGGCCAGCGTCAACTCAAGTGCGGCTAGGAAATTAACGGGACTAGCAATTTTGTAAATGGTTTGGCTTACCTCGCAAAATGACTGTTCGCTCTGTATCTAATGAAGTTCTTTTGGATAGATTCTTAATCCAGGTATCTTCTTCATTTTCTAGTTTCTCTTTCGAGATTCTGTCTTGCTTCCAATTAAGCTTCTGCTTTCTTTGAAGCTTTGTCTTGTGAATTCTAATATCTATCGCTTTCCCAAGCTCTCTGATCAACAGTTCTGTGAAGTTTGATAAGCCTATCTCCCTTTGTTGGTCCAATAACCGTTGATACTTTTGCCGGCGGTTGTGTGCATCCCTGATCAGCAGACGTAGCATCCGTTGTCCATGTTGTTCGTTAATCATCCAAGCCAAAGGATTGTGGATGTGTGGGCGGTAATGTAGAATTGGTGGTAGGACTTGTCTCCGCCAAGATTTATGCAGGAAGTAGAGTTGATAGCTAGTGGAGTATTGTCGGCTAGTAAAGGTCTGGTGAAGGTCGATCAGTATTCATTAGATCTGGCTCTGGCTTACGGGGCTCTGCGAATCAGACCCTAATAGTCAGCACTGAGGATGTTGCCTAGCTTATCAATGAAACGTCTGCAACAAATCTGCCTGGTTTTACGAACACATTAATCCTCTCATCCTCACTCTGATCTACAGATTTTCTCAATAATTTACATACTATTTGGGGTGGCTGGCCATGAGTTTCAGATTAGTCGACTTTATTGCAATCACAGAGATCTGGCCATCACCAAATGAGTCAATAACTTATTTCATGCTTGCCAACTTTTTTGGGTAAAGAATAGTTCCTCCTAATTTTCTAGATTGGGACGGGGTGCTCTGGCTTAAAGCTGTCAGTACACATATTGGGTAGCTCTGTTTACTATGTGCACGAAAATTTTTTCAGGTAACGTCTTATATTTTGAGGGTGTTGGGTAAAGTTGAATTAATTGTTTGTTTTATCGTAGCCCGTCTTCAAAGCGAGAAGATTACATGGAGCTGCGTGATGCACTAAAACGAACTGCGCATTCGTTGCAAAGTTTTGTAATCGCACGTGACCAGAACCTACCACATGTCGACTGGGACATACTCTCATTAGGCAGACTCGTTGGAGGATGAATTAGTACAATGAGCACAGGAATACGTCCTTGTGCAGCACGTCATTCTTCCAACTAGAACACGCGGAAAGAACACATTTTTCCTTAGATGTTGTGATAACCAAGTATGGTTGCTTGTCAGCCATTAATGCTGTGTCTTCTATAGGTAAGAGAGATCATTACTTTCTTTCCTTTTCCATTTATGTTCCTAGGCTGTTAGTTAAACCCCGATTGACGCGGAATCTAAGCCGGATTACCATAACACTTTTGAGGGATAGAGACGCACTATTACCTGCGTTCCTGAACAGGAGAAGGCAACGCTGGATTAGAGGTGGCACGTGATCAAAAGTGACCTCCTACAGTTGCTAGAAGGGTTCGATACCTTGTGCAGAAGCCGCCAATCGCATAAGCTTTGCTGGTGGCGCCGACGTATTGATCGGATTATTAAATCGCGGAATAGTCATTGTAAAAGGTGCCACGAATCTGGTGGGTTTCTCAGGCGGCTTAATCAAAAAAGAACTCGAAATTTGGCGGTCAAACTGTAGAGGCAGGCCAAATACTCCTATGAGCTTAAGCTGGCGCAAAACGCAAAAACGAACCTGAAATGTTATTACAGCCACGTCCAGTCAAAAGCCTCTGTGAAGGAAGTAGTTGACAATTTAAGCATAGAAGATGGGCAACAGACTACATGAGTTGCTGCGTGTTTTCCAGTAAGTCCATCGAACGGACAATGGGTATTCAATACCGTTGCCGTCATATCGCGTAAGAGAGTGCAAAGTGGACGAACTCGTCATGCTTTCTCCAGATTTTTTCTCTTTTCTGAAGGACTTAAATCCATACAAATCATCTAGTTATGATAATGTGCTCCCCTCTATTTACAAGCCCATTTCCGCCATACTGCTGCTTCCTATTTCTGTGCTGTACAACATGCCTGTTCTAGAAGGAAAATACTACAGGATTTTAAGGAAACAGTTGTAGTGCCGATCCATAAGAGGGGTTTTAAATAATTACCCAATACCGGCTTTTTAGTCGGACTAGCATTCCTCTGAAATGTTTAGTGAAAATCTTTAGGAATATAATCTGTGTTCATCTGCCTGCTAATAACTTGTTTGGAGCAGAACATTATGGCTTCGTCAAGAAAAAGTCATACATTACCAACCTGCTAAATTTCTTCAGTGCAATGACTTGATTTTTGTACCAGTAGAAGTATGTTACCCTAACTTCAGCAAAGCTTTTGATTCGGTGAATCACGGATTCTTGTTAGAAAACATGACCTGGTTTGGAGTCCCTCATCAGCTGCTTCCTTGGCTTTCTTGGCATTCTTTAATGGCAAAACGTTTCGTGACGTTACTTCGACCACAGGCACTGCTCCCATCGTAGTTCCCCAGGGATCAGTACTTGTACCGTTGCTATTTCTCATGTTTATAAATGACTTGGTCCCACTATTTGAAGACCACACCTAGGTGTTTGCTGACCACATGAAACTTGTCAGTATGGGAGTCAAGGCTTCGTTATCCATAGATTTTGTTACCTTTCTTAATTGGTCATATTTGTGAGACTAATCACAGAACACCAGAAAATGTCAGATTCTAACCACGCGTGATGAAGAGTTTACTATATGTACAACTAATGGGTCCCTAACACTGCATCATGTCACTGAGGTGCGTGATCTCGTTTTCATCGTGATGAGTGCATTTAAGCCCTCGGTGCAGTGCAGGCGTGCGGCTAATAAAGTGCGACATGAGTCATTTCGTCTCAGGAGAGTTCTGAGTTGTACCAAGCCAGAGGTCCTTCTTCAATTGTTCAAAGCTGTGGTCACACCAAATCTGGAATACAGTGTTCAGGCCTCGGCAACATATCTGCAGAAATTTGTTACTTGTATTGAGAGTTTGCAAAAAATAGCCACTCGAATGATAGAAGGTCAGCATAGGCTGTGGTATGAAGATCGGTTAGCGAACTTAAGTCTGTTTTTAAAGTGAAGACGCAGGTTGAGGGATGACTTAATAAAGACGCTCAAAATCATGAAGAAGCTCAGCAGTCTTAGACCCAATGATCTGTTTGAACCGGCTACGTTAGCCAACTTGCGGGGTTATTGCATGAAATTGAAGCAGCATAGATTTAGGCTAGAGTTAAAAGGCACGTTTTTCTCTAACCGGGCTGTGCCTAGTTAGAATAAACTCTCTTCTGCTCTACTGGGATGCGAAACTGTAGACGAATCTAAAAGTAGCCTAGAGAAATGTTGGTTGGCCTTGTTCCCGGAACTTCCTTGAGATTTGGTGACTTCCACTAATCTCATGAATTCAGGAAAGTGTGTTGGCCTTCTTGCACTTGCTTCTGTTGTACTCTATGATCGAATCAAGAAGCTTATATGAAATTGCAATGGTGGGGGCCTCCTTTCGCTTACTGGCACACGAAACAAGACGCGTATTCAGCGGAACCTTTTTCGTCCCTAGACGCTGTCCTGTCCTGCTCCCCATTATTTGCATCCTTCGTCAAGAAAACTTAGGCCCAGACAATCTAACTGTTCCCTCGATTTCCAAATTCGGTATGCCTCTTACATGTCACCGCTAGCGACTAACATCGGAGTAGCAACCCACCATAAGTTACCGGCACTGCGAGTACGGTTCCGCCACCGTCGAGAACATTTTTGGTGAGCTCGTTCGATTTAAGCTTTGTATTGCCTTTCACAACTATAATTATATGATACACTGTGGCTCATTTAGGTAAAAATTAATTGGCGTATCTATTTGTGTGGCATTGATGTCTGCCCAGTCTCCTACTTGATGACTAGTTTCTTGCTTTTTCTTTTAAGATTAGGAGTTTTGCGGCATAAGATTATTCCCGAACATTCTAAATCAAGGCATTTGCTAGGAAGCCTTCCTAGGAATCCTGCTTTAAAATTGAGCGACACCCGTTCGAGCCCAAATACGGATCTTTCTTTTGAGCCCTTTAAAAAGAAGAAAGTGACTTTACTGAAACTATCGGAGAGTACTCAAAACATAAAGCGATTCCATGGTTTGAGTCTATGAGATACGAGGCTTTCGCCGTAGTTTGTGAAAAGAAGATATCGGTTTTTATTCAATGGATGAATCCATCCTTCTGGAAATATGGCTGCAGTATTTACCCACAATAAATAAAGTTATCCTCAAATCCCTTAAGCTTTGTATTCTGACGCCAGCCGCGTAACTGACTGATGCGTCCATAGATTAAGTGCCTGAGGAAATAGATAGCGCAACGCCGCCTGCTACATATCAGCTGATTGGACCTAACGCGTCACAGCCACAACCTACTACATGCATGTAGCATGCAGCCCCACATCAAATCTCCGAGCTTACAGTATTACTTAATGTACTAAAAGCATTCCGCGGCGCTCTGGATTCCCTTCAGACCTAGACAACTCATCGGTACCAGGGAGCAAGTTGGCCAAATCCAACAGCCCCTATCACGCAAAAGCATGCGAGTATCACTGCCGATTTGGCCCTCGGTCGAGGCGATATACCACGTCTTACACCTTTCCATTAACTCACCGGGAACCTTCTTAACTCAAATCATGTAGCATTAACGTTACTAGCCACATCTCTGGCATTAGCCTACCTTATGTTCAGGACTGCAAAGTTTTTAATCCTGTTACTGG
>OX104070.1:73537036-73556860 GCA_944474145.2 Dicrocoelium dendriticum | reverse complement strand
GCTCTCGACTTGCTTGTTCTGGGCTGTGTCAATCGGTTCGGCCTCGGTCCTGTGGGCTGCGCTAGCGGCGCATTTGTCTGATTTATTGCGCTGTCCACATATTCCCGCTCCGTAGTTCCGGGCCCAGGCTCGTCGCTAGCCGTCTTTCGCGATCCGCTCTCAGCTAGCTGCGAAGAGCTCCCCAGAGCCATTCTTGGAAGCGGCTCCTCTACAATATTAGATCAGACTGCCCAGCAGAGCTTGAAAATCGTGGAGATGTCATATTTTGCAGTAACAAAGACGGGTGTAAAGCCGTTTCAAATCTCGTGGGGTACTCAACAATTTCAATAAAATGTCACACACTGCAGCGCAAATTTATGTTTATACGCTATTTCCTATTCCTTGTAGTTTTGAACATGTAGGTGGCTCCTAACACAGCGCTCTTCTAGCTGCGAGATTTTGCAGACCAACTAGTCTTGAAGTTACCATCCAAGTTGTGGTGTTCCATCTGTGTTCTCGCCAGCGCTTCAAAAGAGTTGACGCAACGTTCATTAAGATTATGGGCTCAGGTAATTGTGTGAAATCCCCCACTAGACTCGAGGTGCGTCTGGACTTGGATTTAACTAACAGTCGAATTTTAGCCGTAAATGAATTGATTGGCATTTTGCATAATGCGGACAGATTCATCCAGTACACAACGGCGATCGCAACTTAAGTAGGTACACAGCAATTAGATGAGCGTAACGCTACACATGTAACATACCAGTTACGTAATAGCATTACACCTGAAAAGCACCAACGCGTTACCTGATCGCAAAATTGCGATCGTCCATAAATTCCCAGACAGACCCCTGTTGAGGTCTGCGAAGGGCACCCTACTTAAGTTTGCGCACTAACAGAGAATAAGTGTAGTTTGTTACGAATGCGCATGCGGGTTTAAATAATTTGGTCCATCCGATGCAACTAAGCCGTCCACAGAATTCAAATTTACCGTTATTAAGGCGGATCATCCGCATGGGTACGGCACTCGAGCTATATTACGGATAGTCGCCCACCTAAGTCCCACCCGAAGTTGCTCAATAGCAAACCGTTCCCGCCAAATTTCGACCACAAGGTTGTCATTGGTGCTAATGAAAGCCCTTCGTTGAATGTGTGACGTTAATTGGTATGTCAGTAAACATTAGGAATTCTATACCTACTTTCATTAAGACTGTACACGCACCTCCGGGAAGTTAACTTTTCCATTCCTGCAAAGGATACTTTAGCTCCGTTTAGCCTAAACACTTACCTAGCCTTAACCAAAGCCCATCAGTAATCAATCAGCTTACACTTAAATTGAGCCACGGTTGGGTATTGGTTGCATGAATAACTCAGCGATAAGCGTTTTTCGGATTCATAATAATAACAAATCTGGTGTTAAAACATACGACATTTAGGGAAGACACCTGCTCGGAATCAACAAAAACTGCGCACGAAAAGGTGGTATTCTTTTGTCTGCGCTTGAGGCATGATGCAAAATGCAGGGCTTGGTCGCATAGCCAAAATGAGCATCATCCTGTAAATAAGAACTCCTGCGTCACCCACTAATGTCGCAGCAAAAAATTATTCATCGACAATTCGCAAACACCAAAGGCGCACTCTAAAACGTAGCTTGAAGGTGCTCCAAATTGAGGATTTAACGATCCCAGGTCACATAACATTCCAAAGCACCATTAGCTAAATCCGAAATAGCCATTGCATTTAGTACTTCCTGGACTGAAGCCCTAGATCTATTGAAAAAGCAATGTAAGCTCAAGGATTCACTCGCTTTTGGTATCCTTCCTCAATTCTTGGCTTCACAAATCCAAGGCAAAATTAAATGGGTTTTTTTAAGCGTCAGAAACAAAAAACTCATTAGACCAACAGTGTAACAACATGCAAAGTGGGACTCTATATCCAAAGCTGTGTGTCACTCAGTATAGCAACAAAAGCCGTGTACCCTAAAGTAGCCAATGTTTCCTCCTAATATAGCCTACTCACCGGCAATCTACCCGGCTATTTCTTTTTGGCTGCGAATCGGTGGTTCACCAGCTGCCACCTTATCTAACCCTACGTCCGGCTTGTTTCAATTGAGCCCATTTGCAATTTAATGATGCAAGAGAGCCATCTGGTTCGGTGCATGCGTACCTGTAGCATGAGGACGAAGCTAAAGAAGCTGGCAGTCTGACATCACTTTTAAAAGGCTTTCAGAATTGCAGTCAGATGTCTATCAGACGCCCTATCTAGTGTTCACTTGGTGAATATGTCATTCCGCCTGGGTGCAGTACTGTCCATCTCAATCGGATTTGACTTGTGTGCTTTATACAAGGGCCGAATGTTTGGAATCAAATATTATTCCCCTCCACGTAAAAATACATCTGAGGAACCGACACCAATGTGACATTTAATGGAATGCAGTAATAACTTATGTTGAGCACATTGGGGACATTACGCTGTGCTAAAAGTCTTTCCCTGCTTTGCGTTACTGACAACATTAATCTGAGATAAACATAAGCTTGCATCGCTCCTCTAAGCTAGAGAGAAGCTGGTCGAAATAGCATGAAGTGGCATTAAAGTGAGCTAACCACGTTGTCCCGTGCAGAGCGCATTCCGGAATAGTAAGTCAGCATTGTTCACTCTGGACGGCTGTGCCTCCCCTGTCCTTTCGCCTCAGAAGAACAGCTCGTTCCTTCGTTCAAGCACTTTGTGAGACTGCTTTAGCCATTGACAACGGGCTTGGTCACGCCCCTTATTAACTTTAGGTTTTACCCCGGGTTCTGAAAGGTTTCACTGCCGCATCTGCGTTCGCCTTGATTTCCGAGTTTTGCTGACTCTGTCTTCACTCTACGTCACAGGCTCTGTGGTTTAGACCATTTCTTGAACTCGCACCCGTCTCTAAAATCCCAATGTTTAGCGCCATTTCGCGCAGATACATTACGCAACCAGACAAAAAAATGTTGAGTTCCAAATAGCAAGGTCTCAGCTACTGCCCATTCGATTTTGACCACGCGAAGGACTCATATTTTGCGTGAGCTTAGCTTGAATGAAAATAATTATTCCTGCTTTCCCACCCACCCACCCCCAAAAATAAGTGCTTGATTGTACTGTGCCGCAGGTGGGTCTAGGTTAAACAGCCATGCTGGCGTACAGTCAGCATGCTATTGACTGATAGCAATTGACCACTTGATGCTATCTGGATTCAATTTCAGAGGTTCTCGGATTATACTTTTGCGATACGGAGGGAAACCGTTTCTTCACGAATGAAAGCGTTTGCAAAGGATGTGGAATGAAGGGCAAAATGTTACTGAGGTGACACCTGCACTGCCACGCGAACGCGTGTGCATCGCCGCATGATTTGTCCAAAAGTGTAAAGTTCCGCACTATATTACCATCACTTGTATCCGAGATCGTACCAAAGACTGTGTGTGAGTCAACAGTCTGTCGGCTGAGTGGCAGAATAATGACGTCTTGCGCACGAAAATGCTTGTCTTCTACAAAACGGATGCGATGGACATGACCAAAACAAAACAGGATTAATTAAGGGAAGTTTGATGGATTCACCGTGGTGTTAGCAAAATCCAAGACTATACATTACTCCTTGACTCTACGTAAGCATGCTGGTGACCGAAGGTTTTGTCGCGCTTCATCTTCTAATTAAATATGCAAAGCCAGAAGTCGTAAGACAAATGCATAAGCGCAACGTGAATTTATATCTGACCAAGACTATATAAGGGCGGAAATGAATTACTTATTGGGGGCGCTCCATTATTAGCAATCGAAAAGGAGTAACGTTCATATTTAATTAAAACGGTACATATTTTATGGCTCTTAGGTTAGTTGCTTGTTACATTAGAATTGCGGAAACCAAGGTGACAAAAAATTAACAGTGCACAAATAAGTATCGATGGCAACAAGCATGCGTTCAACATCTTCAGCAGGATTCTCTAGATAAAACTAAAAATAACAAAAATTACGAAAAACCATACGTATTTTGACCCGTATCATTAAGTGGTAGCCTGGAAAAATATTATTATAAGACAGATTGAGTTGCAGGGGAACATTTATTTGTACAGCAAAAGGTTCCCTGTTATCTAGCTATAAAAAACCACACAGTTGACGCTCTAGCTAGGGACACGCAAAAAGCACAGCACACTAGGCAGTCGCGCGTTGCAACCTAAACGAGCGCCAAGCAAAATGGCGATGCTTAACTCAAGCAATTAAACTCATCAATAAGGTCAGAAATTCGCACCGGTTGACTAAGTGTACAATGATATAGTGATTTTGTTTAGAATTTTATCCAGGCACACAGGGGAATCTCCAGACTGGTAAATGGCTTTCCCCCAGAACGGAATGTGTAAGCAGTCCTTCGATCTACGTGAGGCTGTCTTTCGTGGACCAGCCTTCTAAGAGACCATGTTGTGAAACCGGATGCGGCTGCTGGAGGCGAACCATGAAATCGGACCCTAGCGGGCTCCCACCCTTGTTTTCCCTACGGTGTCGAAATGGTAAAAATGTTTACGGGGTGACAATTAGTAAAGTTCACGTAGCTGGTTAATCGGACTTTTGTTGAGCTTCCAGTTGAAGTGCGGAGATCTGTCGAAAAGCGTAATCCAGAGGCAACTAACCGACTGGGTTTACATGGAAAGCAAAATGAAAAAATGGCAAGCTAAATGCGTAGGAATACATAAAAGCGTGCAAAGCAAAAAGTCTGCGGAGCTGTTTTTGGGTACTCAAAAGATTTTGCTCTTTTTCGGTAGTTTCAAAACCTTTTAGTCTATTTTGCATGTTTTGGAAAACCTTGATAAGGGCATGAAAATAGGAGAGGCACATACTAGGTTTTATAGCAGGCGCTAACAAAGTTCGAAAAACTAACTGAACTTTGAGCTCTCGACAACCCCACTTGATAGCAGGTTTGAGATAGGTTGAGGCTGTATTTTCCGCTAGAGCGAACTATATGGTATGAGATTGTCGTGATGGCTGAGACGGCGCATTTTGTTGACGTGTTTGTTGTACAGAAGAATCCGAAGTACTGCAGCGAGGCTTGTATGAATATCAGCTGGTTGGGCGGTGGCCATGGCGGCTAAGTCGATGTTGGACCCATGTGATAAGCTGACCCGACGGATGCGCGAAAGAGAAACTGCAACGGGACTAAGAGCATCTGAGACATGTCGTACGTCTGTCGTACAATGAGCAGCGTAGTCTAGGTGTTTAGTTTTCAGCAGAGAATACTGGTTCGTTGCGTAGATCAATGGCTTGTGGTCATTTGAAGACTTTGAAATGTCGACCTTCGAGATAGTGACGGAGGTGTTGAATACCTAAGTAGATTGCTAGTAGTCCCCTACCAAGCGCGCAGTAACCTGATTCGGCAGGTTGCAAACGTTTCGACAAAAATCCTAGAGGTATCCATCGATGGTCCATGAGTTGATGAAGAACTGCACCAACGGCGGGGTTTGATGCGTCAGTCATAAGCAAAAGTGGCGCGGGAAGTTGGAGGTAGTGTTTTTAAGCTACTCGAAAGCCAGTGTGGCGTCGTCTGGAAAGCGAAAAGAGTGTTGCTTACCGCGTAACAAGTCGGTCTTAGGTTGTATGGTTCACGCGCACTGAGGAATAAAGCGTCGATAAGACCCAACGAGGCAACGCAATCCTTGAAACTCTTTGGAAGAGTTAGAAACAGGATAGTAATTCAATGAATGGATTTTATCTCGCCGGGCTACAATGCCAGAGGCGAATTTTCTGTGGCCAAGAAAGTCGCTGGAGCTTTGGCCACACTCAAAGTTATCGCGGTTAGCGCTAATCCCATGTATCATCAAGCTATGTAAGAGAGCGGCAATTTCATGATCATGTTCATCGTCAGAAAAGCTGGCAATGAGAATATCATCTAGATAAGGATAAAGGCCTTCAAGTCCTCGCTTTTCCTCATGAATGGAACACTGAAAAGTTTGAGCGGCATTATTGAAGTCGAAAGACATCCAGAGGTACTCGAAAAGGCCGAACGATGTGATATCCACCGTTTTAGGAATGTCCTCTGGCGCCACCGGTATCTGATGAGAGGCGTGAACTAGGTCAACTTTGCCAAAGCTAGACTTACCGGCTACAGCTAAGCTTAAATCGCGCATGTGAGGAATATGGTATTTAGCCGGGATTGTAACTTTGTTGAGTGCCCTGTAGTCACCACAGGGGCATCAGTCGCCAATTCCTTGTGTACCTTGTTTAATGTTAATGCCCATGGACACTTGGCCTGGTGGATTATTCCCATTTCGAACATTTGCTCTCATTTCGCTTTAGCTACTTTGAGCTTGTCTTGGGGTAGTTTGTAAGGGCCGGCCGAAACAAATGGACCCGTAGTCGCGATGTAATGCATGACCATTGACGTCACGGAATGCAAGTCGTTCGGAACGCGAAGGCGTTTAATATGCTTGTTGCAAAGGTCTGTGAAGGCCATGGAGCTTGCGGCAGAGGACGAATTTGAGTGATAGCGGCCACCTTGGCGCTGGTCCAAATAACACTGAGCTGTGTCCGAGGGTTGATTAGCTACCGACTTGAAACCTCAACCATAAGGTTGAAGTGTTGAAGCAAATATACGCCTACGATAGTGAAATGCCAACATATATTTCGCCGAAGACTTAGGTTGAACGTTAGCAGTTTCTTACTGAAAGTTGCGACTGTTGTGTCATTGGCGGTACGTAGGCTGGTCAGCAAGGGCTGGATTATCTAATCTGAGCTACGGGCTAAAACCCTAATTTTGGCTCCGGGGTCGACAAAGAATTCGGTGTCAAGATTAAAACACTAACGCGGTTAAAGTGATTTTGCTGTTGGCCGGTCGCGTCCTTTACCGTTGCGGGCCGGCCGGGTAGTTTCCCTGCTTGTCGGCGAAGGTGCAAGGCTTGACACACTTACGAGCTGAGGTACCATAGTGTCGGTGGTAGGGCCAGCAAGTCTGTCTTTTGTTGGACTGGAAGCGTTTTGAGAGTGGTTTTGACCGGTTGTGACGGTGATGGCTCACAGTGACCTTTTGAACTTGGCGACTAAGCGTCGCAACGTTTGCTTGCAGGGTTTCTATGGTTGACTGTAAGCTATTGATAGAAGTGTCCTGAGACGCGACGGCATTGACACTGCTAGCGTCCGCTTGTGACTCTGGTCGTTCAGTGACTCGATCTGATAAGTCAGCTAGTTGGGAGAGTGAAGCGGAGCTCACGATAGCGAAACTCGATTACTTGATTTCCGTTAGCCGCTGTAGCCATAGTTTGCGGAGTAATGTCTCGTCCATTGTTGATGAACTAAACAGCTGTTAACTTTATCGTAGCAGGGTTGAGGTCAGTTTGACGCCCAACTGCAGATGCATGAAACATGCTGTAGACGAACTTTCTCAGAGGGCATGACGCACTCATTCATAGCCTCATGGCGGTTCTCTGTCTAGGAAATGATGACTTCTCGTACCTGCGTTGAGATATACGTGGGGAGATATGACATAAGTTTACTGTACTTAGCGTGATCAACGGTAATGTCATGCTTGAAAACGCTGTCTCAACATATGCGATACACAAAAGGGGATCCATGTCTCACAAAGGTAGGACAGAAAGAGATACAATGCTAAAGAGGGATTCAAGATCATGGTATATAGACTCCATGGTTTTAAAAATGGATACAACAGATTGGTAACATAAGCAAAAATACAACAGAAGTTATAACATGATGGAACGAGCTCTGTGAAGTAAAATTCGAAATATCTGGTTGTGTGATGGTTCCAAAGTCGGGGTGACCAAATTAGAGAGTAGCTTTTAGCGGGAGCCCATAAAAGCGATTCTAAAGGACAAATCGCGTTGCAGGGGAACATTTATTTGTACAGCAAAAGGTTCCCTGTTATCTAGCTATAAAAAACCACACAGTTGACGCTCTAGCTAGGGACACGCAAAAAGCACAGCACACTAGGCAGTCGCGCGTTGCAACCTAAACGAGAGCCAAGCAAAATGGCGATGCTCAACTCAAGCAATTAAATTCATCAAAAAGGTCAAAAATTCGCACCGGTTGACTAAGTGTACAATGATATAGTGATTTTGTTTAGAATTTTATCCAGGCACACAGGGGAATCTCCAGGCTGCTGTAGTATTGTCAGTGTAACTGCCCACTGCCTTAATTACACTGCTGGTGAAAATACTTG
This sequence comes from Dicrocoelium dendriticum, assembly GCA_944474145.2. Taxonomy (NCBI): domain Eukaryota; kingdom Metazoa; phylum Platyhelminthes; class Trematoda; order Plagiorchiida; family Dicrocoeliidae; genus Dicrocoelium; species Dicrocoelium dendriticum. The sequence goes on along the minus strand of OX104070.1, from coordinate 73,548,705 downwards.
GCTGAAGCTGTAAGCGTTCTTTCGGAATCCTTAGTATCTTCTCAGGTTTATTTCAGCGGCAGTGGTCTGCGTGAAGTTAAACGTTGATCTAGGTCCCTGAAGATTACATAAACTATTATAATGTTCTTGAACATAAAAGGATACGGCGAGGGTTTTTTGGGTGATAGTGAGGTTCTGGGGGTATGGTATAACATTTTAGACGATCGCATTGTCGTGAGAAGAAATGCGTTGTATGTATCCATGCGTCTGACGTCGCTGGTGGCGCTTATCTTTGAAATAAATTAGCACCGTCTGTACCACTTTTACAATGTTCATATTTTCGATGAGGTTTCTGTGTTATATCCCAGCAAATCATTGCTCAAAGTCAGCTGACAAAAACAGTCTGTGAAATACACTGCTTTTACTTTTAGTGTCACGGTGTATATATGAATCTGTGTATTTTTTTGATGAGCTGGTCTACGTTTAAGCCGAACGATTGAATCCATACACAATTTCATCCGTGTTACAGTTTTACACTGCTACGAGCCACCTGCGATTATACTTTAATGCATTAGATCACAATGATGGTCATCATCTAATACCATCTGAAGAATTGTTGATGTATATATAGGAATAAGTTTTCCCTTACCGTTTATTATATAGTATAAGCTTTCTTTCATCCTCTTCATATATGCAAACTTTAGGCCGTAAGGTAGACATCGTGTAAATCAGTACATTGAACGGATAAGCACTTTGGAAATCTAGTACAAATCCAGCTGTTTATAAGTTGTGGCACTTTTGAAGGGGTTGATGGATTTGCATAATTTATTAATCCGCCAGTGCTTAACACCAAGCGTAAATATTCACATTTGCGTACTTTAGGCGCCAGTCTTCATTGACACCGTCATGTGCTTCCCATATGGTTGCTTCGGTCACGCTATTCCTTCCAAGCGGTCTGGCGAAACAGTCGCACGAGTCAATTTTGACAGCTGCTAGGCTTTTCATTACCGCCATAGTAGGAAAGGTCTATCTGCTTGCTTATATGAAAAAGCTCATGATCAATATTATGTAGGCAAATTCGATCTTTAAACAAAAACGAAACCCTGTCGGCCAAACGGTAAAACCTCTCCCTTGAACTACAAGTATTTCCAAAGCTATTTGTTTCCCCTTAAATGACCTTTCCTTGGAATGAATATTGCTATTTGTTAAATGTAGTTAGTTGAATTTTAGCAGTCTGGAAAGCCCGAAATGAAATACAAAAAGTCACGCTTTTCTCCAGTTAGTGGATGAACATTGCTTCCCAATGGTCTTAAAGTCAACTGCACATGACTAGCCAAACGTTACTTCTGATCGCATAAGTTAGAAATAAGCCGAAACGGTAAATAAGCGGATGGGGTTAGTTATCAATCTTGAGAGTGCATCATCTCGGTAGTCGTTGGTACCTTGGTTGTTATAAACTGGTTGCTTATGCTTACAGTTTAATATCTGCGCCCGAAACACTTACGAGAGAAATAAACCGGCTCAATTTGGGTGCTTCCAATGAACAGGACGAAAGCTACGGTATCCGAAAATGTTACAGTTTCATACGAAATCCATCACAGGAATATACTATCAACTTAAGTGGAAGCCATGGCCTCAGTCAGAGACATGGAGTTGGGCTTTAAAACCAAACTAGGTATACGAAACGTGGATCTATGTAGCTTTCTTTACATCTGTATTCGACGCGAACCCGGATCCATAGCAATTTTCATCTCGGGAGCGGATTGTACAATCGCGAGATTCCTTTTAAGTTGTTATGTACCTGACACACAGTACAGACAGGTCGAAACGTTGTTTTAAAAGACTAAAACAGGCACTTCGAACGTGACATGTTTCAACGATAAAACTTGTGACACGAACATTGCCATTTGCAACTTCCATTACCAGTATGTTTGCTTCGTAAATGGAGCCAAATGGCTACAGTTCTCAAAGTGTGTGCATTACAGTTTGCGTCCATATTTGCAGTCAAACGATGTCCGGATTGTTGCTTGTCTGGGCCGATATGAACAACAGCGCCTATCACCTAAAGCCATTAAGACAGCATAAAGACCAGTAGTCAGTAGTCAGTGCATCTTTCTGAATTTGCCTAGCTGGGTCTAGGTTGGAGGTCGCAGAGCAAACAGTTGCCAAAACTGCTGGCCGAGTAATGTGGAAAGACATAACTCCGTTGCTAAGTATTTCCTAGGTACAACAGCAAAGTGCATGACCGAGATCAATGGACTCAGCTATGTCGCCAATTAGTTCGCGACGTTGGTACATTGAGCTTGTTAGCTATGATGTACTGGTTCACTTTAACAAACTGCTGGACGTAGGTTGAGCTCTGTTGCAGCCTACTCATGGCCTACAACGCTTGTTAAATTTCAGGTGCAATCAAGTGTCACCCGTTAAAGATTGCGGTGTGTAACGTTGTCCAATTAGATGCCAACTTACTGACGGCCTTGGACACCGTGCTGTCGGAAGATTAAGGTTGCTTGTCCATTTGGTGAGATGGAGGCGGCACTTTGTTCGCTGTTTGGGAAGATGATCGACCAACAGCAAGCCTTGGAACAGTTTTGCTTAGCGAAATGGCACCAACAAGTAGACCTGATGGTGCTGTTCTAGTAGCTTAATAGACGCTTAGATATTACACTTCCGGAGTTGTATGTCGATGAGAGGGAATGGCTTCTGTGAGGGCAATTCGTCCGAAGTCTGCCCAAAGCCACACAGGACAATGTTAAATTGGCATCTATGGTTAAGTTGAGAAGGGCAGCAGAGCTGGCGACTGTGGCCCAAATTTATCGAAGCCTGTGACAATGGGACGTGTCCAGGGGTCAGAGCTGGAAAGCAACGTAGACTCGCAATGGAGGATGGTGGAACGGCTATGGCGTGAAACACCCAGAACGGACACAAAAGGCAATGAGTCATAAAGATGGGATGGGCGCCGCTGTTTCCGATCCAATTACGTTGGTCATTATACTTCATAATACAAAACAGAAAACTATCATCGTCTGTCGTTATGCATGTCGACTCGGTGGCGTGTACCCTCCTTGGAGGTTGAGGGTGTCGTGATCAGTGCCATAGTGAATATGAGAGCGGGTGTTTCTATTACAAAATAGTTTGAGTGGCTTGTCAGCTCATCCGTCAAGCAAGGTGCAAGCTGTCCGTGGACACTGCTTGAAACTGGCAGGGGCATAGCAATTGTGAGCGTGAATTGGGAAAACCGTCATTAGCCTTATCATGTTTGTCGTCGATCACCTTTTACGACATCCTCAAGCTGCTCGGTGCCAAGATTGATTTGAGGAAGCATGTTGTAATAGTAGGCAGTGAAATGTTCACGATGAGCGCAAGGAAAGGCTACCACACAGACGTCGTGACGGTTCTTCCAGAGTACTCCAACCACACACTGCGGGATTTGCTGCACAAATACGCGCATTTGTTCAAGGATGCGAGTGATGATTATGCATACTGCAACTGGGTAGAATGTCGGACACCGATAATCTTATGTGGGTGGTGCAAACCTATTCTCAGGCGGACACCACAGAAAACAGAAGGATATACAGAAGAAGCTGGCTGAGAATGAGAACAAAAGGATTATCAGGAGAAAAAACTGCCAGTATCCATCACCATTATCGCTGACGATAAACCTGGCGGAAACTACAGGTTTTGCATTGATTTCAGAGAATAAAACAGATTGGTTGTGATGGATGCATTTTCGATCCCTCAAAGGAAAGTTCCCTTTCAAATTCTCACAATGTCAGGCTGATTTCCTTGACAGATTTCTACTCGTGATACTGGCAAGTTACTATCACAGAAGAACACCGTCATCAAGCAGCCTTAATTGTGAACGGCCATCAGTAAGAAAACTTGTTCATGCAGTTTGTATTGTGTAAAGTCCGGACGACATTTAGACGCCTACGGCTGTTAATCCTAGCGAACCTCCAAGTTTTGGTTGTCTATGGAGAAGACAACATTATCTACTCGGAGACTGAACATGAACTTGGTGCGCGACTCGCAGCCGTATACAACGACTGGAGGAAGTCGGTCTGAAGTTCAGTTGCAAAAGTCACAGATTGCTCAATAGTCCATTTTTGTGTTTGGGTCACATTGTGGGGAATCGCCAAGGTCAGTCATTTCCAGAGAAACACAAATCAGTGAGGGCTTTCGCAGTCCCTAGATCTAAGCATCTGCACTGATCGTTCCTCGGCTTAGTGGCGTGTGTTATGAAATTCAAGCCCCATTTTGCAGAGATCAGTCCATTACTAAATCTGTTGCAAAAAATGGGTCGTTCGCTTGGATAACGCATGTGGACCAGGCCATGAAATCTCCCTAGGAAAGCGTAGCAGTTGCGCCAACAAGTTTACATCTAGCCAAGCCTGGCGAAAACTTTGCAGTGGCAATTTATACATGCAACGTTGCAATCGGGGATGTGCTATCCCAAGCAGCCGGTCAACAGGCAGCACTTGCCCGAACATTGGAGACCCTCTCGATTGATATCCGCTGCTTATCAGAGACCCGCCTGCAAGATTCGAGCTCTGTGTTCACTCTGGATCCCCCTCAGGTGACGCAAGCAGTGTATTTCATTGAGCCTATCCGGGTACGATGCAGTCTCGAGCACCGGTCAAGCTGGTGTTGGTGTTACCCTGAGTCACCGGACTGGTTGATGGGATTCAAATCAGGCGCCGGATGTGTGCGGTCCGATTGGCTGGCTCGCACAAAGCTTCGAAGTCGCGCGGGACTAACAGGTGTCTATTCATCATCGCTGCATACGCGCCCGCGAACTGTAGCGATGATTCAGTAAAGAACGACTTCTTCCGCCAACTGGCCCCGCTCCTTCACCGCAGCAGAAGCACGGACAGTGTTGTGCTGGCGGGGGATCTGGACGCACAAGTTGGAAAGTTGTCCACTGATGAAATGCTTCTGGGCAGTCAGCACGGTGTAGGCTCCCGTAATGATAACGGTGAGCGGTTACTTCATTTGTGTGAAGAGGCTCGCTTACTTCTTGCGAGCACTAACTTCCGACACAGCACCCGCCGGAGGGTGACTTGGCGCCCACCAGACTCGAACCAGTATTGGACACAGATCGATCACATTGCTATCAGTTACCGCTGGAGAGGCTACATCCAGAACTGTCGCTCGATTTGGGGCACATGTGTAGACACCAATCATGCACTTGTATGTGCTGATATGCGGATGCGCTTTGGCGGAAGCCCACGACGATGCCGTGAGCGCATTGACACCAGCCAACTGACAAGGCCAGCTGTTCTGAATGCGTATCCAAGTACGCTGACATACGAGTTGAGTAATCGCTCACTGGAGACGATTGGAGGTCACTGGTCAAATGTTCAACAGACTTTACTAGCATCAGTCAAGTCCTTATGTGGTATGCCTAATTGCCAACATGGATATTGGGTCTCTTCGCGTTCTCTGGGACTTATCGATGCTCACCGGTATATCCCGGCTGGAAGCGAAAACCATGAAACTCGCAAAGAGCTCCGGGCAAGGCTCCGTGTTAGCCTTAAGAGAGACTGCAAATCTTGGTGGTCTTACCTTGCGTCAGAGATGGAAATGGCAGCTGCACTTGGTAACCATCGTAAATTATTCCGTCTGATACTGGAAGCGGGCAGCAGGAGACCTGGAGTTAATGAAACTATACCTGACGAGAGTGCACAGCCTATCCACAATCTGTCAAAACGTTTGGAGCATTTTAAAAAGCAACTTAATCGGCTAGATTTGTTCGGTTCTTCGCCGGCCAGTGATCGCCCTGCTCCGTCGGCTGTCCTTTTGGATCCACGCTCTCGCTCAGAAGTCCAACGTGTGATCGCACTGTTGAAGTTAAATAAATCCGCGGGACCAGATGATCTTCCTCCAGCCCTCTTCAAATTCGGAGACTCTGCTCTTGTTGATGCTATACATGAATTACTAGTGAAACTGTGGGAGAAGAGACTGTCCTAACCGACTAGAGCCGCCCCGTTATTGTTTCCATCTTCAAAGGAGGCTCGCGTTCGGAATGCGGCAGGCATAGAGGAATAAGTCTGATCTCCATCGCCTCCAAAGTACTCGCCTCCACCATCCTTTACAAACTGACTGGCGCTCGTGAAAACCAGATTCGTGAGGAGCAAGCGGGTTTCGTAGGGGCGTGGCTGCATCGACCACCTCTTCACCTTGCGTCAGTTGTTGGAGCACCGTCACACATATTGGCGGCCCACCGTTGTCGTGTTTCTCGGCATCAAACGTGCCTTCGATTCGGTTGATCGATGTGCCCTTTGGAACTGTCTACTCAGGAAAGGTGTGACCGAGAATATGTAATACTTATCCCGGCATTGTACGCGCGTAGCACGGGCAGAGTGAAGGCTTACGGCAAGCTGTCGCCACCCTTCAATATCTCCAGTGGTTTAAGACCAGGATGCCCGTTGTCCCCTTCCCTCTTCAACTTCGCCATGGACAAAGTCATCAAAATCGCGTTTACAGGACACGAGTTAGCAAGTGTGGAGCTACTTCCAAGAGAACGACTTCTTGACTTAGCGTATTCAAACGACATTGCCCTCATCCGTGACAGCTCCCAGAGGCGCCAAGCGGCAATGAACAGATTAGCACTGGCTGTCAGTCGCTTCGGGCTTTGCTTTGGACCATCGAAATGCAAAGCAGTCCTCCAAGATTGACAGACATCCCCTCCTGCGCTGACCGTTGTTGGGAATCAGATGGAAGTCGTTCGGAAATTCAGCTATCTGGGAATTTGCATCACCGCCCTTGGGATAAAAGATGAGATCACGAACCGTATAGCAAAAGCTTGAAGTGCTTTGCTGACCTTCGCGACCTATGGCGGCGGCGCGACATTACTGTCGCCCTGAAGGGTAGAGTGTAAAATGCAGCGGTACGTTCGACCTTATTGTACACTTGCGGAATCTGGCGCATTAGATCAGCCGATCTAAAGAGGCTATTTACGTTCGACCATCGATGCCTTCGCAGTTTGGCTCACACCTGGTGGGAACACCGCGTGCGTAACCAGCGTGTTTGATGTCTTGTTTGTGCCATAGGAAAAGGAACTGAACAGCTCAGCACCGTCATTTCAGGCACCAGGCTCCGACGGCTGGGCCACGTGTTGCGGATGCCAGCTCATCGACTTCCACGACGTGCGTTGTTTGCTCACCGGGAGTGTGGCTGGAAGAAGAGGAGGGATGGCCCAGCGATGACTTAATGGAGAGGAATGAAGGCTCTCACTTCGGACTTGGCCTCCGTTGGAGCGTCACGGCTTCTTGGTTGGAGTCCAAAAGACGATGAACACGTTTGGCTGGATACACTTGCTGACGTGGCAAGGAGCCGATCTCAGTGGCGCTCCTGCCGTGACTTTCTCTGTCCCTCCCCTTCCCTTTTAGCCTCCCCACCAGCTACGATCTCATTTCGTAGCGTAAAACATAATAATAGCCGACTGGTAGCTTACTGTAACGATTCCTATCCGTTGCTGGTACCTCAGCTGGTATGCAACTGTTGTATTTAGTTTTCTTTTCCTTCATGTATTGCGGCACAGTGGCCGAGGTGTTTCCCACCTAGCTGACGTGTATAATGATGAGGATGATGAAACTACCGGTGTGATCAACTATGCCAGCAGTGTGCCGACTAGCGCAGAGCAAAAGTTCTGCGTGACGGAGAAAGAATCCTTTGCTGTCCTGTGGGTCTTTGGACAATGGAGAACATACACTCTAGCGGGTGAATTTCTTGTTATTACTGATTACAAGCCACAAGCATGGTTATTGACGACAAAAGATCCGCGCGGGCTACTTGCACGATGGATGCGTCGACTCCAAGAATTCACATTTTTACAGTCGAGCACACAGATGGAACAAAAGTAATATCAGACACATTATCGTACACGTCTCTGGAAATGCTCCTGTCAGGCAATGCCAAACCGATGTGTGATGTCACCGCTGAGGATTGGGACCTACTGGAAAGTCAATGTGAGGATGATTTGAGGAAGTTACCGTGTGCTTATTTACAGACCCGAACAAAAGCAGTGGCCGCATCGGGAGTGGTGGAGGAACTCCTGAGGATCTGGAACAAACTTGATGGTGCATACTGCACCCAGTTGGTGACTAGAAAATTATCAAAAGCACCTCTTATTCCCTGGGATCTACGTGAGCAGGTGATGCGTGAGACAAAAAGTGGCGCCCATGTGGTATCCGGGAGAGTCTTCGGACTGCTGCCGAAGTGGGTGTTTTAGTCAACCATGTGAAAGGACGTCGCGGCATACTTTCGTGTATGCCCAAATTTCGAAACAAACGGATCCACCTAGGCTACCCATGTAATCTAACAAATTCAGCCAACCGTTCCAGTTTTGTGAAATAGACGTCTTTAGGTCCTTGCTTGTCAGTTGGTCAGGAAACGGCAACATCTTATTGGGGCAACACCATTTCACTCGGTGGTGGAAGCCGTGCTGACCAAGGATCAAAAAAGTGAGACAGTGGCACATGCATTGGAATTCAATGTACCCGCAAGGTATGGAATACGATAATGTGTTAGTACCGACTAAGGATCTAGTTTTTACTCGAAGGCGTTTCAGACATTATCTGAAAAGTGGAACATCTGGTGACGACGCACGTCACCATACCATTCGCCAACCAACGGGTTGCATGTGGTTTCATCGAACAATGAAGATGTAGATAAACTGTACGAAGTTGGTGTGGGAAAAGCATTAACTGGGGCTTTTTACGCGTATGGAGTCGGCAAGCAGTCAACCACCAACCTTAGGCCATTCGACTTGCAGTTTGTCAGATAACAAAGAATTCCACCTGACACATGCATAGCTCCCGCGCAGCAGTGGGATGTCACAGCAGGATATCGGGAACGCCTTTTCTCCCGACGATGTTATAACTTACCTGTGGAAATATTCTGATCACCTTTTGTAGAAAACTACGCGTTTAAGTGGTCTGAATGCCTAGGCTTAACCTTTATTACATTTCTATCCATGATATCATCCTGGAATACTTGTGAAGGACTTCCTTACGACACCCGCCTGTCCTGTGGTTATGAGCCCGAACACATTTACAGAGACAATCAAGACCAGCTGTGTCTCATGCCGAGATTCCAATTCATTTCGAGTGCTCCTGACCCATCACCATATTATTCCAAGTTGGTCAATAGCAGCAGATCTCCGAATCACTCCCTGGTTACCCAATAAGATACTGATCCTACTAAAGCGGCGCTCTATCCGACACCCATAACTATTGTTGTGCACACAAGTTTCTGGTCCCACTTTCAAACACCACCGAATATACGAAATCTAACTTCATACTTCTGGTCCATGTTACATTCAGTTTGACTTTGCTGTACCATCTGAGGATGCAAACCACACAACAGTATGTCATGGAATTCATTCCGCTTAACAAACTTCTGAAGGTAAATGCCATTAACTCAAGGTCGCGGTTGCTAGCTTTTCTTCCAAAAGCAGCCCACTGATTTTTTGACCAGCAACACCATTTGCAATATTTCTGACGGATTCTGATAAAGCCCTATGAGGAACGAAGGCAAAAGGGGTAACAGATGACTTTGGAAACTGTGGCTGACAATCGGTTCGAGGACGACACAATCTGAGAACAATCATCTTGCCTACGTGTCCACATTCGTATTAGCACTAGTCCAAATCCAGCGGAGCCGTTTGTTTGCCCACCAAAATCAGTTAGTATAACCACATGTTTATGTCATAGTACCTCAGCAAATTGCTCACCTGCCAAGTCAGAAAGCATCATTGATCAACTCGAGCTTCATCCATTTATGACTATAAACAAGTGATCGTATGTTCTTTGGTGGGTCGCTTGCATAATCAAGGTTGCACATCGTTGTCAGTTTTATGCGGGAATTTACCCTTTTATACAAATTACGAAAATATTTTTGTCAACTACTTTCAGTTAATCACTTGTACCTTTATATTGCAACTGAGTTTGTTGTTGCTATTTGACCATGCCTGTACAGGTTTGCCTCGTTTTGCCGATAATAAAATATTTAGTTATTTAGTTATGAACAGTGAAATGTATACGTATTAAGAAGCACTGTTTTACAAGTTCCGTGAAAGTGTTTAATATGATTATTTAAAAAATAAATATGTAATTACTGGTACTTTAAGTATGAAAAGAAGGACTTGTCGTTAGTCCCGCTGGATTGCTGCAATCCGCGTAGTTTCGCATCGCGCAAAGTTAACTGCAAATTAATCCAAGGTAACTTCCAGAAGGTTGGTGGACACATGTTGCTGAGCAACAAAGTGTAAGCGAATAGGTGTGTCATCCATGCGTCTTTAAAATGTTGTTAGTGAGGTTGCGGAGGCGACCGATGCATGTACAACATTTCACCAGTGTCTAAACGAATGGAAAAGAAATTTCCGCGGCGCTCCAGACGGCTTTACTTTTCCGCGAGTTTCCATAAGTGACATCTCAGGTGTGAGCGTTGCTGAGTTGCAGTAGGGAGCATCACATATTTTGCTTGTCTTGCAGAATCAAGAAATCTGTTATCAAGCAGCCTAGTACTCTGTGGTATCGTCCGCTGAATACCTTCAACCGCTTCAGCCTCTGCTCGTAGGATAGATTTCGTAGTCCACTAGCGTACTTAAATGCTCAACGTTGAGGCTGCTCAGATACCTTAAGGTTGTGTTATAATTATGGTTATCAGGCCTGAAGCGTGTATTCGATATGAGTGAGAAGGTATACACTGAGCATATGTCGATTAATAGACGTCCGATAACGCGTCGCAACAGCCAGACGTGTTAGCTTCCAGCTTTCGTGGTCTTCTTGGATAGTGGGGATCAACCTAAGTCATTTTGAACCAACACACCCAGATACAGTTCCACAGACGTTTGTCGCAGTAAATGCGTTCTTATTCTGGATGAGTAGCTGATCTGGTGTCTTATGAAGAGTCCCTTGCATTTACTCATGTTGAAATGCGGTGAATTTGTGACTGACTACCCATACACTGTGTCTATGTCATTTTGAAGCAGATGCCGGATGACATTCACCTGAATCCTGCGCCAAATCATAATGTCGTCAGCAAACGGTAGGAAGTGTGAAGAGATTGCATGTGCCTGCTCAAGTAGAAATATTGTGTAGTTTGCCCATTTTTATTGTATATTACAAGGAGAAACGCAAGCCGTACGCTTAAAGCGAACAAATGTTTTCCATTTATTCATCATCAGGTGTGGTACAGAAACCTGCGTTGAGAAGGAGTTCATCCCGAAAACAGAGAGCAATTATTGGTTGAACAAAAAGTTTAAATGGTTGACCTTACGTGTCATGTGGTCAAGGGACTGAAGGCATGTGACACCAATGAGTGAGGTCCGATGCATCCTTGTCAGTGGCTAGCTAGGGTAGCTGCAATGCTTGGACGTGCTTCTTTTGAATGCAGATGTGGTTTCGTCAAGCTGATGCACACCTCTTCAGCAGTAGCAAGTAGCCGAGCCCCATGACCGATGGTGTAGCTGCGATGGCACTCGATACAGGATCTCAAATGATTTAGGCTTATTGTTGTATCTACACGTACACTAGTCCCCTGCACGCAGGGTCATGAACAAGCACGACCAAAGCCCTGAACGAGGAAGCAGAACTCTACTGGTACGCAACACAAATTTCTATTCACGCCAACGGTACATACACTCAGTACATTCAAAACAAAGCTGGTGTTGATCGCGAACGGAC
>OX104070.1:73491064-73536536 GCA_944474145.2 Dicrocoelium dendriticum | reverse complement strand
CGGTTCGAGGACGACACAATCTGAGAACAATCATCTTGCCTACGTGTCAACATTCGTATTAGCACTAGTCCAAATCCAGAGGAGCCGTTTGTTTGCCCACCAAAATCAGTGAGTATAACCACATGCTTATGTCATAGAACCACAGCAAATTGCTCACCTACCATGTCAGAAGGCATCATTGATCAACTCGAGCTTCATCCATTTATGACTATAAACAAGTGATCATATGTTCTTTGGTGGGTCTCTTGCATAATCAAGGTTGCACATGATTGTCAGTTCTATGCGGGAATTTACCCTTATATACAAATCGCGAAAACTTTTTCTGTCAACTACTTTCAGTTAATCACTTGTACCTTTATATTGCAACTGAGTTTGTTGTTGCTATTTGACCATGCCTGTACAGGTTTGCCTCGTTTTGCTGATAATAAAATATCTATTTATTTAGTTATGAGCAGTGAAATGTATACGTTTTAAGAAGCACGGTTTTACAAGTTCCGTGAAATTGTTTACTAGGATTATTTAAAAAATAAATATGTAACGATTGGTACTTTAAGTATGAAAAGAAGGACTTGTCGTTAGTCCCGCTGAAGTTCTGCAATCCGCTTACTTTCGCATTGCGCAAAGTTAACCGCAAATTAATCCAAGGTAACTTCCAGAAGGTTGGTGGACACATGTTGCTGAGCAACAAAGTGTAAGTGAATATGTGTGTCATCCATGCGTCTTTAAAAGGTTGTTAGTGAGGTTACGGAGACGACCGATGCATGTACAACATTTCACCAGTGTCTAAACGAATGGAAAAGAAATTTCCGCGGCGCTGCAGACGGCTTTAATTTTCCGCGAGTTTCCATGATTGACATCTCAGGTGTGAGCGTTGTTGAGTTGCGGTAGGGAGCATCACACATTTTGCTGTTCTTGCAGAATCAAGAAATCTGTTATCAAGCAGCCTCGTACTCTGTGATATCGTCCGCTGAATACCCTCAACCGCTTCAGCCTCTGCTCATAGGATAGATTTCGTAGTCCACTAGCCTACTTATATGCCCAAACTTAAGGCTGCTCAGGCACCTTAAGGTTGCGTTATAATCATGATTATCAGGCCTGAAGCGCGTATTCGATATGAGTGAGAAGTTACACACTGAGCATGTGTCGATTAATAGACGTCCGATAACGCGTCGCAACAGCCAGACGTGTTAGCTTCCGGCGTTCAAGGTCTTCTTGGATAGTGAGGATCAACCTAAGTCATTTTGAACCAACACACCCAGATCCAGTTCCACAGACGTTTGTTGCAGTAAATGCGTTCTGATTCTGTATGGGTAGCTGATCTGGTGTCTTATGAAGAGTACCTTGCATTTACCCATGTTGAAATATGATGAATTTGTGACTGACTACCCATGCACTGTGTCCATGTCATTTTGAAGCAGATGCCAGATGACGTTCACCTGAATCCTGCGCCAAATCATAATGTCGTCAGCGAACGGTAGGAAGTTTGAAGAGATTGCATGCGCCTGCTCAAGTAAAAATATTTTGTAGTTTGACCAATTTTATTGTATATTACAAGAAGAAACGCAAGCCGTACGCTTAAAGCGAACAATTGTTTTCCATTTATTCATCATCTGGCGTGGTACAGAAACTTACGTTGAGAAGGAGTTCATTCCGAAAACAGAGAGCAATTATTGGTTGAACAAATGGTTTAAATGGTTGACGTTACGTGTCATGTGGTCAAGTGACTGAAGGCATGTGACACCAATGAGTGAGGTCCGATGCATCCTTGTCAGTGGCTAGCTAGGACAGTTGTAATGCTTGGACATGCTTCTTTTGAATGCAGATGTGGTTTCGTCAAGCTGATGCACACCGCTTCAGCGGTAGCAAGTAGCCGAGCCCCATGACCGATGGTGTAGCTGCGATGGCACTCGATACAGGATCTCAAATGATTTACGCTTATTGTTGTATCTACACGTACACTAGTCCCCTGCACGCAGGGTCATGAACAAGCACGACCAAAGCCCTGAACGAGGAAGCAGAACTCTACTGGTACGCAACACAAATTTCTATTCACGCCAACGGTACATACACTCAGTACATTCAAAACAAAGCTGGTGTTGATCGCGAACGGACAGGCATCCAATCACAAGCTACGAAGTTCGGTCGTGGTAAGGCCCGCGCGTACGCGCTGCCACACTTATCAATCAGATGACTGGTGCAGATCACATGGTTAGTTATGGCACTCGTTAGTTTTGTCCCTTTGGGTGACCAGCGACGTTGGTAAATGTTTCTTGATTCGCATTTCCAAGTGACTGGTCGTGTGTCCAATGTACCTAGCCCACGAGATTAGGTGTTCTCATACTAGTGTTCTTTTACGCCACTTTCAAAGTTGAATAAGAAAAGAACAACCAAATGCACTCCTTGGGTACAAACTTAAAGCGACGAGAAGGCGGTTCAATCCAGATTGAAATATAAAGAAAACCCACGGACAGGCCAGCACACACACTTCCGGAGTTTTGTGCCAATTAGCCGTAAAAGAACACTAGTACGTACTCTGGCAAATAGTACACGGAAGATTTGTAGTGAGGACACAATTGAAGACGAAATGTAGCGAATCAGTCAAATGATTCTAGAATACGGTTATCCAGAACAATTCATTGAGGTTCATATAAAGCCTAGTAGCCCAAGACCAACAGTAAGACGATAGAGAAGAAACCGCTATTTCTCCAACTTCCTTTAGGTGTGACATACCGGCTGAGATCTGCACACGACGACTAATACAGACTTCCCGAAAGACCTTTAATGGCGCTCAACTAAGTATGGTTTTTACAAACAGCTCGCTCTTTGATCTTAGGTTCAAAGACAAGATGCCTTATCCATCAGTTTATTGTGTGGTATTCTGTCAAACGCCTTCTGCATGTCAAGAAATACGACTATAGCCGCTTTCCCACGATCTAATGACAATTTGCTTGAGTGCCTCTAGTTCGGCTTCGACTAACAACAGTTTCTTATGCATTTCCGGAACAATGTTGGTGGTATAAACTCTACACTGCTTCATTTGGATAGATGTTTTCACATTCTTATTAGTGGGTTGCTTTTGCAAGCTCTGTCTAACAGAGTTTGTTCCAGATGTTCGGGAATGCATAGGAGTCATATTGTCAAAATGTAACCGAGATAAAAGCCGATAACACCTATAAATTGGTTTAGGGTCAAAGGATGTCGGTCGGTTAAAATAGGTCGAAGTACTCTCCATCAATGTCATAGGAGATATAACAAGATGGTACAACAATGCAATGCAGATAGTTAAACTTGGCGAACAAATGATGTTGAGGAGCCCAATTAACCAAGAAAGACTGCGCACTGTTACAAATTTGGCGTCGTGACCTTGAGGCGCCATTAAGTGTTCCATTCCAAAGTGGACTTCTACAGAGTACCAGACAAAGGAAATGGACGGCAGAGAAGATTGACGATTGGGGCAGGATTAATTGCAAACCAAAGGCCGCTCGCTATCGTGAGATGGGGGATAGACTAACAATCATTCAAAGTTAAGCGCAGGAGCGATAAGGGAAGGGACTAAATACCCCAGCTACACGGAAAATAGGGTTGCAGAACCAGCTGTGAATGAAGCCATGGAGACATCAGAAGCTACTAAACTGTGGCGCTGCTTCGCGCTGGGTGATATTGTGATCCCAGATTGTTTGGAGATAAGAGCTCTAGCAAGCTGAGTAAGGGAAAGCTTGAGCAATAATTACGACCCTACACAGAAAAGCAAAAAGCGAATGCCTGAAGAAGACAGTAAGTGGGCTTGGATGCATGCGGTTAAAGTGTGCTGCGTCACGCAGTGCGATACAGTAGTCCTGCTTTATTAGAAAATAACAGCTAAGTTCGATGTAGTAAGGGGAAGCGGTAAGTGGGACATGAAAGCCGATGTTCTGACGGCAGAAAAGATTGTGGCTAATCTGTGGGGTTACCCTTTACTAGAGAATAGATCTATGCTCCCACATCTCGTCTTCAGAAATGCATATTCCTAGAAATTCAGATATTGTGGTAGTGGTTAGAAATCTGTGTACAGAGGTGCGAAACGCTAGAATGGTCTTGGCTGTCCGGATGATCATCGGTAGCCAATTCCATGCAAAGGCGTATTTATGTAGAAAAAGATTGGAACGAATGCCGGATCGAACCCGAGGCAGGATTATGGAAAACGGTCTAGCGCGTATGGGTTACTGATGATTATCAACTTGTAGAACTAACGAATCTGTATTGACCGCTGGATTTTGTATCATCTGAGACAAAAACACGCCACTGATATTGAGTCTGCGTAACCTTAGTGGTTAAAGTTTAAGCTGTTTGCATTAGCCTCGATAATTGTATATGAACCTAGGAGACATGTAATGAACTTTCCTTGCACCGCTAAACTCCTATACTGTCAAACTTGCCCGAACTAGTGAATCAAATTGAGCAGTACTCCAAAATTTGTCAGGCCCTGGATTTGTAGATAACTGACAGAAATTCCACAAATAGTTTCGATTTATGAGTCATACCGATGATTGAGCATGCTTTTGTGGAGCTATTTCTGAGCTTTTACTGGACAACGTAATGATCTTTGCTGAAGTGTGCTGTCATTAGTCGGCCAAACTGAATGCTTGACTTAATCTGAAAAGCTCGGAATTTATCAATAGAAATGATGCAGTGTTCCACCGAGATAATTCGAGAATTCATACAAGTTTGGTAACTTGCCAAAAACTTTAAAAACTTGAACGGAGCACACTTCCACATTCACCATATTCTCCACATTTGGCATCGTTGGTTATTATTATTTCCCGTCCGTAAAATCTTTTTTAGACGGTAATATCTTTGTTGCAAATGAGGAGGACAAAAGTCGCCTGTATAAGTGTTTTGCTAGCATAGCACAAAGCTATTATGAGTCTAAACTCAAGCTGCTGCAAAAAGATGTCAAGTTTCGGACCAGAAAGGACAACAAATAATGCAATAAAATATTTATTAACTATAAGTAAGTCTGCCATCGATTTTTACCAAATAACGAAATAATTTTTCGAACAACCTTATACATTGTCACTCTGATGTACACAGATGGCGCTAGCATCAGACTTTAAGATAGGAGAGGAAAAGCCAGCAACAGCAGAGTTGCACAGTAGTGTGTTTTACGCTACGCCTAATAATCCCTAATGTTTGAAAAACATCCACCCATGAAACCAACTTTGTTAATGTCCCATTAATGCAGGCACAAGTGAAGTTCACATTTCGAAGTATTTTGTTCATTTTTCGGACGTTCACTTCCTTATTATTAGTAGTTGATTCCTATAACTCATTGGTGTCGGTGGCAAATCATTATGGATACATAAAATAGGCTCAAAGCGATAAACCGCGGTATTTGCAGAACGAATTTGCGACTATCTAAGTCTCACCCTTATCGAATGTCTACTTCTAGGATGGTTCGTCTCACCGCCCAGCATGGAGTATTCGTGTACATATCCCGTTGTCCATTTTCCGCTTCGAAACTACGTAACATGATACTTACTGCGTGCCTTCGTGTCTGATTTCCAGTGCATTCACGTCCTACCTCGTTTTCACTCCTTTGCACAAGCACCCCTACTGACATTGACTGTTCCCATTGATTTGCTCGATTTGTTTGACGCTCATACGTTGTGCATCTAGGTAGACCAGACCTTACTCCAGCGCGTCTTCATTGACGAACGCATACCATTGCATCCTTTTGCTTCTTACCATAAGCCCGGTGTCTCTCACTTTGATACCATTGTTTGTTTCGCACGCCTGAACTCACGGATTACTCGTAGATCTAAGCGCCAATTGTTGTCATAAGTTCGAGTTTGGAAATCGTTATGGTAATATCTATTTTGATACGATGAAGTTGTACAAATAGTTCCGTTATCTCGGGTCCGAACTTGGTGGTTTGTTAAATATTCCAGTGTGACACGCGTGGCTTAAGTTTCCAAACGCTTTGTAGGGTTACAATAGGTATTTGAGAAACATATGCGCACTTCAGGCTCATACAGGTCAAATGATCCTTAAGATCTATTTGCTTATCCATAAAGACGTGGCTCATTCAGTCCTGGGATAATCTTCGCAAACACTTAGATTATCAAAAGTTGGGTAACGCCGCATTCATTGTGGTTTATGTGTTCCAGTATCCTCTAAAAAATATTGCACTGAAATTTTCTGAGCGTGTGCAAATAGCCAGCTGATCTGAGACCTCGTGAGCATAAAACATTCCAACTGACTTCGTAGAGTTTGCGCGTAACATCAGCGCATATTTGCCTGTCGCGTACTATGTACACTTGGAAAGCTTGCTTTTCGGCGCACAAAGTCGTACCATGTTAAATCGGTGAACCTTTGGCTCTATTGTGCAATTCATGGTACGTATCCCTGTTTAAACCTCATAAAACCTTACTACATTTTACGTTTTTATTCTTTGCTGTATCTGCTTGCAAAGCAGAAAGCTATTTCTAGCGAAAAAATGGCGTTATTCGTAGACAGCATTTAATTGTGAATAACTCGGGAACTAGTGCACTTATCGCAATGATTTTATTTTAATCAAGGCCAACCATTAAATCTTAGCTTGATAAGAAGATTCCTGTTTGCAGTATTGTATCTTAAGAAAAGGTTTTGCTTTTCATCTGGGAAAAAACGCAATTTTCAATTTTTGCGCTCGAGATCACATTTTAGGGCGGAAGCTTTTGTTTATGTTTTACGATAATTTGTATTTTTCTAGTTAAGTACGCCGCTTTACTTTTTTCTCTCTTTTTTGGAACACCTTTAATTTCTATTTGTTCTTATTAGTAATTCTTTTACTATGTTCTGTTCCCTTCTAATTCTGCCGCTATTGTTTATTCCATGAACCCATCCTTAAGTGAGAACACTGTGTGCGCTGAAACGGTCCAAAGACCTTGAGGTGAAATTCGTGGAGAATATAATGGCACATCGAAACAATGTGCGTAACTATGGTTTTGCGCTCCACTTCGCCACTAATAAAATCTAGGATCACAAGGATCGTCTGAGGACGCCAAACGAAAATCACGATGGGCGCCTGTACATTCGTTACGAATGCCGGAATACTAGAGCTATAAATGCCAACTGATGCGTAAGATATTTTAAAATCCATTGCTTTACTGCTTGATATCTTAATCTTGAACAAGGCATATGTACTGACAACTTCCTTACTCTCCATTCAAAAGCATGTGGTTTGTGTGTATATTGATCAACTGCCACGTGGGCACAATATCTAGCAACCGTCTATAAATATACCTTAATGGGGTCATGAAAAAAAGGATTTTGGCAAGTATTTTGGTTTGTCGCAATCAGCCGATGATTCAGATAAGTCAACTACCAACCCAGTAAAGCGCCAAACGGCAGTTTCGTCTTAATGGCGACGTCAGTGGTGCGCATCCCTCAGTCCTCTTCCGAGCATTGAATCCACGACTGCTAGTAGCTTGCGCCAACCAGCCCGCAGCTTATGCCACTGTGCCATGGGGGGACGGTAGCCTACCACCATGAATTGTTAATTAACTGCGATATAGCCCGACGCATCCTCCACTGCCGTGCAGGCACCTGTCAGGCAGATGACGGTGGTTGGCCTTCCGGAGTCAGGACTTCCCTGTTACGTCAGCTATGAATCGACATAGCATTTAAGGATTCCGTGAGGACGAATTTGCATTGCTTATGAGTAGAAGGATTTTGGCGAGTATTTGGAGTTTGTCGCAATCAAGCTACAATTCGGATAACTCGATTCCCAATGCGGAACAAACTTTCTGGGTTGGCAGTTGAGTTATCCGAATTGTCGGCTGATTGCGGCAACCTCAAAATACCTTCCTTTATTTATCTATTAATTACCATAGACAAAACTAGGTAGGAAACTGACAGTCAGATAGCGAGAGTCAGAAGCCGCAGAGAGATAATAAAATGAGTATAATGCAGTACTAGCAACCAGCATTTAATAATGAGATGAGAATGTTACTGGGTCAGATGGTCTTGCCGTTAACAGCGTCATAAGCCAGATGGAAGTCTATTAGAATGTAATGCAGATAAGACTGATGCCATGTGGTGCGTTGGTGCTAAGAAGAAGACAGGGGAATGAAAGGACCAAGCATACTGCAGAGTTCGGAATCCGGAAATAGATACTAATGAGAACATAGGGCTGAAAGATTTTCCAGCGTGTGCTGGGGAGATAAGAATATGATGGTTCAGATGACCGTGAGCACTACGTCATCACATGCCAGATGGCAGCCTTTTAGGACGAAACGGAGGTTAGACAAAGTTACTAGGCACCACGAAGGTAAGCAGTGGTACTAGTGTAAACCAGAGGGAGGAAAGCATCAATCAGTCATATAGTTAGATGAGAATGATAACAATATAGGGCCGATAATTCATCCAGCATTTGGTAAGGGAAAGAGAACGGTGGCGGGTCGGATTGCAGTGAGCTCTACACATACCTAACTCAGATGCAACCCTGTTAAAATTAGATGGAGATGAGGCATTGGCTAGGTACCGCTTCGTAACTGATCGGTCTCAATAAAATTAAAAGTATGAAGGAGTGAACCAAACAGGCAGCTTTGTTCCGAATCAGGAAACAGCTAAGGATAGAAATATAGGGCCGAAATAGCACCTAGCATTTGGTGAGGATATGAAATCGGTAGTATCTCGGATACCTTGAGATCGATAGGATCACAAGCCAAATAGAAGCTTTCAAGCATGATCCAGACATGCGCCAGAGGCTAGGTGGATCCAAGAGGTTGAGCAGTCGTACAAAAGTCAAACAGCTTGAGGAAAAAGCAAGAAGAGGAACACATTCAGAATTCGGAAGCAAATATTGTTAAACATTTTAGTTTGACAAATCATCGAGCATGTGGTGAGGAAAGGTGAGCGGTGGTGGGTCGGATGGCCATGAGCACTACGGTATCATAAGCCCAATGGACGCGTGTTAGAGTGAAATGTGGATGGGACAGTAGCTAGGTGGTGCCTCGAGGCTAAGTATTCGTGCTAGTCTGAAACTAAGAGAGATAAGAACCAAGCGGGCAGCGAAGTGCGAAAGATGGAAATTTATAATAAGAATATCATGCCCAATTCGCAACAAGAACCTGGTGAGGAGATGGAAGTTTTGGGGATTCAGATGGTTGTGAGTAGGACGGCATCACAGACCAAATGGAAGCCGGTTAGAAGGAAATGGAGGTGAGCCAGCGACTAGGTGGAGCCTCGGGTCTATGCAATCGCACTAACGTCAAAAATAGGAAGGACACAGACATGCAGACAGTAAAGTTCAGAATTCAGAAACGGATAATAACAATAATACGAATAAAGGGGCGGAAAAGCATCCAGCATGTGATTTGGAGATGACCGCGTTGTAGGTCAAAAAGCCTATGCACTAGGACACTAACAGCTCAATGGAAGCCTGTGGCACTTACAAGTGTTTCTAAATGACTCCCACTTTGTCACTCAATGTTCATACCAGTGTTGGCCGTTGCGATTAGAGATATCAGTTGACCCCAAAAGGATTGAGTTGCAATCATGCGCGGCTGCGAGCTAGCAAAGCTTGCATCTATCTAAATATAACTACACTCGCTTAATTGATTAGCATTTAAAACAGAACAAGGAGCAACAACGTCATCATGCTAGTCGATGGTCAGTAACTGGCCGGGACCGTTCACTTACCACGAATGTTCCGGAGCGATTTCTCTTGAGAGCTATGGTTTAAAGTGGCCATTCAAATTGACAAAGCTTGCTGAATACTTGGACTCGAAAGACAGTTGTTGATTACTGCGCTCGTCTCTACATTTCAGCATGATTAGTTGATAGATTCTGGTAACGGTGTTTCCTCTTAACTGAAGCCTCGACGGGGACATCCACAGGAAGCCTGCGCCTACAGAGGGACCAAGAATGGATTGCACGGCACTGGGTACAGCACCAACTACACACTCCATATCCAGTAAGAAACCGAAGGAATAAGACCGCGACGCCTATGGAGGTGAGCCACGTTTCATCAACAGAGCCGGCCCACAATCCTTTAACAGGCAGATAAGAGGCACTCACACTTATCTGGAAATTAATGTGTAACATACGTACATAAGGCGATATCTGGGCCATAGCTCCTTCTAAACCGGATGTATGGAACAAATCTTAGAGTCCAGCACGGTCACGAGGATCGCCCATCACCTCCCCACTCAATGATGCACAATCTGTTGGAGCCAGTAACCAAAGTAGGTGGTACTAAACCAGTAGACATATGGTAAACATTCACAGCAAGCGCAGTCACACCTGGGATATCAAGCAACCAATACAGCCTTTGGGGAAAAATAATCACAATGTCGGTACGGCACATGTTACAGAATAACAAAACTAAAGGAAGTAAATGAGGTGGCACAATTATCTTCAGGTTAAGAATATTTAGTTTAAGTGTAACACGGTGTAACCCAGCTGCGGTAAAGCAGCATGATGTAATCCTCATCAACACCCGTATAAGACACCACATGAAATCAAAAAGGAATTAACATCTAATCCTGACAGTAAATGGGCGGCGGAACGATCGTGCTAAGTAGATCGAAAAAGTGTAAGAAGCCTGATCTGTTATAAGACCAATCTTAGGCAGACGTAGGTGAAAACAATTAACATCGACGGACTAAAATCAAAGTGAATTAGGGAAAAACGCGAATCAATCAGGGACTATGTGAAGGAAAAATTACTGCCTAATCCAAATCAAGAAAATTAGGTCAGGTCTATCTGGGAAAAAGTAATTGTGTTACCCTAGCGAGACTGCGGTGAAGTATAAAATATGCCCAATGTAAAAGGTTGGTGGTATACCGTTCCGGAGTAGCTTGTCACAGTGTCATCCATAGGACAGCCATAGGACACCTGTGCCTAAAGGTGGACGGTCAGTGGGTTGCGCAGCGACACCCACATCATATCTTGTGTAAACCCGAAGAAATAAGACCGGATGGTATGCGCGTGGGAACCACGTTTCATCAACGGAACCGGTCCACACCCTACAAAACACAGAATAGAATCGTTACAATCTTACCCAATTGGGAATCATGCGTACCACACTTTCACAAGGTGGTAGCAACGCAGTAGTCCGCTCCACCTTGTGTGCATGGAACCACTATTTGATGACAGAACGGCCACCAGGACCGCACACTCCGCCCCCAAGAACGAACAGCTGTCTCCATCAGTTAGGACAAAATAAGCGCTACGTAAAAAGACAGGTAGGCACGTTGTCAATATTCACATCAAGCGTAGCCACACCAGGGATATCCAGCAAACAATACAGAATTTGAAAGAAAATATCCACGCAAATTTCGCACGAATTAAGCGACAGAATAAGAAAACTGAGTAAATCAATAAAGTAGAGTATTTTTGTATCCAGCTTATGAGTATCTAGTTTTAGTGTAAGTTGGTGTAGTCCAAAGGCAGCCAAGAAGAATGACGTGTGCAACATCAACCTCACCGTGACGCACCGCATGAATATGAATGAGCACGTAGAAATTAAACTCACAAACCAGATAGTAAATATGCGGCGGGATGACAGAATTGGTCAACATAAACTATGTGGATTTCGGTTTATTGTTAGATCGCTCTAGGGCAATAGTAGACGCAAATCGAGGTTAAGAAAGTGTCATGTATTCTATAAAATCTTTCGGGAAACAGAGTTTGCTTAAGAATAAGGGCAGTCGCATGTCTAGTCATGTATGCATTTTCGTTTAGCTTCATTGGTGATGTAGATCAGAAAGGTATACGAAAAAGAAGATGCCGTTGCTAACCGTCACGGCATGCTGTTGCACTGGAATAAGCTAGTGAAGACAGCAAATCGGATGCTGTTACGAAGTGTACGACCCTGTGTGATGCAAAACATAGAGCGTCCATGAAATACGCCGTACAAATTAAGCCCAATATAAGGGAAATTTGATGCGATGCTTACGTACTAAACAAGCGCAGCACAGCTACGGTCTTGCGCCAAATCAGTACTTGGGCATATCAGCTTGCATCTGTACCCATGCAAGTTACATAGGAGATAGAATGATGATGACAGATTACACGCCATATAGCTCCGCTCTGATGGTGCCACGTCTTGTGGCAATGAAGAGTGCGCAACCAGATCGGCAAGATCGGTGAAAGAATGACCAGCAACTTTGTTTGTTTAGCAAGGAAACTAGTGCATTCAAGTAAATATGTGCAAAAATTCCACTAACTTTTATGTGCTCAGTTAGGTTCAACTCGTTGGACGAACTACGGGAATAATAGCCATACCTTTTTGGCGACCAACAATGGAACAGAACATGAGATATTAATCTCATCATGTGGCCCGATCATCAGACACCTGTCGGGTTGTTCAATTACAGCGGAAGGTCCAGAGCGATTTACCTTCGGATACATGACCCAACTTGGCTATGTCCAATAGAATGCACATTTTCCACCAAAGCTTGGAAGCGTAATGTTTAGATACTGGAGTTAGTACGGTGTTCAGAGCCTGCGGTGATGAATGTTACGGTCCGCTCCACACTAAGTGCATGGAATCTACCTTTGAGCCATGTACGACAACGAAACCTGCAAATCGGCCTCCTCCCAGCAAACATTCACGGTCCCCTGGAAGCAGTAATCGAATTAGAAGGTGTTAGAATGGCAAGAACATTGTCAGCATTCAAAACAAAGTAACAGCAAAGGAGATATCAAGCAACCCAAACAGAATTAGAAGCAAAATCATCACGCAAAATTGGAAGGGCAAATGCAGCAGAATAAGAGAATAGAATAAAATCAAAAGATGAACACATTTTTAGCCAGGTTAGGAAGATAACATAAAAATATGAGTTGGTATAATCCAGCTGCGGTGAAGCAGCATGGTGTATGTAACTACAACCAAGACATGTGGCACACATCGAAAGCATATATATATATATATATACCGTAGGCGGAATCAGTTTTCGGATTTGCTTGCTACTGCGGCCAGTCACAGGACGCCTGCGCCTACAGAGGGACCATGGGTGGCTTGCGCTGCACCACCCACAGCGACAACCACACACCCCATATCCAGTGTAAACCCGAAGGAATAAGACAAGGAGGAATGTGGATGGGAGCCACGTCTTATCAACAGAGCTGGTCCACACTCGTTCACAGGCAAACACAAGCACGCTGTATTTGGGGAATCAAGCGCTCACAAGGCGGTGGTTGGACCGTAGTGCGCTCCACACTGAGTGCATGGAACCACACTTCGAGCCAAACACGACCACAATGACCAGGCACCCCGTCTCCTGCAGCAACGACTAAGTGTCTCCTGGAGCCAGTATGGAGAGTAGTGCGTAATAGAAAGTTAACCACCTTGTCAACATGCACATCAAGCGCAGCCACACCGGGGATATCAAGCAACAGTCAATCATTTGAGTAAAAGAAAACAAATAAAAGAAATCGAGCACTGCATAAGGAAACGTTACAAAAATCTTAAATTAATGAGCATATGAAACAAGTTGTTTATACAAGGACTCGAGATAAGTTCACGAGGTCAGAAAGTATATTTTACGGAAATGTCACAAACACGAAAATGTTATCGAAATTAACTACCATTGGCTTAAGCTAGGTGTGCAGGTTTATAGAAGAGCGTACAGGTAGACATTTATTTGAGAAAAAAAGTAGGACAAGATGGAAAATCCACCACCTGAAATAAATAGAGTTAGCATGCAATCACGCGGTTAGTAAGGCGAATGCAGCGTACCTACAAACGCTGCGCTGATTCTGCCTACGTTCTCCGTAGAACCCGTCGTCGATTCCGTAGTGGTCCCGAGTGGCCTCGCTCGAATGCTAAAGCACCATGCGCTCGATGTCGATGGAGCACAACCCATCGGTGCTTGCCGCTTCCGCACTTGCCGCTTCTTCTCTGCTTGCATGTGGTCATTCTCCCGCACTTCGGCAATCGCCTTCGTGATTAGATCGCGCCACGCACGCCGATCAACTGACTTCGATTCCCATTATCTGCAATCAAGATTACAACTTGAGAGGCTCGATTTGAGTATGTCCTGATAACGTAAGTTTTGTTTCCCACATGCCACTTCCCAGTACTCAGCTGACCATATAAGAGTTGTTTCGGTATCCGCGTTGCATCCATACGGCTCACATGACCGAACCAGCTCAGGTGTCTCCGCAAAAGCATGCAGTCCACTGCACACATTCCACTTCGATGCAACACTTCCGTGTCCGCAACTCTGTCGCCCCCAACGTATGCGTAAAATCCGTCGCAACACTGCTGAAGGGACCGCTCGAGATATCAAACATCCCGCCGGTACATCGTCCACGTGGCACTATCGTATAGAAGAACAGAAAGCACCATGGATTTGTACACCATCAGCTTCGTTCCAATGGTAAGTTGATGGTTGTTCCACACTCGGTACTCAAGCTTCCCGAATGCCGCCGCTGCCATCGACACGCGAATACGAAGCTCACTTTGTAGCTGCTGATCAGTCGACATCACACTCATAAGGTGGCAGAAGCACGAGGTAGTTCCCAATACTTAAACACCAATGCAGATTCACGACAATATTGATGATTGCACCAACGGTGATGGCTGAAAGAGACAGACAATTTTGCTTGTGTTGAAGGCGAACCCGAATTTGGTCGCTGTCGAAGCCAGAGCACAGGTCATGTGCTGCAACTCTTCCGCGCTGTGTGCAAACTACGCACAGTCGTCAGCAAAGAGCAACATATGGATAGTTGTCTCACAGACAATGGTTCTCGCATTGAAACGACGGATGTTCAGCAATCCACCATCAATACGGTGCTCCACACGAACACCGCAAACAAAAGCCGCATCAAAGGTACAGGACAACATTGCTTGAAGATATATATTAAATAAGACAGGAGCTAAGACACAGCATTGCTTCGCACCAGCGACAACTGCAAAGTCATCCGAGGTCTCTCCACTCAGCTGTACCCTCGTTCGCATACCACTGTGCAGACATTCATTTTAACTTACAAACTTACGCGGGCAACCAAACTTACCCAACACCAGCCACAATGCCTCGCGGTTCACCGTAACAACTGCCTTGGTGAAATCAACAAATAGCGAGTACCACGGCTGGTGTCGTTCTCTGCACTTCTCCTGCAACTGACGAGCCCCAAAAATCAAATCTAAAATGCTGCGACCCGAACGGAATCCACACTGATCTTCTGTCACGTTAGATTCCACAACCTGACTGATGAGGAGGTTGAGCAGGATTCGGGCAATCACCTTGTCCACACAACTCCGCAAGTTGATGCCACGATAATTGGTGCAATATTGCTTGCTATCTTTGCCCTTGTACAGTGGTAGCACAAGGGCATCCTTCAGCTCAGGAGGTACCTCCTCCTCAATCCACACGCGTTGCACCAAGTGGTGCAGCGCAGTCGACAACGCGGGTCCGCCGTGTTTCAATACTTCATGTGAGATCCCGTCCGCTCCGGCACACTTACCGTTTCGCAGCTGAGCATGTGCTCTCTGCGTTTCATCCAGTGTCGGCGTGTCCGCCAGACTTGTCTTCACTTCGTGCTGCTTCAGGCATTTTAATGTAGGCTAGTCGATCTCTGAACGGTTCTTTAAGTGACAGTCAAATTGTTTTCGCCAGATGTGCATTATGTCTGCACTCTGTGTGCAGGTAGCGCCTGAACTACCATCGATCAGCGTCCTCAGCTGCTCCAATCTCCGTCCATACACCGCCTACAAGGATTCAAAATATTTCTTGTGTTTGCGGCGTTCGGCGTAGCATTACATCTGCTTCGCCTTCTCCGTCCACTATGCATTTTTAATGCGACGGAGCTCTCGGGTCATTCGCCGTCAAAGTTTGCGAAAGTAACTACTCTTTCCCAAGTCACTGGGGTCTGCCACATGTGCAGCAAATGCTGCATTCTTCCCCGACACCAATGCTCCAATCGTCGCATTGTTCTCATCAAACCAATCAGGCCGCTTAGGTTTTGCGCGTCCGATGGTCTCCTCGGCAACAGCTGTCACCTGGTCGCGAATGTGGTGCCACAGGTCACCCACTGTAGCTATGCATTCCACATCACACAGGCGTGCATCCATCGCCTTCTCCAAATCAATAGATTTCGCCACAGTACCGAGGGAGAGAATGTTAATTTTACGCCGATTCACAACGGGAGTGCAACAAATAGATTACGAAAATATATGTGCAGTTTGGTCCGAAGCAACCTGCCATCGGTGCTACACTCAGCTCCACGCAGTGCATGTGTCATGCGCATTTCACGCATACCACGCTGACGTACGATGACATAGTCGAGCCGGTGAGCTTGATGACGCCGTGGGTGCGTCCAAGTTGCTACATCACTCGCACTCAGTGCAAACCGAGTGTTCGTGATCGTCAGGTCGTGAGTGGCACACAGTGAGAGCAGCCTGTCACCGTTCGCATTCGCTGAATCAATGCCATACAGACCGATAACATCTGTCCACACTGATGCATCACGCCCAACGCACGCGTTGAAATCACCCAGCAGAAATAGTCGGTCGCTCCTCGGCACAGACGGTATCACGGAGGATAGCTGAGTGTAGAATTGATCATGCGTGTCATCAGGAGAACCCATGGTCGGACCGGACATGTTTATAAAAGGAGCAAACTTACCTCTTCCGAGTCGTAGGCGAACAGTCATCCGTCGCGCGCTGATGCCCGTTGGTTCACCCACCAGCTGGTCATGGAGGCGATCGGATATTGCAAATCCGACCCCATGAACAAGTGATGCTGAGGCGGCGTTACTTATCCAGTAGAATGTGTAGCCAGCACCTGCTTCATGCAACTTACCTTGCTCAGTGAGCCGGGTTTCACTGAGCGCCGCAAGATCGATGTGGTAGCGCGCCAGTTCCATCACAACCAGCGCAGTGCGTCGCTTCGTGCGCTCGCTGGAGTTCCGGTCCAGTAGTGTGCGCTCGTTCCAGCACCCAATGCTGAGTGTTTTGAGCGCAGGCATACTATTGCTTTGGTGGGCAATCGCACGCCAGATGGTCATTGTACATCGGATGTTCACTTGAGGGACTCCGCCCGGAGCCTTTGACTCAATAGCCTTACCCACAAGGCAGTGGGTGGTTTGGAAGCTTACTTGAGGGACTCCGCCCGGAGCCTTTGGCTCAATAGCCCAAACCATTATGCAGTGAGGAGCAGATCCAGCTAGGAAATGTGATTGAAGCGACTGATTGGGATCTGCTTGACGGTCCTCACACGCATCCTTGGAGGTACTGGAACTATTTATATATGTTTTGCGAAAGTAATAGGATACATCTGCGACCACGGCCAGACGCAGGTGGGTTTTGGCGGATTTGCACCAATTTGACCGGGGACTGCCTGGCTTCAGGTGGGCAGTAGCAAACCATTGAACACCCGGAGGTGCCCTCCCACCATCAGAGACAAGGCGTGACGCTCCGCTCTAGACCAATCGATCTGTGAGCTTATAACTCGTAGACTAGTTGTCTCCCACGGCTAAGTTTAACGGGAGAAGGGCCAGCAACCACTTAATAACCTCCGAAAAGGATGGACTAGGATACTGCCAGGGCTCCCACCATGACAGGAGAATGACTCGGGTCCTCAGCCAAAGACATCAATAAATAAACACTCGAAAAACAGCGGGTATAACACATGACCAGTTCACTGACTAACGAGGATTGGTGTCCTGGATCTTAGCAGGGAGAAGGGTGTAACGCAACTCCCAACCAACATTTGCCACGAGGAGGCGCCCAGGACATGAGCAAATGGCATAACAGTAGCAGCACAGGATAGACAATCTGTCAGGATCATGCCACCAACAGCCTCTGCGCAGCATATATATATATATATATATATATATATATATATATATATATATATATATATATAATTATGCCGTAGGCGGAATCAGTTTTCGGATTTGCTTGCTACTGCCAGTCACAGGACGCCTGCGCCTACACAGGGACCATGGCTGGCTTGCGCTGCACCCCCCACAGTGACAACCACACACCCCATATCCAGTGTAAACCCGAAGGAATAAGACAACGAGGAATGTGGAGGGGAGCCACGTCTTATCAACAGAGCTGGTCCACACTCATTCACAGGCAAACACAAACACGCTGTATTTGGGAATCAAGCACACACAAGGCGGTGGTTGGACCATAGTCCGCTCCACACTGACAGCATGGATCCACTCTTTGATCCTAACATAACCACAGGGACCGTGCACCTCGTCCCCTCCAGCAACGACCATCTGTCTCCTAGAGCCAGTATGGAAGTGCTAGTGGGTAATAAACAGGTAGACACCTTGTCAACATGCACATCAGGCGCAGCCACACGGGTGACATCAAGCAACAGGCAACCACTTGAAACGACAAGATATAATAAAATAAATCGGATGATGCATCCAGATACGGCTGCATAACTCTTCACCAAGTGGGCGTATAAAATAATTGTGTACGAACTAATCCGCGATAAGTTCAAGAAGACAGAAGGCATAGTTTAAGGAAATGCCAAAACGCGAAAATGTTGTCGAACTTAACTACAATTAGTTTCAGTGACTTTTACAATTTATAGAAGCTAGAACAGATAGAGATTAATATAAGAAAGAGAAGCATTAGGACAACATTGCAAACCCACCACCTGGAATAAATAGGCTTAACATGCAAGTACGCGGTTAGTAAACCGAATGCAGCGTAACTACAAACGCTGCGCCGCTTCTGTCTACGTTCTCTGCAGGAGACGTCCTCGCTTCGGTAGTGGTCCCGAGTGGCTTCGCTGACGGCTCACTAGGCCTTCCTGACTCAGGCACTCCAGACCGCACGTGCTACAGCACCATGAGCTCGACGTCTATGGAGTGCAACCCATCGGTGTTACTGGTAATTTTGCAAAATTTTCGTGAGACCTATAATCATTCATGTTTCTTCTAAAATGATCGTGTCTATGCTGGCTCGCCGCGCACTATGGCGTCCAAAAAATTTATTTATTCTGGTGTCGAGAATGGCTAGTTTATTTTGTTTTGTTGTGTAGTTTACTCCATGACTTGTTATCATGAGGTCCGTAATGGTGTGCGACAACGATTTTAGTAGGGTTTTCTGACCAGCCGTTTATCATTCCCACTTGAGAACTTGACACGGATTCGAGTGTACTCTATGCCATTACCCTGGCTTTCCGAATTATTAGAATGCAGAACCTTGAGTTTAAATATCAGCGAAGCATATTCTTGCATGGACGATTGCTACATCTGAGTCCCATCATCCAGTTACATTTAAAATGGCCTGTCTGCTCTTCTGTAACCCTCCTGGTACATCTTTGCTAATGAACTGAGGCAAACGAGCATGGACTATCGAGGAACACTGCCCATTTTATCATCAATGAACAATGAACAATGATTTAACACGGGATAAAAGCAAGTGCTTGACACGTCCCGTAGGATGGTTGAGGTGAATATGATGAAATCAAAATATGTCTGGGTCATCCAACGAACGTCTGCCGAGATGAATGCGTTGATAAATAACCTCAGCGTAAAATTAAAATAAATTGTCGTGCGTAAACGTTCAGAAAGACACTGGGGTGTAGTGATCATTGAGGTAAAGAGTGAGAAAAGTAAAATATGGTCGCTCACTTAGGTCCATTTAATACATAAATCCTGTTGAAATGCATCCTTGGCGTAATCCACAGTAGGGGAGTTTAGGTAACAAAATGTTGGGAGCTAAGAGCAACATCTAATCGTTTTTTGAAAACATCCAAGGTAGGAGAGGATACAAATGAGTCTGGGAGTGCGTTCCAAGGTTTGCAAACCCGAAGGGAAAAGTAATTCCTTCGACTCTCTAGACGGCTGTATTGTTCCTTCAACTTTAGGCAGTTACCCCTGAGCTGCGCGTTGTAACTAAGTTTCAGCAAATGGCTGCATACATGATTGGGATCACACAATATTTGATACGCTAATATGAGATCACCGCGCAGTCTTCGATAGCGCCCGCTGAAAATTCCCAGCAACTTCAGCCTTCGGTGATAAGAGTGATAGCGCAGACCCAGCACATTCTTTGTTGCTCTCCGTTGTGGTGCCTCTATCGCTTCTAGGTCGCGTTTCAACCAAGGTTGCCAAGCTTGGATTGCGTACTCAACATGCGGGCGCACGTAGGAATTGTGCATCATTGGGAAGATTGATGGGTCAAATCTCCCGAATGCTCTTCGCAGCATGCCGACATGCTGGTTGCCTCTTTTCGCAGCTACCTCAGCCTGTTTTGAACAGCTGAGGTCGCTCTGTACGATCACACCCAGGGCACGTTCTTGGGAGCTATTCTGCAGTCAGTTGGTCCCAAGTGAATAGGTGTAGTTATGACTATGGCGTAATTGTACGACGCGACATTTGTCTACATTGCACGGTAAGGCGTTTTGAAGTGACCAGTTCGACACTGTGTTAAGATCGCACTGGAGCTGTTCATGGTCTTCCGGTCCCCTGATCCTTCGCCATATCTTGATATCATCAGCGAAAAATAGGAAATCGGAAGTAATTGATCTCGCCAAATCGTTAATGCACACCAAGAATAGACGAGGTTCAAGAACCGAGCCTTGTGGTACTCCGCACGCCACATCGATTGCATCAGACAATGATTCTCGGACTCTCACCACTAGCCGTCGTTCTTGTAGCAAATTGTCAACCCAACTCAGGATTGGGTCGCCAATGCCGTAATTCCGAAGCTTGTGAAGGAGAATGCGATGGTTTAAGCGCTCAAATGCTTTTGAAAAGTCCAAGTAGATGACATCGACTCCAACTCCATCATCAACAGCTTCAGTCCAGCTATTACGTGCAATTATTAGGTTAGTATTACACGAATGCTTTTGACGAAAGCCGTGTTGCTCTGGGGCTATTAAATCGTGGCTTTCCAGGTGTTCCATCAGCGCATCTGCGATGATTGATTCCATCACTTTGGATAGTACTAGAAGTAGTGTTACTGGACGGTAGTTGGCAGGATCAGTGCGGCTACCTCCTTTATGAATAGGAGTGATGACCCCTCGCTTCCATACTGGTGGAATCCGGTTCTCCTCTAGACATCGCTGATAGAAAATAGCCAATGGTGCTGCTAGATCACTAGCTAATAACTGTAGAGCCTTTGGTCGGATGTTGTCAGCTCCGGGAGAACTGTGGATACGCAAGCATAACAACTTCTTCAACACAGCTTCCGCAGTGAAGGTGATGTTTTCTAAACCAGATGGTGGAGTAGTAGAAATGAGGAGAATGTTCACGCTC
The DNA here is from genome assembly GCA_944474145.2 of Dicrocoelium dendriticum. Classification (NCBI taxonomy): domain Eukaryota; kingdom Metazoa; phylum Platyhelminthes; class Trematoda; order Plagiorchiida; family Dicrocoeliidae; genus Dicrocoelium; species Dicrocoelium dendriticum. The sequence goes on along the minus strand of OX104070.1, from coordinate 73,515,332 downwards.
GTTACCTCCTGGAAAGTTCGGGAGTAATGAAGCCGTAGGAGATCAGTTGCATCCATTGCTGATCGTGTGCACCCATCAGCCGTGACTAGTGCTGGAACCCCTCGCTTTACCTTTCGAAGGCCGTTAATGTTCCTGTACAGGAGTTCGCGATTCGTGCAGAATCACTTCATTAACTTCTGCTGATGAGTGGCCTTGTCTTCGCGGATCAGTTTCACACAGAAGTTACGATGGGTCACGCATACAGTCCAGGTTTCGGCATTCAGGCAGTCCTGGTGATCTCGCCATGCCAAATGCCTCCGGGACATACATTTGCGTGTTCTGCTCCTCAGAAATGAATTACACTTGTTTTTAGGTTGGAATGACTTCTGCTCTGAAACGTGCGCTACCAGTGTACTAAACGTCCTTGTAAATGTTTCCCAGGCAACATCTGGGGGGCATTCGGTTAAGAAAGTTCAAGCTGTATCCTTAACAAGCTTAGACAACACATTGTAGTGTGTGACAGTATGCACTTTATCCTCCTCCTTTTCAGGGTACTCCGCATAGCAAATATAGTCAAAGAGTAGAGTAACATGATCACTACGACCCAGTGGTGTGCTTGTAACTATCCCGCCAACCACGAGTTCTTCGTTAGTGAGCACAAGATCCAGTATCGGCGGCTTGTTAGCGGTTCGAAATCTGGTGGGAGAGGTTACGTGGTTGTAAAGAGGGTGGCTAGCAATAAGCTCTTGCAAGCAGGGTTTAAACTGCATACCATCGGTTGCCGGCGTTTCTATGTCATGCACGTTAAAGTCTCCAGCGATAAGAATGTGGGTGTAGGACTTGTTCAAAACAAACTGGAAAACGTGGTTCAGTTTGGAGTCCATTTCCGAAGTTGAGTTTGGTGGGCGATAAATCACGGCAAGTAGGCATGTGCCCTTGTTTCGCAACCATAGGCGGCACCAAAGCTAATCGGGAGCTCGGATTTCCGGGTGATCGATAACTTCACATCGGAGGTTTGTATTGTAATAAAGAATCACACCGTCCCCCCTTCCGGTTCTATCGGTTTGAAGCAGTGATATCCCGGGTAAATTGATCTCAGAATCGGTTATCTCAGGGTTTAACCATGTCTCTGTAATCATGACGAGGTCCCGCGGTTGTGAAGCATGGAGTTCTCTAAGTTCTGCCAACTTGCTTAGATGGCCTTGGGCGTTTTTGTACATGCAAGATAGGGCATTTGTTGTTAGGAGTTCGTTGATAGATGTCAAGTTTGTGTTCGCTTTTAAGCCGGCCGTTAGGTGGCAGGCAATTAATCGTTTTTTGGTTTATGTATTTCAGCCGTGTTGCATGGCATTATTAGGCGTTCCTGAACAGAAGTTTCACTGGTGCTGTGCTCGGTCCTCCTGTGTGCCGTGGGCGCAGTTGTGTTGGTCTCTCCTCAGGAATGTGCAGATAAGGAATTTGCTGCGTTTGCAAGTTCCGTTGAATTACTTCCGACTTTTGATCGTTCGCCTGCTGCCTTTAGCCGGATCTCTGTTGACAGCCAAGCTCGAAACTTTAACCAGCTATCCAACAGAACTTGCATCATTCCCTCGGAGTGTAGTATTACTTTAATTAGCCTTGGACCGCAGCCCTTGTAGTTAGGTGATGACGGCACTCTTGTCAGGGATTTGGCAATAAGATTGTCTACAGAGAGAGCTTCGCGGATGTAGCACCACTGCTCTCGGTCATGAGTTTGTGCATCGTGATCAGAAGAATGCAGAAGCTCAGGAACTCCATGAACAAATATTGTTCTCTTGCTATCTCTATTAGCAATGCCGCGTTGGCCAACTGCTTCTTTTGGGCGATCTTTCCAAGGTAGATCGGGCAATATACGTACTCCGCTCGGTGAGTTGCGAAGACGAACTGCTGAGAGCAGGACAGCCTCTGTCTCATCTGCTGAGTTTAGTGTTACTCGAAGAATTCGAGGTTCACCAGAGTGCACTGAGGTCGGGTGACGCGCTACGCGTTGCAGCATTGCAGGCTCAACCCGAATGTTAATTGCCTTGCATATGGAAGTCCACTGGTTGCGATCGTCTTTCAATTTGCCTTTTATTGCTCCAGATTTGGATTCGGGAACATTGGTGCACGCGAAAGTTAACGCAGCGTGGTTTTGTCTAGTGATTGTTGGCGTTATACATTTTGCCTGTAATTAGCGTTGTTTAGAGGACACCATTGGAGTTGACGGTGAAAGCTGCTTTGGGCCACGCGTACTCGGTACTGAAAATGGACCTAAGTGTGTCCCTCCCGGTGTGTTTGTCGAGGCAATCGATGCATACGTTACCTGCTTGTTTTCTGCACCGGATTTCCTACGGCTCTGAGTTGTCGGCGTCATGGATGAATCTCCAAGTGAAGCCTCTATGGTTGGAGAAGTGGAAGCAGGCACGTTTGAGGCTTGCCCACTTATGGGAGTGAGGTTACCCAGTGGATTTAGAGTCACAGACGCTGCAGTGCGGTTGGAGCGTCTAGCTCTTTTCTTCGGTTTAGACTCAGAGCTTGCTTTGGCCGGGTGAGATATTATCGTGGCCGTATTTACCTCCGGGGGAGGGATCTTAGTATTTACAAATTGCGCGATTATTTCAGTCATCCGCATTTTTTCATGAGCAAAGACAAGCAGTTGACCACTGGAATGGCTTGACATGTTGGGCAAAACCAAATCGTGTCAGCAACTTGGTTTGTCTATCTCACTTCTTGGACAGATTTGCCTATACATTGCGGACAGTATGGTCAAATGCAGCTAGAACAGGTAATACTGATCTTAAGCAGTTTACTGCAGTTGTCTGCGCAACATTGGCGACGTTGAACCATTGGAATGCTACTCGTCCTCTTATTGTTTACAGCAAGGCCGATCTAAGCGCTCACCAAACCAATAGGATTTGCCAATGAATGGCAATTAACCTCAGCTACCGACCACTAGCGGCAACTGGTTTGTAGTGCCGAATTCCTTAGGCTGTTTGTCCTTGCACAGTACTAATCAAGCATACGATTTAAGCGTCATCATGGTGGGCGGTTTCCAGCCATCAGTGTAATGTCACCATGCTGCCAACTATGTACAACACTTTTTGTTGTACCACTACATGGCGTTAAGCAACACCAAGCCAGTTGGGTAAGTGCCTTTGCATGAATCTATGACAAGACCGCATTTGGTGTTCATTAAGCAGGTCAGAGCAACGTACCACTGTAGTGAAGTTGCTTGTATAGGAGTATTTAAAACTAACTACCAAGATGACTTTTGGTTAATGTTTAATGTGGAAAAATGGTCGCCTAAACAGCTTAAGATTATTTTTATTGGATTGGCGTAGTTTGACGGAATGCCTCAGAGAAACAACTAAGTTAAAGCAAAAGTAAACCTTTTTTTCTCGGTCATGTGAGACGTGCCATTAGAAGCATAACCATGTTTGTGCAAAACCCTACAGTAGTTTGTTTTATGTTGGACAGTCAGGTTCCAATGTTGGCAGAAGTTTGATATGTGAATCGACAGAGATGACCTGAACGGGGTAAAAATTAATCTTAGACACTTGTTTACTTCGAATTGTATGTGGCAATAGCTACGTTGTATAGTTTACTAGTTGACAAAAGTGGTCAATAATTCTACTATTTCACTGAAAGACAAAACCCAATAAGTGGTTCCGATCGAGCCGTAGAAAGGGATTGCTAATGTGCTTTCACATGGGAAGTGATGAATTATTTGTGAAACACAATTCGTGCTTGAGTGTACACCTCCTATTTGTTAAGGTTCCACCTGTCTGTACCGGGAAGCTTTAATTTAGACCTTGAAAACCCCTTGGTTAAGGTGGCGAATCAAGTATTAGGTATCAAACTGTTACTGTAGCACTTCAGTGTCGCTGTAACAACCCAGCAGGTAGGATGTCGTCGAGCGTGGACTTGAACGTCACTTTCGTTCCTACTTCTCTTTGCCTTCCAATTTCGGCTTTTATGTCTTTAGTGTAACTAAATGCACTGTGTTTTTGCCATACATCCAGTCTCCTCAGACACTGCCTTTCATCGACTGCTGCGACAATACCTTCCAACTCACCGTTAGGTGGAAGTCAGGCCCACCCACTGTCAAGCTCCGACTCTTATTAGGTGGTTGAGATGAAACTGTCCAGTCGCCTACGAATTACCTATTTCTCCTTTCAGCTCCTCAGTCTGTTGCGGAGCCAGAAGCAAGCGAAACCCTTGACTGGACACGTACTACAGATCCTCTGTGTTAGGAGTACCATCAATACACTAAGTTTGTTGTATGCATAAATAAGGAAGATAGAAAATCAATATTGTAATACATTTGTGTTGTGCTTAGCAGTAAGGATTTAAATGTTTATAATGACATATATATTATTACGCATTAAAACTGTCTCAAAACACAAATGTGTGAAAGTACTAAAAAAACAGGAATGTTATTGTTAGCTGTCAGTAAGCTAGTGTGCATTGCTCAAGTTGGTAATTGCAGGAAGGGATGAAGTGCACAGTCCTTGTGGTCGTGCCAGGGTAGAACAATGGAACAATGGAACAATGATTTATGACGGGTAAAAAAGCAATGCTTGACAGGTCCCGTAGGATGATGAGAATTAACCTCGTAAAATTAAAAATCGTATCGATGAAAGTACGTATGAAATGCATGACTCACCAAGGGATTGGAGATGCACATAAACAAGTAATCCAATAGGAATTTTAAGTGGATTCCGTCCACGTTCGTTGTTCACTAATACCATCATCCGATGGTCGCACGTTTTATCACATAGTGCAATCGTGTCAGAGTTTCGTCAAGGCGTTTTTTGAAAAGGGATAGGGTGGGAGCGTTATTTACATGTTCTGGAAGGGCGTTCCAAGGTTGTGACACTCGGAGGGAGAAGAAATTGCGTCGACATTCCAGTCGACTGTACTGTGTGATCAACTTGAACTGATGACCTCTTAGGGATGCGTTTTGACTACGTTTCAAAAGGGAATGACACGTGTGGTTGGGGGTTCTCAGTATCCGGTACACCAATATGAGATCGCCTCTCAAACGACGGTAACGTCCACTGTATAAGTTAAGAGTTTTCAGCCTGAGTGGGTAGGGAAGGCTGGAAAGACCTTTGACGTATTTTGTCGCTCTGCGTTGTGCAGTATCGAGTGCAGTGAGGTGGCACTTCTGCCATGGTTGCCACGCTTGAATAGCGTATTCTGTGTGCGGTCTAACAAAAGCGCTAAGCATTTTCGGAAAGATTGAGGCGTCAAACTTCCCAAACGCACTACGCAGAAGGCCAAAGTGTTGGTTTGCTCTCTTGGAGGCCTTTTCGGTCTGCATTAAGCACCCAAGATCTTCTTGTACAAGCACGCCAAGATCGCACTCATGAGAGGTCCGCTGTAGAATGTCAGGTCCTAAGCGGTAGTTATACGCACTCTGATGGCGTATGCTCAAGATTTTGCACTTTGTGTTGTTGAACTGTAGCATGTTCGCGTTTGACCACTTGTATGCTTTGTCCAAATCATCCTGCAAGGCTGTGTGATCCTCTCCTGAAGCTATGGCACGCCATATCTTTAGGTCATCTACAAACAGCAGAAGGTTGGAAGATAGCGCAGCTGCAAGATCATTTATGAAAACAATGAACAAGCGAGGCCCGAGTACCGAGCCCTGAGATACGCCACACTGAACTTCGATTGGTTCCGACAGGGTATTTCGGACTCTCACATTCAGGTGACGTTGAACGAGAAATTCGCCTATCCATCCTAGAATAGGATTGCCGATACCACAATGCTGCAGCTTGCTCAGTAAAATCCGATGGTCCAGTCGGTCGAATGCCTTAGAGAAGTCCAAGTAGGCTACATCCACTCCGACTTCGGCGTCCACAGACACTGTCCAGTTTGAACGAGCAATCAGCAAATTAGTTGTGCAGGACCTGCCTTGGCGAAATCCATGCTGCTCCAGGAACAAGGATGTTGTTTTTCTCCAGGTACTCCATGAGGGCCTTTGCTACAATGGACTCCATCATCTTGGAGATTACCGGAAGAAGGGTAACCGGACGATAATTAGTTGGATCTGCATGGCTACCATTTTTGTGGATTGGAGTGATGATCCCGTGCTTCCACATCGTTGGGACGTGCATCTCGTTAAGGCATCGCTGAAAGAGTGTCGCCAAAGGTTCAGCTAAGCTCGTGGCGGAAACTTTCAGCGCTTTCGGCCGAATGCCGTCCGCACCCGGGGAGCTAAATTCGCGCAACGACATCAACCGCTTCAATACAGCTGCAGTTGTGAACGAAATGTGGTTAAGGCCTGATGGCGGAATAAGTTGCCTAGATATGGTGCAGGATGTTGGCACACACTGGAAAGTACGGCCGAAGTGTTGTCCTAGGACGTTCGCCGCATCCTGTGCCGTATGTGCTAATCCGAAAGCTGTGCGCAGAGCCGGAATTCCGCGCTTAACGCGGCGAAGCTTATTTATGTGTCTGTATAGTAGCTTTGGGTTAACGCAGAACTTTGACACAAGATCTTGTTGGATCTTTACCTTATCCTCCCTGACGAGTGTGACACAGTGATTTCTTTGTGTAATATAGGTGTTCCAAGTATCCTCGCTCGGAGAGGCTATATGGGCGCGCCATGCCAGATCCCTCAATCCCATGCATTTCCGGGTCCTGCTTCTGAGAAACGAAGAGTGGTTCCATGCACTCAGTGTGGAGCTGACTATGGTGCAGCCACCGCCTTGTGGGCGCTTGATTCCCCAAACACAGCGTGCTTGTTTTTGCCTGTGAACGTGTATGGACCGGCTCCGTTGATGAAACGTGGCTCTCATCCACATACCTCCCGGTCTTATTCTTTCGGGTTTACACTGCATATGTTGTGTGTGGTTGGCGCTGTGTTTGGCGCAGCGCAAGCCACCCATGATCCCCCTGTAGGCGCAAGTGCCTTATGGCTGTCGTATGGAGGCCACCGTGACAGACAAATCCTGAAGCAGATGCAGTCAACCATGCCTCAACTGGCGGAGAGCTCATGGTGCGCTGAAGCTTTTGTCGACTAGAGCCTGACAGATGGTTTGCCCACCTAATTGGGGGTGTGTGCATGAAACAGTGGGTGGTGCAGCGCAAGCCACCCATGGTCACTCTGAAGGGGCAAGTGTCCTGTGGCTGCCCTACGGAGGCCACATTGACAGGCAAATCCGGAAACGGATGTCGCAAACAAAGCCTCAATATAAGCATAAGTCTTTTAAATACACGCTAAAAAATAGGCGCCATATGCACTTACTTCCATAAACAAAGTGCGATGTATATACTGATTTATTGTTTGTTTATTTACGTTTATATGTATGCGCATTTTGATTTGTAAAAGGATATTTACACATATAAATATATTTTGCTATATATACATACCAATATACCACACATATATATATATACGCGTGCATCCGCATTTGAAATTCTTTATTTACTAAAACTGTATCGGTAAAAAATACTACTGTAGAAATAAAACATTCAATATAAAGCCTACCCAATATTTAGTGTGCATGTTTCCTCTATGTAAATGTTCTTTGTTGCTCCGTTTACTTCAGGCATTCAGTTGCACATTTACAGTCCAGTTTGCATGTTTATTTTCTTTCATGTTATTTCGTATTCACCTGGTACCTCATGCTGAGTAGTATGTTATATGAATCATGTTCTTCACCGCAGTTGCGCTAAACCAATGTACACTCAAACTAGATGTTTTTAATTTAGATAAAATTCATTCCAATCTATTTGGTTTGTTCAATTTTGTTATTCTGCTCAAGTCACTCACGGTCCCCGTGTAGGCGCAGGCGTCCTGTGGCTGTCCCCTTGGAGGTCACAGTGACAGGCAAATCCGGATACGGATGCCGCCAAATCACATATATATATATATATATATATATATACGTATATATATATATATACATGGTGGTGCCTGCTGAGCTGAAGGATGTCTTGTGCTACCACTGTAAAAGGGCAAAGTTAGCAAGCAATGTTGCACGAATTATCGTGGAATCAACTTGCTGAGTTGTGTGGATAAGGTGATTGCCTGAATCTTGCTCAACCTCCTCATCAGTCAGGTTTTGGAATCTAACGTGACAGAAGATCAGTGTGGATTCCGTTCGGGTCGCAGCATTTTAGATTTGATTTTTAGGGCTCGTCAGTTGCAGGAGGAGTGCAGAGAACGACACCAGCCGTGGTACTCGCTATTTGTTGATTTCACCAAGGCAGTTGTTACGGTGAACCGCGAGGCATTGTGGCTGGTGTTGGGTAAGTTTGGTTGCCCACGAAAGTTCGAAAGTTTATTTGAATGTCTGCACAGTGGTAGGTGAGCGAGGGTGCAGCTGAGTAGAGAGACCTCGGATGACTTTGCAGTTGTCGCTGGTGCGAAGCAATGCTGTCTTTGCTCCTGCCCTGTTTAATATATATCTTCATGTAAGCATGTGCTTTTGATGCGCCTTGTATTTACGGTGTTCGTGTGGAGCACCGCACTGATAGTGGGTTGCTGAACATCCGTCGTTTCGGTGCGAGAACCATTGTCTGTGAGACAACTATCCATATGTTGCTCTTTGCTGACGACTGTGCGTAGTTTGCACACAGCGCGGAAGAGTTGCAGCAAATGACTAGTACTATAGCTTCGACAGCGACCAAATTCGGGCTCATCATCAACACCACCAAAACTGTCTGCCACTTTCAGCCTTCACCGTTGGTGCAATCTTCAATATTGTCGTGAATCTGCATTGGTGCTTAAGTATTGGAAACCACCTCGTGCTTCTGCCACCTTATGAGTGTGATGTCGACTGATCAGCAGCTACAAAGTGAGCTTCGTATCCGCGTGTAGAAGGCAGCGGCGGCAGCTATAGCTGTCCTAGCACACTGATTCGTCATCCAGAAATAATTATACGAAATCAATACATTTAACATGCACAAATATGTCCGCATATAAAAACCTTATCTAAAGCTGGCTTTGTCCACATAGTAGTTTCTAATTTCTTCGCGCACCTGCCTCATCCCTGAGTTCGGTGCCATGACTATACGACATCAGTCTATGTGTAAAATCTGAGACCATCTTCATTCCCACTTTTTTCAATATTACCCTTGAACAGCTGATATACGAGTATACCTACTGTACCCATCTGTGCATATCTTAACAGGTGTGCTCGGTTGTCGAGGATAAACCATATATTTATTTATTTATCTCCTTCAGTCTGTAAGATACATCGAACGGTCGCACTGATTCCCGTAGTGACCACACCGCACTGGATAGTTGTAGCAAAACCTGGAAGCAGGAACTTTCACCGGAAGAATGTGGTGTCATGTGCCACAAATGCTACATATCCCCAAACGTGCTGACCCTGAATGGTAACCCACTAGGCAACTGCACAGCATTAAGAGAATTCAGAGTACGCTACTCAACGTCACTTAACATTAAAGAACAAGTGAGCTACAGCAATGCAAGTGCTAGTTCATTAATCGGACGCATCTGTAGAACGATGTCCTTGGCAGATATTAAAGCCACAGTTTACAAACTATGCACGTCCCCTTTCAGAATACTGCTCAAATACTGTTGTGCAATGCAAAGAAATTGGACAGTGGTGCAGTGGAATAAGGTCAGCGTTCTTTTAGCAAACAGCTATTGCGCCCTCCACACTAAATTGCTGTAAAAAGCGCAAACAATTTCAGCGGAATCCTTTATGGGTACGCCGCAGAATGCTAATTTCCTTTTTTGTTTCAAATCCCAACATCTCCAAAGCTGATAACCATGAAGTTTAAGAAATTCCTGGACTAACAGTTTTCGGATATAACATGTATCGAGCACACCCAAAATTAATGGGACCTTGTCCCTAAAAGACATCAGATGCACCTACACAGAGTGATTACTACTTGCTGCTTGCAACCAATATGCAGTAATCTCTCAAAAGACCATTGATCATCGATATCCCTTACTCAGTAAACCATATTTCTTCATTCTAATAAGTGACAAATGCGTTACAAGAGGTAGCATTTTCCTATGCAATCATGCGTTCGCGGGGAACCGAGTACCATTGACAATAAGATGCTCGGGGCCCGTCACACTACTTCTCAAAAGTAACACCCCAGTAGATCAGTCGTGTGAACAGGAGCCTGACAAATTATAGTTAGACAACATGCGGCAAGGCCCGGTAGGTACCGTGTCCAAGCTAAAGCAAGCTAGGAATACTAAAGAACCTGTATGACACGCCGCCACAACATTGAATTTCCACTAACCTCTCAATAGCTATCGTGCTCCTGCTTCCACTTGCTAGCAACTTAGCAACACTGAATAACCTTGTGCGACACAGGGTATTAACGTTCCATTAATTGACTCACGTTATTGATCCTCGTTTACGGCCATCCCGGTATTCTGCCTCACACCTGTATGCATGTTTCCTACTAGCCTCCCATTATTTATTGCGCTCTTGTTCCCTCTCTCTTGCAATCTTACACCCCTTACACACCTTGCATGACAGCGCATTAGGGTTTCATTTGGCAACATCCACAGATCCGTTCAACTTCACGCGCACGCAGGTTATTACGCACTGCAACGTTCTTCAAGCCTAGACTGCCTGTTCGGATATCTAGGCCGAACTATTCACTGCTCCACACCGCCAACCTGCGCGTTTTTTAAACCAGGTGGGGATGATCCACTGAAGGTTCATCCCAGCACCAAACACGTCGATACGCAGCTATATACTCCAATGCCTTCTCACTCACTTCCTACAAATTCTGCATACGGCCAGCTAGCTATCAACGGCTTTACCTCCTCATCCGTTAAGCTAGTAAACTCCACTTGTTCTTCCTCAATGACGCTTAAGATGATATGTCCCCAAATAATAAAATGCACATCCCGCGTCCACTGTCCTTCCTCGCCGACCCGGACACAACATTCGTTATGAAAACATGGTTTTCCACTTATGCTAAAGCGAAGGTATACTCACCTCCTGACTAGCAGCTTTGCATGAAATCTGGTGTGCATAAAGGAGGGGTGTGAGCTGTCATTTATACCAACAATACAAACCAAGGAAGGTTGTCCGTAATCATAGTATGGATAATGGATGATATTCTGGGATCGACGGAGCCATTTTGGTATGTTTACAAACCAAATGAAACAATAGCTAATAGTGACAACAAACTTAGCTTTACATGTGAGTAGTCGTCAAATGGTTTGTTTGGTTGCAGCAGCCTTCAACCTGGCTGAGTTAAAGTGAATCCCACCTGCTGCAGCAATGACGTATGCAAATCTATTAGCACGTAACAATTTGGGCGGCTGGACGTAACATTTAACCGCTCCAACCAGGGCGTAGAATACTCTTGCCTTAATGTTTACTCTGGACATTCCATCAACCCGAGTGTAAGTTGGTCATGAGTTCTAGGGTAGTGATATTAGATTACTACACTGCTCGGCTTATTTAAATCGACCTACTGCCTATTACGCAACAACAAATTCAGTCGTTGTCAACCGCCCGATTCACATCGTTAACTGGACAACCTTGCCGTACTCGTGAAATCAAGAAAAGGGGATGAGTTATTTATGTCTGATTCTATGCAGGAGTCAGCTGCACTGTTCCATTAGGAAATAATTTACAGTCTCGAATTGCTAGCTCCACGTCGCCTGTAGACGATCGCTGCAAAAGTAAACAACACTTACCAAACTTATTCGCGCCCTAATGCTGTCTATTCACACCGCACTTTCACTCCTGCTCCAGCTTCTGTCTTGACTGTATCTAAGGGGCAGCTACCATTTCCACACCACTCCGCGCCTTTGTTACCCCACACCTTGTGCATCAGGTCATTGATTGCCAATCCGGCTAGAGCTGCCCAAACCCATCCATCTTGTTCCAACCCCTTTGTTATGGCACTGGAGGGGACAGGTTCCGCACGTCACCTTCGACAAGCACACGCAACCTCCTTCGCCCACATCCGCTGACTCCTAAACCAGTTCGAGGTATCCTCATACAATTAGCACCAGTGTCTCGGGTTACATTGCCAGTTATAAAACCTGAGAATTGAAGACGTTATTGCAGTAGAAGCGCATCTACCACTGTCTTGGTACACCACTGCAGAATCTGAAAATCGGACGACGTGAAGCTGCGAATACCGCAGATACACTACATGCAAATTGTTCTGCTGATTGCGACGAATTATGGAGCCTCATATTCATGTTTCATGTATGTGCGTATAACCACTTTGATGCTCCTGCACGTGAAATACGTGCACATTTGATGAAGTCGGTAGTGAAGGCCCGCACTCACAACCAGCTGTGGTTATTTCGTTGGCAGGAATAGCACCAGCAACCTGTTCTTCCACCGAGCAGTTTGCCGTGTACGACGGAACATTTAACTTGTGGGCGTATTTATCACTACGCCGAACCGTAATTTAGACCCAGATACACGCAACCTACATGACGCTGCTAGATTTGTTGCATCAGGGTTGTGTGATGTATAAAATGCGGTTAGTGAACTTGTTGACAATCGTCCCATGACCTAGTGCCAGAGAAGATATCGGGATATCAGAGTAATAAGGCCAGATTAATGTGAGGCCATTTTCCTCATGTAGGAAACGGATTATCCACGTCAGATGAACGTGCAAACCATAGAGAAGTCCATAACTAAGTCGCTCACGTGCGTTAAGCTGAACAATCTCATTGCATCGGTATCCGGTTAAAAATGGCCGCACTCAGAGTATTGCACAATATGCCATACAGCGTCATAGGTTTATCATAGACTATAAAGCTCTACGTGTAACCCCATTTGTGTGGTTATTTGATCTGTATGCGATTAGCATAGAACACGTTTACAGTGCGTGATTTCATAAACCTGGTCTATAAATGCTCTTGATGATGGACATCAGAACTGTGCACTTATGAGAGTGTGATAAACAGTTACACTGAAGTAAATTCTTTTTCAACTAGGACTAAAAATGACCTCAGGTGCGACATCTTGACATTGGGCTTATCTTCTCAGTGACATCTGCTGTTGCATGCAGTATCCTATCTGCGTAAGGGCTAGTTTATGCGTCTGATAACGACATGTGTGCTCCTTTCCAAATGAAACTCAACATTTCAGAACGGATGTTTCACGATGACCTGACTCAAATGTCCACTCCTGTAGTCTTGCAGTCCAGCATATTGTCAACATAGTAAGCGCCTCCTGCTCGTATTTGGCCGCTGTAAAATTTCGGTCGTTTACGATGTACCTCCGATCATGCCGGAACAGGAGTGGCTTGCTTTGTCGAACAGAAACTTCATTTGTTTATTTATTATGTAACAGCAATTGCTTCTGGAATGAGGGAAATGACATATGTATTTGAGCTTGTGCATGTGCTCACACTCATCATGGTATCGGAACTCATTGGATGCTGTGTATAACAAGGTACACCACCGCAGTACAGTTGTTTTGATCCGATTGGCCCATTAAGTAAACTTGGTTCGCCCTATCCCTATTCCTTTCTGTTTCCGCATCCTTGTTAGAGACCATTTTTGCCTTGACCCATTGCACACCAAAGCATACCATTATAAACCGTTAGAACACACAGCTTAATGTAGCTCAGCTTCGCCATAGCAACTCAATCCTGCTATCTGCGTTGTACCTCAACAACCTGCATACTTGTACCATTGTTAAGCACCTTCACTAGCGATGCTCATCTGCCAGGTCAAATAACACTCAGCAAGTTTGTGTACGCGGTTGCCAACTTAGTGCATACCAAGAGACATTTTTCCGTCTTTTTCGTTCTCCTTCTCCGAATCGTTGCTGTATATGTTTGACAAAAATTCGACGTCTCTTCTTTATGCAGTTGTCAAACGGTACATAAAACTCTCTCTCAAGCAAGTGGTTTCGATATCTCTGCTCGTGAACTATATACACATGTTCTGCACTACACCGAACTTGCAGTTGGGCGCGGCAACATACACGCTCCGTTACACTGATATTTCTCTTGCATCCGGTTAGTGTGATGATGGTGCGACAGAAGGTACCACGTAATGATACTAACAAGGCTCGATAAAGTTGAGGTTATCGCCCACATGGATATCACGCATTATCTTCGGACATTCAACACTGAAACTATTGATAAGTCCGCATGTCAGTCTCGAAGGTGCATGCAGCAAAACAACCTCACGGAATGGGTAACCTTATACATTATTCGCAAAATCGTCCCCACGAATCAACCGGCTGTACGGTCCACAGAGACATTTTTCTCTAGCATACCTTTTGGGTGTACATACAGAAATTCGGGGACATTTAGCTTATGCTGTCCAGCTGTCAATAAAGCAACCTGCTGCACCGAGACACCAACACCGTAAACACATGATAGCATGACTGTCCGGACACTGATAGTATTGCATTTCGCGTGATCGGGAAGCACGGAAAAACGACGTGTATGCCACGCTGACTTCTCATGTCAGACACCGGAATGACTCATATCGCACACCATTTTGTGTTTCTAATCATGTGTACACTTGATCATTTTGCGGGTAATTATGGTTCTCGTCATATGCCTTGCTAACTAGTACACCTGTTATTAAGGATTTCCGCTAAAATCGGGTTATGTTAAATGTACCACCCCGCATACATCCAAACGACCTTACGCCGAGGCACGATTCAGTGACTTCGCCTGCAATCCACCCTGCATAACCTTACCAGCCAGGCCGATATCAACCCTTGATCACAAATGTAGGTTGTAAAGCGAACTAAGTGCCTGCGCAGATTTGCAAGGCTCGACTGCTCCGGCATGAGCAGAGGTACATTGCAAATAAACGAAAGTTTACAGCAGCCAATTATTGACCAGGTATACGGAACAACCCACAGTCAAAATGTTCCGTGCTAATTGTGTGCAGGTCAAAGTAACCACACAATGGGGTTACACGTAGAGCTTTATAGTCTATGATAAACCTATGACGCTGTATGGCATATTGTGCAATACTCTGAGTGCGGCCATTTTTAACCGGATACCGATGCTATGAGATTGTTCAGCTTAATGCACCTGAGCGACTTAGTTATGGACTTCTCTATGGTTTGCACGTTCATCTGACGTGGATAATCCGTTTCCTACATGAGGAAAATGGCCTCACATTAATCTGGCCTTATTACTCTGATATCCCGATATCTTCTCTGGCACTAGGTCATGGGACGATTGTCAACAAGTTCACTAACCGCATTTTATACATCACACAACCCTGATGCAACAAATCTAGCAGCGTCATGTAGGTTGCGTGTATCTGGGTCTAAATAACGGTTCGGCGTAGTGATAAATACGCCCACAAGTTAAATGTTCCGTCGTACACGGCAAACTGCTCGGTGGAAGAACAGGTTGCTGGTGCTATTCCTGCCAACGAAATAACCACAGCTGATTGTGAATGTAATTCTATCAAACACTTTCGGTAGCCTCCGGAACATCCACAGTCCAACGGGTAAGCAGACTGATTCGTGGATACCATCACATGTTTACTTCTAAAGCTGTGGGGGGAAGGACCTACAGTGGATATCATACACCTGTTCCTGTTAAGTACTATGGCCTACGCAAAACCCTGATCTACCATGCGGTAGATACCCAGCGGAAGCCATGTTCGGGCGTGACAAACGTCCTCCAATTAATGCAGTACTCTCTAAGGTTACGCAACGGCTACTGGCGTCAGGAACGAACAGACGTTTTCTACTAGGGGAGCCGGTGTACGCGTTGGGTGCATGGCTAAACCACCAAACCTGTCAACCTGCAGTGGCACAATAAAGCAAATGCCCTGTGCTGTACGTAGTGTCTGTCGGAACGTTGTCTGTCATACGGCACGCTTATCAATGACGCGAACGACAGATCGAACTAACAAGCACTTCTACTTTCGAGTTGCCGTTTGATATATTGCCGGACACATTGGAACTACCAAAAAGAGTGGGGCGTATTGAACCGACAGAGACGTGCGCATAGCCATTCGACGGAGTCACTGGGAGAACTACGCGGCCTACTAAACCTATGCAACTTAACAGGCGAACCCAGCGCTTTATTCATATGCGTCTGGAGAACGTTTATTCAAAGAGGGAGATGTTACAATAGATAATTTGGTGCCTTAAAAGTGCAATGTCCGCCCATACACCGGACAGTGAACTTCGAACTCACCCAATGGTCCACTGTGGTTCATATCCATCAGGCCGCCTCGAGTTGGAAACACTCACACCATAACCTTTGTAGTCTTCTGTCTTGTCCGTTCCATGTGACTTGAGATCTGGTCCATCCACTCTCCGGTACGGTGAATGTCTTTTCCTGACGGCCTTAAGCCCCATTAACGGCAAGTATAACACTTCAGTGAGAGACTATGCAGGATCGAGTTTGCGTGCTTTTCCTGGCCGGATGTCCGCTTTAATGACGGCGCATTAGACAATCGTATACTATTGGCAGATTGCGTGGTTCCGAAACGATGTATTTGGATCTGATGGACTGACTTGGTTCAACAGCAATGGACAAGTATACTCCCTAGACGTCCTGTGAAGTCCTCCCAGAGTTCCGTTAACCTGTGTTATTGTTCAAGCAATTGGCAGGTGCCCTACGCAGGGTTTAATGTGTACCTGTCTGACAGGTGATTACCTGCAGGTATATGTTGCGTCTTTATTCTAATGGTTAATGCATCTCAACCGACCCGACCGCTCACTTTTGTGCAGCGCACCTGCCACTCAGCTCTGCAAATTGGAAGAAAAAATTTCTTCGCACACAATTCGATTTCTGGTTTTCATTATAGACAATGAAATGGAGATAGTTGGCCTGCCGAAGCTCAGCATACCCCGTAATTCACTGGAACATGAATTGTTTTTGACGTCTTACATACCGGACACTTTAGACCGTCGTACCACTCCCATCTGTGCATGGTGTTTGGGTACATGCAGCCTTTCAACATAGCGGACTTGCTCAATCATCACAAGTCCCTGAATATGGGACGGCGCAGTTGGCCTTACTGTTCACACCCACCGAAGCGTTTGTGCTGCGTGTACCAACATGTTAAAATCCTTCGGGCGTCGAACCACGAAATAGTCGCGGGACCCGTGGGACAGGGGCCCGTCAAGCCAGGCCTGAGGACGTCGTCATTTGGGGACGGCCTTGATGTACGCATACTTGTGTCTCCAAAACTGGTGACTCACGCTGCTTGCAGCTTCACACTTGTACAACCACACCTAACAGATGTGGCAGCGGAGACGAAGTGCACACTGGTCAGCGGTGACTTGCTCGCTCGCCTAATAAGCCCTTGTACCTTAGCATGGAACTACCTAACGCGGCTGAGAAGGGTCAAACTACGAAAGGGGCCGGACACGTCTAGCCTGAAAATGTTGCAAATTTTCTCGTACGAATGGCTAACGTTATGTGCTGCCCAGCACACTGAATCAGCAGACAAAAAAGCAACTTCCAGTACAGAAGTGGAAGCCTACAGCCAGAGTGCAATTGCGATGGTTTTAGATATATAAACTTAGACATGACTAATGATGGCATATTCGCCATATGGCCAGCCAAATTGTCGCTTCTGGTTTTCCAAGGCATTGCGTAGAGATAGGCTTACGAAGCTTTAGGACTCTAGGACACAGCTCAGTGTTCTCGGGACCAGAGCCCAGGTGGCTCCTAACACTCCCATTCGTGTCCTAACCAAAGCTTCACAGCCTTTTGTAGACTTTTTAATAAAGCATCCTAAACTCGTCCGCGTTGCGAAGAACTTATCTCCCGTGACGTCAATCGTCATGCATCCCATTTGCATTAAGGTTCCACCTGTTTCGCCGGGCCATCGCAGAAGAGTTCCGGACAAGCTCAAAGCTGCTAAGGTGGCATTCGAACAACTGCTCGAACTGGGAATAATCTGCATGTCCAAAATTCCATATACATCACCGATAAACAAGGTGCCAAAGAAATCCGGTAATTGGCGTTCCTGTGGTGACTACAGGGCGCTTAACAAAGCTACCATCACTGCTAAATACCCCATTTCGCACATGCATGAATTAACCTCAGCTCTAGCTGGTCAGTCTATCTTTGGCAAAAACGACCTAGTTCGCGCCTACCATCAGATACCTGTGGCGCTAGACGACATTGCTAAAACAACAGTCCTCACACCATTCGGCCTCTTCGAGTACCTCAGAATGCCTTTCGGCCTCAGCAACGCTGCACAAACTTTGCAGCATTTCATTCATGAGGTAAAGCAAGGACTCGGAGGCGTTTATCCTTATTTAGATGACATTCTCATCGCCAGCTGTTCTGACTATGATCATCTTAAACAACTTTACGCCATCTTCTAATGCTTGACGCAATATGGGGTTACCGTCAACCTCGATAAATGCGAGGTTCGCCAAAACTCCATGGACTTTCTTGACCACCGCACATCCGCCTCTGGTATTGAAGTTCTGCTAGACAAAATCCAGGCACTGAAGGACTATCCTGCTCCTGGTTCTTTCAAACAGTTACGCCGATTCCTTGACCTGATCAACTATTATCGACGCTTTATTCCTAGCTGCGAGAGCATTGTTCAACCAATGACTGAGTTCCGCCGTGATAAACAGCGCTCTTTTCATTTTCCAGACGACACAAGACAGTTTTTGGAGAAGCTCAAAGCCGCCAACTCCAACATAGCGCTTCTCGCCCACCCAGACCCATCAGCACTACTCTCCTTGATGACCGACGCATCAGACACTGCCGTCGGTGCAGTGCGATGGATACCTCTAAGCTTTCTCGAAACGTTTACAACCTGCTAAAATCACGTTACAGCACCTTCGGTGGGGAACTGTTAGCCATCCAGCTAGGCATCAGACATTTCCGTCACTATCTCACAAGCCGACATTTTACTGTCTTCACTGACCACAATCCATTGATGTAGACAACTAATGGCGCAACAGACAAGTATTCTCCGCGGGAAACTAGACACCTAGACTACATTTTTCAGTTTACGACAGACGTACGACACCGTCCGGGATGCGCTTTTAGACATTCATCAGCTTAGCTTATCGCATGGCACCATCATCGACCTAGCCACCATGAGTGCTGCCCAACAAGCTGATCCCGACATAGACAAGCTACGACGTAACACCTCTTTGAAACTAAGCGAACTTCCACTAGCTTCATCTTTGGAGACCACCCTTTGTGACGTCTCACAAACTTCTCCCCGACCGGTAGTTCCTACTTCGATGCATCGACTTGTTTTGAACGCTTTACACAACCTGTCTCATCCCGGCCTGTGTGCTTCGCTGAAGCTCGTAACCGAACGCTTCGTAGTGCCCAACGTCAATTGCGATGTCCGCCTTTGGGCACCAGCATGGTTAGAGTGTCAGCGCACCAAGGTATACAGACACACAAAAAGCCAACTTTGCGTCTTTCCTGCTCCTGACTCTCGTTTTGCAAACGTCCTTGTCGACCTGGTCGGACTTTTGCCCCATGCAAAGGCTACGTGTACCACCTCACCTGTGTCAACCGATTCACGCGTTGCCCAGTAGCGATTCCGATAGTCAACTGCTCATCTGAGACAGTTGCGCAAGCTTTCCTAGAACGCTGGGTAGCTCAATTTGGTTGCCCAAGCGTAGTCATCACTGAACGAGGATCACACTTTGACGGATATTTCAGCAAACTTCTCAACGTTCTTGGTTGCCAACACAACCGAAGCACCGCATACCACCCCGCAGCTAATGGCATGGTGGAACGGTTCCACCGGCAACTCTCAGGTTCAGTCTATTTCCAGTACGGAGGTAGCAGGAATAATAGCGCAAGTAGTGGCAGAGACTAGTGAACTTGACACAGTCCGAATCAAAACGCCGAAATCGCTCCAGTAGTCGAACTGGTTATAGATCACTTCTTAAAATTGATGCGTCTGCTGGGGGAGAACCATGAAATCGGACCCCAGCGGGCTCCTACCCGTATACTCTCAAAGGTGGGGTGACAGTTTGTGAAGTTCACGTAAGTGGTTGAGCAGGAAGTCCGTTACACTTCCAGTTGACGTGCGGAGATCCAGCAAAACGTGAAACCAAGGTGCAACCGACCAAGAGTTTATATGGAAAGCCAAAGGAAAAAGCTGCGTAAATGCATATCAATAAACAAAAGATTGAAAAGTGAGGAAACGTGCAAACCTGTTTTGGGGTTTTCAAAAGTTTTGCTCTTTGCTGGTAGTTTCAAAACCTTTTGGTCTTGCTTTTCTGGATTTTGGAAAAGGTTTGTGAGCAGAAAACATGCGTTGCTTTTCATTAGCTTTTATTTCTCTAGCACTTCGATTGATAGTGGGTCGTGAAGCGGGTGACGTCGATTGAGGCTGTCGCTTTTGATAGAGCGGAATGACTGGTCTGAAGTTGCGGTGCTAGCTGTGACGTCGCAGGCTGTGAAGTTGCTTTTGCACCGAAGAGTCAGACTTGTCGAGGAACGCTGGCTTGAGTCGATCGAGGTTGATCGTCTCAGTCTTACCAATGTAGTCAATGGTTAACGTCGTGTCGCTTCCGCTCACGATACGGTACGGGCCAGAATAAGAAGGTTGAACTAGTCGGCGTAAGCTGTCGGTGCGAACGGACACGGGCGTGCAAGTAGATATGCGTTCGTCCACGTTGCTACGCAAGCTGTGCGCGCTGGGTTGGACAGGTTGAAGCTTTCGCATGTGATGAGATAGGCGCCCTGCGTAGTCGCCATAGTCAAAGGCTGTTGGTGCTTTTGGTGAGACGAGTTCACCAGGTAAGCTTGTGTGCATCCAAAGGCTAGCGAAGAAGGTGTGGCGTGCAAAGCCGCTTTAATCATGTTGCTTATACCTAAGAGAACCAGCGGAAGTGCTTCGTGCTAGGATGCGCTAGATTGGGCACAGAGTGATGCTTTGAGTCGCCGATGGAACCGTTCCACCGTCCCATTAGCTGCGGGGTGGTATGCGGTGCTTCGGTTGGGTTAGCAACCAGGAACGTTGAGAAGTTTGCTGAGGTATCCGTCAAAATGTGATCCTCGTTCAGTGATGACTACGCTTGAGCAACCAAATTGAGCTACCCAGCGCTCTAGGAAAGCTTGCGCAACTGTCTCAGATGAGCAGTTGACTATCGGAATCGCTACTGGGCAACGCGTGAATCGGTTGACACAGGTGAGGTGGTACACGTAGCCTTTGCATGGGGCAAAAGTCCGACCAGGTCGACAAGGACGTTTGCAAAACGAGAGTCAGGAGCGGGGAAGACGCAAAGTTGGCTTTTTGTGTGTCTGTATACCTTGGTGCGCTGACACTCTAACCATGCTGGTGCCCAAAGTCGGACATCGCGATTGACGTTGGGCACTACGAAGCGTTCGGTTACGAATTTCAGCGAAGCACATAGGCCGGGATGAGACAGGTTGTGTAAAGCGTTGAAAACAAGTCGATGCATAGATGTAGGAACTACCGGTCGGGGAGAAGTTTGTGAGACGTTACAAAGGGTGGTCTCCAAACCTGAAGCTAATGGAAGTTCGCGTAGTTTCAAAGAGGTGTTACGTCGTAGCTTGTCTATGTCGGGATCAGCTTGTTGGGCAGCACTCATGGTGGATAGGTGGATGATGGTGCCGTGCGATAAGCTAAGCTGATGAATGCCTAAAAGCGCATCCGGGACGGTGTCGTACGTCTGTCGTAAACTGAAAAATGTAGTCTAGGTGTCTAGTTTCCCGCGGAGAACACTTGTCTGTTGCGCCATTAGTTGTCTACATCAATGGATTGTGGTCAGTGAAGACAGTAAAATGTCGGCTTGTGAGATAGTGACGGAAATGTCTGATGCCTAGCTGGATGGCTAACAGTTCCCCACCGAAGGTGCTGTAACGTGATTTTAGCAGGTTGTAAACGTTTCGAGAAAGCTTAGAGGTATCCATCGCACTGCACCGACGGCAGTGTCTGATGCGTCGGTCATCAAGGAGAGTAGTGCTGATGGGTCTGGGTGGGCGAGAAGCGCTATGTTGGAGTTGGCGGCTTTGAGCTTCTCCAAAAACTGTCTTGTGTCGTCTGGAAAATGAAAAGAGCGCTGTTTATCACGGCGGAACTCAGTCATTGGTTGAACAATGCTCTCGCAGCTAGGAATAAAGCGTCGATAATAGTTGATCAGGTCAAGGAATCGGCGTAACTGTTTGAAAGAACCAGGAGCAGGATAGTCCTTCAGTGCCTGGATTTTGTCTAGCAGAACTTCAATACCAGAGGCGGATGTGCGGTGGTCAAGAAAGTCCATGGAGTTTTGGCGAACCTCGCATTTATCGAGGTTGACGGTAACCCCATATTGCGTCAAGCATTAGAAGATGGCGTAAAGTTGTTTAAGATGATCATAGTCAGAACAGCTGGCGATGAGAATGTCATCTAAATAAGGATAAACGCCTCCGAGTCCTTGCTTTACCTCATGAATGAAATGCTGCAAAGTTTGTGCAGCGTTGCTGAGGCCGAAAGGCATTCTGAGGTACTCGAAGAGGCCGAATGGTGTGAGGACTGTTGTTTTAGCAATGTCGTCTAGCGCCACAGGTATCTGATGGTAGGCGCGAACTAGGTCGTTTTTGCCAAAGATAGACTGACCAGCTAGAGCTGAGGTTAATTCATGCATGTGCGAAATGGGGTATTTAGCAGTGATGGTAGCTTTGTTAAGCGCCCTGTAGTCACCACAGGAACGCCAATTA
The DNA here is from genome assembly GCA_944474145.2 of Dicrocoelium dendriticum. Taxonomy (NCBI): domain Eukaryota; kingdom Metazoa; phylum Platyhelminthes; class Trematoda; order Plagiorchiida; family Dicrocoeliidae; genus Dicrocoelium; species Dicrocoelium dendriticum. Next base: position 73,492,760 of record OX104070.1, on the reverse strand, counting down.
CCGGATTTCTTTGGCACCTTGTTTATCGGTGATGTATATGGAATTTTGGACATGCAGATTATTCCCAGTTCGAGCAGTTGTTCGAATGCCACCTTAGCAGCTTTGAGCTTGTCAGGGGCTTGTCTGCGTGTGTGATGGGAGTATACACTCGAACGAACTTGCGGTGCCAGCCAAGCAAGAAAGCCGTCAGGCTGCAGCAAGGAAAGGCGGCAGCTATTTGGACATTCACACGTTCCTCGCATGCACGCTGATTGGCCAACGGTTGGGCGCATTTGTGTGAGTTTTTTTGACTGAATCAAAAGATAAATGTCATGCATTCATCAAGTTCGTTAATTATGGATCCAACTAGCTGTATATGCCGACATGTTTTACTCGCCCTCTGCCTGCGTTTTCGCCTGGTCCTTTTTTTGCTGAATATGCGTTTTTTCCCTGAAGGACCGCCTTTTTACATGTTGTCAGATTAGGAGAGGAACATTAGTACCACCCGGACGATGATTGGAGCTGCACTGGCTATTAAAGTGCGTGGTCCGCTGAACATGGATGAACGCAGTTTGGCAAGCAACTGGCGTTTGTGGAAGAGCAAATGGGTGGATTTCTGCACTTTATCGCGTCTGGACAAACAACCGATGGCGTACCGTTTGGCCATATTTCGACACGCAGCAGGAGATGATTCGCGCCGCGTGCTAGAGACATTGTGTTACGACAAGAGCGAAGATTCCAACAATCTGGAGACAGTTCTTGAGAAATTCAGTGAATACTGCGAAGGCCAAACAAACGAGACATTTCAAGGCTACCTCTTCTTTTCGCGGAACAGGCGGCCATGTGAATCCGTAGACAAGTACGTCACTGAACTAAAGATTTTGGCCCGATCCTGCAGTTTCTGTAAATGCATGGCGGCAGTCTCATACGGGACCGCGTTTTTCTTAGGAGCAATGACAAAGGTTTGACGAAGCGACTATTACGAAAGCGAAACCTATCTCTGCAGCAATGTCTCGACATCTGTAACAGTGTGTCCTCCATTGCCTATCCGTTCCAGCAGTTGACAATCGCAGGTGATTCAGAGTTGTGCGCCGTTTACAGGAGCAAACTATGAGGGCCACGACCGCGCGACAGAATCCCTGCAACTTCTGTGCAACACGACATCCGAGGAACCGCGAACAGTGTCCGGCGTGGGGCCGCATTTGTGTCAAATGTGGGAAGCTCAATCCCTTCGCCCGCTGCTGCAAGTTGACAGATGTCAGTGTACTCGTTCCAGACAAATCAACAGAAGACACCGAACAATCGATTGGTAACGTGTCTCGGAAAGCGTCGCAGAAGTGTGTCTGTGCAAGTCTTCTGATCGAGGGACGGTCTGTGCGCTTCCAGTTAGGCACAGGCGCGACGATCAATATTTTGCCCAGAAAGCACTGCGCGGCGTGCAAATCCAATCGGATCAAGATTATTTGCGCATGTGGAATGGTTCCAGACTCAAGCCAAAGGGCTCAGCGACAATTGAAGTGGTTAATCCGAGAGACGGTGTTTCGCATCGTCTGCACTTCGTGATCGTGGATGAGGATCTCATGCCGATTCTCGGCATTGATTCGATTTTATCTCATGGATTTGTCATTTTTAACCACGATCGTTTTGTGTAAGCTTGTCAGCGTGAAGCCGATGTTAGTGACCTGTATCTGTCGGTGTTTAGCCCGGGTTTAGGGGA
>OX104070.1:73466240-73490564 GCA_944474145.2 Dicrocoelium dendriticum | reverse complement strand
TGGTACACGTAGCCTTTGCATGGGGCAAAAGTCCGACCAGGTCGACAAGGACGTTTGCAAAACGAGAGTCAGGAGCGGGGAAGACGCAAAGTTGGCTTTTTGTGTGTCTGTATACCTTGGTGCGCTGACACTCTAACCATGCTGGTGCCCAAAGTCGGACATCGCGATTGACGTTGGGCACTACGAAGCGTTCGGTTACGAATTTCAGCGAAGCACATAGGCCGGGATGAGACAGGTTGTGTAAAGCGTTGAAAACAAGTCGATGCATAGATGTAGGAACTACCGGTCGGGGAGAAGTTTGTGAGACGTTACAAAGGGTGGTCTCCAAACCTGAAGCTAATGGAAGTTCGCGTAGTTTCAAAGAGGTGTTACGTCGTAGCTTGTCTATGTCGGGATCAGCTTGTTGGGCAGCACTCATGGTGGATAGGTGGATGATGGTGCCGTGCGATAAGCTAAGCTGATGAATGCCTAAAAGCGCATCCGGGACGGTGTCGTACGTCTGTCGTAAACTGAAAAATGTAGTCTAGGTGTCTAGTTTCCCGCGGAGAATACTTGTCTGTTGCGCCATTATTTGCCTACATCAATGAATTGTGGTCAGTGAAGACAGTAAAATGTCGACCTTTGAGATAGTGACGGAAATGTCTGATGCCTAGCTGGATGGCTAACAGTTCCCTACCGAAGGTGCTGTAATGCGATTCGGCAGGTTGTAAACGTTTCGAGAAAAACTTAGAGGTATCCATCGCACTGCACCGACGGCAGTGTCTGATGCGTCAGTTGTCAAGAATAGTAGTGCTGATGGGTCTGGGTGGGCGAGAAGCGCTATGTTCGAGTTGGCGGCTTTGAGCTTCTCCAAAGACTGTCTAGTGTCGTCTGGAAAATGAAAAGAGCGCTGTTTATCACGGAGGAACTTAGTCATTGGTTGAACAATGCTCGCGCAGCTAGGAATAAAGCGTCGATAATAGTTGACCAGGCCAAGGAATCGGCGGAACTGTTTGAAAGCACCAGGAGCAGGATAGTCCTTCAGTGCCTGGATTTTGTCTGGCAGAGCTTCAATACCAGAGGCGGATATGCGGTGGCCAAGAAAGTCGATGGAGCTTTGGCGAACCTCGCATTTATCGGGGGTGACGGTAACCCCATATTGCGTCAAGCATTAGAAGATGGCGTCAAGTTGATTAAGATGATCATAGTCAGAACAGCTGGCGATGAGAATGTCATCTACATAAGGATAAACGCCTCCGAGGCCTCGCCTTACCTCATGAATGAAATGCTGCAAAGTTCGTGCAGCGCTACTGAGACCGAAAGGCATTCTGAGGTACTCGAAGAGGCCGAATGGTGTGAGGACTGTTGTTTTAGCAATGTCGTCTAGCGCCACAGGTATCTGATGGTAGGCGCGAACTAGGTCGATTCTGCTAAAGATAGACTGACCGGCTAGAGCTGAGGTTAATTCATGCATGTGCGAAATGGGGTATTTAGCAGTGACGGTAGCTTTGTTAAGCGCCCTGTAGTCATCACAGGAACGCCAATTGCCGGATTTCTTTGGCACCATGTTTAACGGTGATGTATATGGAAGTTTGGACATGCAGATTATTCCCAGTTCGAGCGGTTGTTCGAATGCCACCTTAGCTGCTTTGAGCTTGTTCTGAGCTGCTCTGCGATGGCACGCCGAAACAGGTGGACCCTTAATGCAAATGGGATGCATGACGTTTGACGTCATGGGAGACAAGTTGTTCGGAACGCGAACGAGTTTAGGATGCTTGTTGAAAAATTCTATAAAAGGCTGCGAAGCTTGAGGTAAGACACGAATGCGAGTGATAGCAGCCACCTTGGCGCTGGTCCCGAGAACACTGAGCTGTGTCTTAAAGTCCTTATGCTTCGTATGCCTATCTCTACGCAATGCCTTTGAAAACCAGAAGCGACAATTTGGCTGGCCGAATTGCGAATATGCCACCATTAGTCATGTCCATGTTTATATGTCTAAGACCATCGCAAATGCACTGTGGCTGTAGGCTTGCTCTTCTGTATTTGAAGTTGCTTTTTTGTCTGCTGATTCGGTGTGCTGGTCAGCACATAACTTTAGCCATGCGTACGAGAACTTTTGCAACATTTTTGGGCTAGACTTGTCCTGCCCCTTTCGTAGTTTTACCCTTTACAGCCCCGTTAGGTAGTTCCATGCTAAGGTACAAGGGCTTATTAGGCGAGCGAGCAAGTCACCGCTGACCAGTGTGCACTTCGTCTCCGCTGCCACATCTGTTAGGGGTGGTTGTACAAGTGTGAAGCCGCAAGCAGCGTGAGTCACCAGTTTTGGAGACACAAGTATCTGTACATCACGGCCGTCCCCAAATGACGACGTCCTCAGGCCTGACTTGACAGGCCCCTGTCCCACGGGTCCCGCGACTATTTCGTGGTTCGACGCCCGAAGGATTTTAACATGTTGGTACACGCAGCACAAACGCTTCCATGGGTGTGAACAGTAAGGCCAACTTCGCCGTCCCATATTCAGGGACTTGTGATAATTTAGCAAGTCCGCTATGTTGAAAGGCTGCATGTACCCAAACACGATGCACAGATGGGAGTGGTGCGACGGTCTAAAGTGTCCGGTATGCAAAACGTCAAAATTAATTCATGTTCCAGTGAAGTACGGGGTATGCTGAGCTTCGGCAGGCCAACTATTTCCATTTCATTGTTTATAATGAAAACCGGAAATGGAAATCTGCGCAAAGAAACTTTGCTAACATGATGCAGAGCTGAGTGGCAGGTGCGCTGCACAAAAGTGAGCGGTCTGGTCGGTTGAGCTGCACTAACAATTAGAATAAAACGCAACATATACCTGCAGGTAATCAGCTCTCAGATAGATACACATTAAACCCTGCGTAGGGCACCTACCAAAGGCTTGAACAATAACACAGGTTAACGGAACTTTGGGAGGACTTCACAGGACGTCTAGGGAGTATACTTGTCCATTGCTGTTGAACCACATCAGTCCATCAGATCCAAATACATTGTTTCGGAGCCACGCAATCTTCCCATAGTCTACGATTTTCTAATGCAGCGTCATTAAACCGGACATATAGCCAGGAACGGCACACAAACTCGATCCTGCATAGTCGCTCACCGAAGTGTTATAATTGCCGTTAATGGGGCTTAAGGCCGTCAGAAAAAGACATTCACCGCACCGGACAGTGGATGGACCAGATCTCAAGTTACATGGAACGGACAAGACAGAAGACTACAAAGGTTATGGTGTGAGTGTTTCCAACTCAAGGCGGCCTGATGGATATGAACCACAGTGGACCACTGGGTGAGAGCGAAGTTCACGGTCCGGTGTATGGGCGGACATTGCACATTTAAGGCACCAAATTGTCTATTGTAACATCTCCCTCTTTGAATAAACGTTCTCCAGACGCATATGAATAAAGCGCTGGGTTCGCCTGTTAAGTTGCATAGGTTTAGTAGGCCGCGTAGTTCTCCCAGTGACTCCGTCGAATGGCTATGCGCACGTCTCTGTCGGTTCAATACGCCCCACTCTTTTTGGTAGTTCCAATGTGTCCGGCAATATATCAAACCGCAACTCGAAAGTAGAAGTGATTGTTTGTTTGATCTGTCGTTTGCGTCATTGATAAACGTGCCGTATGACAGACAACGTTCCGACAGACACCACGTACAGCACAGAGCATTTGCTTTATCGTGCCACTGCAGGTTGACAGGTTTGGTGGTTTAGCCATGCATCCAACGCGTACACCGGCTCCCCTAGTAGAAAACGTCTGTTCGCTCCTGACGCCAGTAGCCGTTGCGTAACCTTAGAGAGTACTGCATTAATTGGAGGACGTTTGTCACGCCCGAACATGGTTTCCGCTGGGTATCTACCGCCTGGTAGATCAGGGTTTTGCGTAGGCCATATTACTTAACAGGAACAAGGGTTTGATATCCACTGTAGGTCCTTCCCTCACAGCTTTAGAAGTAAACATGTGATGGTATCCACGAATCAGTCTGCTTACCCGTTGGACTGTGAATGTTCCGGAGGCTACCGACAGTGTTTGATACAAGCACAAAGGCAAAAAGCACCAACTTCATGGGAGATAAATTGTGAACCGTTATCTGAAACCGAGGTATTTGGTGAACCAAACTGTGCAAATAACTGTTGTAATTTTTGTACCGTGGCCGCTGTCGTAGTTGTGCTTATCAGGTATACGTCCGGTCAGTTGGTATACGTATCAATCACAATTCAAAAATTGCCTTGAGCGAGTCCAGGGAAATCAAGGTGAATTCTCTCCCACGGCTTTGAGGTCTGACGAAGCCTTTATGTTAAAGGCGAAACGTTACCAAACTACTATACCAAACCGATTGTTTCCAAACCTCTCTGAACTCATGACTACTCGATCGGTTCCAAGTATCTTCCAAGAATTTGAGTCCTAAAGAATGGTTGGCATAATTCGTTAAACGCGCTTGCGTTGAGCTCCTCCCAGGTAGCCGAGCTGTTGACTTGGACTACGCTGATGATATCTTCTTGCTGGGTGACGGTCCACAGGCTGTCCAACTTGCGAGTGAAGAGTCAAATTATGAAATGACTATTTTCATCCAAGTGCAAAGCTCTTTCCCAAGACTTTCAGATGTCTGTACCTGCACTCAGTCTTGGTTGTGAGAGACTGAAGGTTACGGAGAGTTTTGCCTACCTGAGTAGTTGCATCACAGCCAATGGAGCTATTGGAGACCAAATTTCATTGCGTATTTCAAGAGCGCGCTTCGCTTTCTCTAAGCAGAAGCACTTGTGCCGCCGCCATGACATCGGTATCTCCATCAAAGGACGGGTTTATGGTGCGACCGTCCGAGCTGCACTGTTGTACGGTTGCGAGACTTAACCTGTTCGTATCGCCAAACTGCGCCGTCTCTCTGTCTTTGAGTATCGTTGTTTGTGGTCGATTGGCCGTGTGTGGCCGCCACACAACGTAACCAATGTGCAAGTTAGACAGCGTGGCTTGGGTGGAGGCAGCCATTCCCTAGGGGAGCTGGTCCCGCTGCGCGTGTCTTGGACACGTATTGTGTAGGCCTGGTCATCGTCATCTGTGTCGCGCGTTCTTCGCATTTGCTAGACAAGCGCGGTGGAAAACCTACGACATGGAGAAGCCACAACGAAATTGTCGAATGACGCATCACTCCCCCCCCCCGCGGGTTTTCACCCAATGTAATTAACACAGGTATGCTGCTATGGGCTGTGAAATGAGCAAATCTGATAAAAGACAGAGGTTGCGATATGTCAACATTTCGATTGCTCTCCTCAGTCACAAACACAATGCGATCAGAAACATACAAGGGATTATATACATGGGGAAAAAGGCACCACCAATCAAAATGTCACAGTCAAGACCATGGCAACCGAATGGATTGCCTCAAGAGTTGCTGCGCACATAGCACAGGTTGATAAACCTTAATTAACAACGCCTCACTAATTGCTAGCATTATCGGGTTTTTGTTACGTAATAACACTTTGAACGCTGCCTCGGGGTTTACGTGATGACGGGTTGTCATGAGGTGCTTGGTGATAGACGATGCCGGGCTCCGATTGATTCTCAGATTCGTCCCATGTTGTTGCGTAATCACTTGTCCCAACCACTTTGGCAAGTGTTCAGCTACCCTCTGAGCTAACTGACGGTTTGTTCTGCATATGTAAATGTCACCGCAACCACAGGTGAACTGATAAACAACGTGAGAGGCCGAACTACCCGACGAGATGCTCTGACGGTTATGAAGAACAAGTGCTCGCGTGGTATGCCTGAGTCGCAACTGGGCTGTCGTGTAAGTTCGCGTTAGGGCGGACCGGAGCTTGCGTCCGATGTCATTTGCCACATGGTTCCCCTTGAACGGCAAGAACAAATAAACATTCTTTTTCTCAGCCGTCAACACCGGTGTTTTCACGCTGAGAGGTCTGCTGTGTACCTGAATAAACTTCTCAGGATATCCATTAGAAATTAAGGTCTTGCTTAGAAATTCTTCTTCGGCTTGTAAAGTTTCGGGGCTACAAATACGCCAAGCCCGGTAGAAGAGAGTTCTCACTAACCCGCGTTTGTATGCGATCGGAGCGAAGCTTGAAAAATGAAGGTACTGTCCAGTCCAAGTCGATTTGCGGTGAACAGTGCGCTGCAACGTACCTTCAGCCTGTCGCCTAATGAGTATATCCAAAAACGCCAGGCAGTGGTGTTTTCCCACTTCATGGGATACGGACAGATTAGGGTGAATCGAATTTAGGATGGTCAGCAGCCGATTAAAATGTTCTCCGCTGGTGAAGACTAAAATGTCATCCACATATCGTCTATCCAATTTCGCTTCACCAATGCTCTCAGCAACTTGTCTTTCTATCAGGCCGAGGCTGAACACTTGCCAAAGTGGTTGGGACAAGTGATTACGCAACAACATGGGACGAATCTGAGAATCAATCGGAGCCCGGCATCGTCTATCACAAAGCACCTCATGACAACCCGTCATCACGTAAACCCCGAGACAGCGTTCAAAGTGTTATTACGTAACAAAAACCCGATAATGCTAGCAATTAGTGAGGCGTTGTTAATTAAGGCTTATCAACCTGTGCTATGTGCGCAGCAAATCTTGAGGCAATCCATTCGGTTGCCATGGTCTTGACTGTGACATTTTGATTGGTGGTGCCTTTTCTTCCCATGTATATAATCCCTTGTATGTTTCTAATCTCATTGTGTTTGTGACTGTGGAGAGCAATCGAAATGTTGACATATCGCAACCTCTGTCTTATCTCTGCCTTAACGAAATGGCTGAAGTTGACCCACTCTTTTACAAATCTGATGAAGCCATGTTACATTATTAACGAGCGGTGTTACTCCTGTCGCGCACTCTGCGTTTTGTGGTACCGTTATACAATCTTAAGTACTGCGACCATCACTTTCTGTGTGTCTTTTTTACTGGGTGACAATTTACTTGTCAGAACTTAGCATGTACCGCTGACGTACGTGCGTACTTAATATTGTGTTCGTTTTTATAATATTGTTTGAGCATTCTTTGGAGGACAAATTGGTCAGTTTTAATTCACATGAAACTGCTTTGCTATTCAGAACGACGTCGGATAAAGGCTTTGTGTAAAAGGATAGAAATGCGCAGGTGGGAAAGAAGCAAGGCGCGTATCACAGTTATGCTGTGCACTACCATATTTGGGGAGTGAGAACCGGCTGCAGTGATTTTTAACTCGGCCAACTCCCGAATTTTAGAAGTCTCAACATGAAAAACTACTGGCAGATTACCAGGGTTATAAAAAGGCATGGATGACTGCAGCTATTTCCGAAGATTTAACAGCAAAGTACAGAAAAACGCAACAGCATACCATCGCTCGACAAAGTCTTTGCACTCCCTAATTCCACCTACTTAATACCAAATTGCAGTTCCTGTCACCCAACGCCACTGTGTTACTTCAACCATAGAACCAGGGTCTCATTCAGGCGCCTAAAGCGAAGTTCAGGAGAAAAACAGCTTCTCCATCTTATAACGATCATGGAATCCCACAAAGATATGTCCGGAACTGATTTCATGTAACGAGTAAATTTATTAGACATCGTGTTCTACATAACTTCTACCTGGAAGGAGGTGCAGAACTCAATCATCTCTGTTTTTAAATCGGGCTTTCCTTGTACTGCAGAAATAGATTCTGAGAGAACAATGCAAACTTGACCTGAGACATATGATCAAATTGTGCCTCCTACAAACGAAATTGCTATGGATACTCTCCCAGAGGAATTGTGTTGATGCGAACAGGCTGACAGGCATCTGGTTGATTCTTATTTTCAAACAAGTCACACAACAGAAATAAACTGGGACCTGCCAACCACATCAATTTTAGCAGCTGAGGATGTGAATAATGAATCAGACTACCAGCAGGAACAGGATTCTACAAACGTTCTGAAAACGTAGACATTCACAGACGCACAGGGTGAAGTCTATATTTCGCGCTCCTACGCAATACATAGCGGACACACTGGCATGCTTGCACATCTTCTGGATGTGATGGAAAAAATAAATTCCTTTCATTTCAATTGCCAAGCAACAGAACACTATATTTGATATTTTTTCATCTGGTGGATAATGATTATGACAATAGCAATGTGTGTGTGATTTTTTAAAGGTTGTGCATTCCGACGATTTACAGGTCAGTTTCTAAACTGCTGACTCACAGTCTGTGCGATTATCACATTATTATTACTCACCTATCCAACATTATGTACCACTACTGAGTTTGCAAATGACGGCGGGCTTGATAGTACGTTCGTGACAAACAACTTCGCCGGTGTTCTGCAATTAAATTCCTAGTGAATTACGCGCAGATTGCCATTTCTGACAACTTAGCTGTGTGAAGCGGGGTGCTCTGCAGTGTCAGCAGCCGAAACAAAGCAATCAACTTATTTGCACCTAGGCAGCACACAGCAAGCGTCATTGTCTCCTATTTCCCCCAGATGGAGCAGTCTCGTTGCAGAGGAACACGCTCATGGTTGTCTGTAATTTAGCGTTCTAGTGAACCAAGGTATTATATCACTTTTTATCTGTTTGTTGGTGTAACTGGATTTTCTTTTTGTTATAGCGGAGGTAAGAATACTCCACCGCTCCCCGTTGTTTTGTGAGTTTTGCCCTACTCACCCCTACTCACCCTGCCCTCTCTTCCGGTTCCTCGCATACGTTCACTTTTGCCTCACATTTGTGATTAGCTTGTATGGACGCTGAAGCTTACGGTTATTCGCTTTTACTTTGTGTATTTCGTTCGTTCGTGGGGCAACTTATCGATCCCCCGCTTTTTGAACTGTCCAGCATTGACTGATCGAATACCAGCCTTTCCGCATAGCCTGTGACATGCCCTAATTTGAATATCGTGATTGAGTTGCACAGACAGACGCTTGGTGGCTGGTTTGGCTTGCTACGTGAACATTGTTTGTTGCTCGGTCGTTGGTGTTCTCACTACTGTTAGTGGGTGGAAGCAGTCGTGGGGCTCCGACACAACAATTTTCAAGGCATGTTCAATCACAATTACATTAAAATTATTCACTCAAAACATTCTAAAACGTGGACGTTCAACAAGCACCCTCAGCGGGCCGGATTAGAATTAGCGAACGCCGACCGGTCCACTGCAATACATAGGTTGGGAGTCACTGCCGTAGAGTGCACCGGCTCGCTATACCCCATATTTCACGAGACCGGCTGCTTGTAGTGTAATCCCTTCGCAACAAAATAGTACATGTCTGCGTACTTGCGGAACAAGAAGGAAAGTAATATAATTCACCGTTTAACATATCCTTTGAAAGGAGATTGCAAGGCTGCAATCAAACATCTATCACATGCCTCCTTCATCGCTCCATTGGTGATTATATCATTCCACCCGGGAGCTGTCCTGTGTACCTCGATCCGATTTAACTTGTGTGGTTCGTATAGGGGCGAATTGTTTGGAATATGGTTACCTTCTAACCCACGTTCAACTTAGACTTGTGGATCCGTCACAAAAGTGCTATTTTATGGCATAAATAAAGAAGTTAAGTGTAGGGATTGGTATCCATTCTGCTGCGACGGAGGTCGGTTCGCTCCTTATGTTACGGACAACTTGACTTCGAGGTTAGACGGTAGCTTCTACTGCGTCTTCAACTATCCGACCGAACTATCCTAAATACCCTCCAAAACGAGACAACCTATTTGCGCCTCTTGGTTAGAGTATCGTTTTAGTACCAAGCCAACGTTGTTCACTTTTGTCCTGCGTGCATCATTTGCGCCCTAGCCTCTGACATCGCTTTTGCTCACTTACAAAAGGGGCATGACTTCACTTCAGGCTTATACCCGGTGTTCTGAGTGCACGCGTTTCCCTTCCCTCAGAGACTGTGCGCGCTCCGATGGATGTCTCAGGCACTACCGTTGTCCAGTGAGGGCGCGCGGCGCACTGTGCATCGGCTGAGCTCCGTTTAGTAAAGTCTCAATCGTCGTCCATTTGCGTTGGATCACGTTAGTCTCACGCAAGTCTCACAGTTTTCCTACCCAGCTCCGAAAGCTTGAGTATTCTGCGCGTAACTGTTTTCAGTCGCTACACTATACCGAATTCTATTGGCTGGTAGCCTCTGCCTACGCAGTGCTACGTGGATGCTAAGTGAATGATTATGGGATGATAGCCATTGCGTTAAGGAGGAAAGCTTCTGCACTAAGAATGATAGCTTCTGCACTAACGATGTAAGCGATTACGTTAAGGATGTTAGCAAGTGAGAAATGTCATAGTACCATAAGGACGGGGTTGGAACAAGATGGAGAGATTTGGGCAGCTCTAGCCGGGTTGGCAATCATTGACCTGGTGCACAGGGTGTGGGGTAACAAAGGCGCGGAGTGGTGTGAATATGGTGGTTGCCCCTTAAATGTGTTCAAGGCAGAAGCTGGAACAGAAGTGAAAGTGCGGTGTGAATAGACAGCATTAGGGCGCGAATACGTTTGGTAAGTGTTGGTTACTTCTACGGCGGTCGTCTACAGGCGACGTGGAGCTAGCAATTCGAGACTGTAAATTATTTCCTAACGGAACAGTGCAGCCGACTCCTACACAGAATCCGATGTAAATTACTCATCCCCATTTCTTGGTTTCACGAGTACGGCAAAGGTTGTCCAGTTAACGATGTAAATCTGGCGGTAGACTACGAATGCATCTGTTGTTGCAGAATAGGCAGTTGGTCACTTTAAATAAACCGAACAATGCAGTAATCTAATATCACTACCCTACAACTCATGGCCAACTGACACTCGGGTTGATGGAATGTCCAGAGTAAACATTAAGACAAGAATATACTACGCCCTGGTTGGAGCAGTTACATGTTGCGTCCAGCCGCCCAAATTGCTGCGTGCTATTAGATTGGCATAAGTCGTTATTGCAGCCGGTGTGATTCACTTCAACTCAGCCAGGTTGATGGCTGCTGCAACCAGTTTGTATTCGCATAAAACATTTGACGACTGCTCACAAGTAACCATAAGTTTGTTGTCACCATTAAGTGTAGTATCGGACAGTCTGTAAACACACCAAAATGGCTCCGTCGATCCCAGAATATCACCCATTATCAATCCTGAGTCCATGATTAAGGACAATTTTCCAAGGTTTGTATGTTGATATAAATTGCAGCTCACACCCCTCCGTCATGCACACCAGACGGCATGCAAAGCTGCTGGTCAGGAGGTGAGTATACCTTCTCTTTAGCATAAGGGAAAAACCATGTTTTCATAACAAATATTGCTTCTGCGTGGGCGAGGAAGGGCAGTGGACGCGGGATGTATATTTTATTGTTTAGGAACATAACGTTTATAAGCGTCTTTGAGGAAGAACAATTAGAGTCTACTAGCTTAACGGATGAGGAGGTAAAGTCATTGATGGCTACTTGACGATCTGCAGAATTTCTAGGAAGTGAGTGAGAAGGCATTGCAGTATATAGCTGCGTATCGACGTGTTTGGTGCTGGGATGAACCTGCAATGGCTCATCCCCACCTGGTTTAAAAACGCACAAGTTGCGGTGTAGGAAGCGGTGGATCGTTTGGCCTGGGTAACTGAACCGGCACCATTAGTTTACAAAAAGTGGTGGTGTGTAATAACCTGCGTGCGCGTGAAGTTGAACGGATCTGTGTAAGTTGCCAAAGGAAACCCTAATGCGCTGTGTCACATAAGGTGTGTAAGGGGTGTAAGATTGCAAGAGAGAGGGAACAAGAGCGCAATAAATAATGGGAGGCTAGTAGGAAACATGCATACAGGTGTGAGGCAGAATACCGGGATTGCCGTAAACGAGGATCAATAACGTGAGTCAATTAATGGAACGTTAATACCCTGTGTCGCACAAGGTTATTAAGTGTTGCTAAGTTGCTAGCAAGTGGAAGCAGGAGCACGATAGCTATTGAGAGGTTAGTGGAAATTCAATGCTGTGGCGGCGTGTCATACAGGTTCTTTAGTATTCCTAGCTTGCTTTAGCTTGGACACGGTACCTACCGGGCCTTGCCGCATGTTGTCTAACTATAATTTGTCAGGCTCCTGTTCACACGACTGATCTACTGGGGTGTTACTTTTGAGAAGTAGTGTGACGGGCTCCGAGCATCTTATTGTCAATGGTACTCGGTTCCCCGCGAACGCACAGGAAAAGGTTACCTCTTATATTGCATTTGGCACTTGTTTGAATGAAGGAATATGGTTTACTGAGCAAAGGATATCGATGATCAATGGTCTTTTGAGAGATTACTGCATATTGGTTGCAAGCAGCAAGTAGTGGTCACTCTGGGTAGCTGCACCTAATGTCATTTAGGGTTAAAGTCCCTTTACATAGGGGTGTGCTCGATATATTTGGTGTCGGCAAACGGTAAGTCCAGGAATTTCTTAAATTCCATGATTATAAGCTTTGGAGATGTTGGGATTTGAAACAAAAAGGGAAATTATCATTCTGCGGCGTACACATAAAGGATTCCGCTGAAATTGTTTGCGCTTTTAACAGCAATTTAGTGTGGAGGGCGCAATAGCTGTTTGCTAAAATAACGCTGACCCTATTCCACTGCACCACTGTCTAATTTCTTTGCATTGCACAACAGTATTTGAGCAGTATTCTGAAAGGTGACGTGCAGAGTTTGTAAACTGTGGCTTTATGATCTGCCAAGGACGTCGTTCTACAGATGCGTTCGATTAATGAACTAGCACTTGCAGTGCTGTAGCTCACTTGTTCTTTAATGTTAAGTGACGTTGAGTAGCGTACTCTGAATTCTCTTAATGCTGTGCAGTTGCCTAGTGGGTTACCATTCAGGGTCAGCACGTTTGGGGATATGTAGCATTTGTGGCACATGACACCACATTCTTCCGGTGAAAGTTCCTGCTTCCAGGTTTTGCTACAACTATCAAGTGCGGTGTGGTCACTACGGGAATCAGTGCGACCGTTCGATGTATCTTACAGGCTGGAGGAGATTAATAAATAATTAAATGGTTTATCATCGACGGGGCGAGCACGCCTACGAAGATATGAACACATGGGTGCAATAGGTATATTCCTATAGCAGCGGTTCAGGGGTACTTTTGAAAAAGTAGGAATGAAGGTGGTCTCAGATTTTACACATAGGCAAATGTCGTATAGTTATGGCATCGAACTCGGGGATGAGGCAGGTGCGCGAAGAAATTAGAAACTACTATGTGGACAAAGCCAGCTTTAGATAAGGTTTTGATATGCGGACATATCTGTGCATGTTAAATGTAATGATTTCGTATAATTGTTTCTGGGTGACGAATCAGTGTGCTACGCCAGCTATAGCTGGCGTGGCACACGGAATATACGTCGGACTGAATGCTCGTGGATAGCGAAATGAATTGGCTTTTGGTGGTCACAAAGCCACATGGATACCAGAAGGCACGCAGCTGATGCGCTGCGTCGCGCTTAGTGATTAGGTGTTCCCAGGTTGCCAGCAGAGGATTGCTAAGTACGCTTAGTATAGGAAATCTGCAGCTATAGTTTCATGACCCTTAAGAGAAAAACAAGACGGATTGATGAATAAATGCATAACTGAGCATCACTGCAAAGGATTGCAGGGGTGCTGAGTCGCGCAATGTGATTCAGGAATCTTGGTTAATTAGAAGATACCAGCTATGCTTGACAACATCGCGATATGGTTAGTGGGACTGGATATCCGATGCTGGCGAAAAGAAAAGGCATTTAAATAAATAAATAATTAATTCCCGAATACTTCGAGACACAGCAAATCTGACATGACCAAAATTTCACAAGCCACTGTTTCGCAACAGCGACGTTGCTTTGCATTAAATGTGC
This sequence comes from Dicrocoelium dendriticum, assembly GCA_944474145.2. Taxonomy (NCBI): domain Eukaryota; kingdom Metazoa; phylum Platyhelminthes; class Trematoda; order Plagiorchiida; family Dicrocoeliidae; genus Dicrocoelium; species Dicrocoelium dendriticum. The sequence continues at coordinate 73,476,765 of OX104070.1, read as the reverse complement.
TGTTCGCGCAATATATATATATATATATATATATATATATGGCAGTTAACATAACGACTGATGCACTGGTCAGGAACGAAATCGTTCATGATGTGGCGAAAGTCTGGGATCAAAAATTCGTGAAAGTGTAACAATTAGATTGGAGACGTAAGGTAGAATTATGGAAGTGGCCTTTTAGTGTACATATCCTGAATATTTTGCAATGATATGAATGTCGCTCGGACTAACTTTCCAGTGTCAGTTTGTGTGGTGGTGATAAAGCCATGCAGATATCAGAATCTACTAATCTAAGGCGCTACTCCATGCTGCGTACTAAATTCCTTCTGTATTGCTGGTAGACGAGGGCTGACGCACCCTGAGTAAAGGAACGCTTCAGCAGTACCTCTACGACCCTTCACAGAAAAGCAAGAGAGTAATTCATGGAGAAGAGCGTAAGTGAGCATGGATGCAGACAATGCAAAAGTGTTGGGTTGCGCAGCGTGATTCGTTGGTCCTGGTTACTTAGAAGATAGCAACTGCCTGAGGAAGAAATAGGTAGCTCCAGTTGTGAAGGAATAAGCGAAGTTGTAGATGAGACTTGATGTCCAATAATGGCAAAATGAATAGACATTTTGGGTGAAAATGCCATGTCGACATAATAGTTTAATGCACCTTCCCGAAATCAGAAAGTGTTTAGTGTAAAGGCTAGCCAAGACCCCAGATGTGGAAAGTTCGATGTAGATGCAGCGGCATTCCCCATTGCTCAATGATCCTTTCACCGCTTAGGACCACGAAATTGTAGCCTCACCGGATTCAACGCCACTGGCACCATCAGATGGTTAATTCACATAACTTAGCCGTGGTTAAAGTTTACACTACCGAAGAAATAGTTAGTAGTATGTATAAAATGCATTTTATATGTATATGTTCAAAGGATGTGGCGATAGAATCGGCCCCGATCAAACATGTCACAGAAGAAATGAGTCGTGTGATTTGCACGTTGGTATCCCAAACAACCTCGTGTTTGATGACACCTTGAGTTCATGTAATATTTTACTTGAATTCATATCCTGCAATGTTTACGTGACCTTGATGACCAGCGAACAATTACATAGCTTGTGTAAGGTGTGGAACATTGTTTCGTCTTACGGTCTTGTCCGCCTTAGAGCTATTTTGTTTTACCTGTGGTTCGGCATATGTATGATCGAAGGTCTTCACCTTCTTGTCGCTGCCTTCCGAGAAATATACTATTTCTTTACTTAAAGGAACAATGCCTGCCAAGCAGTCAGCTAGGTGGAGGAGAGATAAGATATAGGGTCTACTAGCGTAGCTGTAGCAATTATATGGTTGCTGAACAAGCTACATTATGAACCTACAGTTATGCTGTTGTGATTAAAAGGAGAACAATTACTAGACTTGCCGAACGATGTCTTCTTGAGGGTGAATATTTATAGACTACAATACCCAGTAGGTTAAATCTTTCGCTCGTAAACACGAAGCTACATTGTCATAGGTTAGTTGGCAGAGCAGCGCATGTGGGTGGTGCGTAATTCTCTAATTTATCCAGGCACACAAAATCAGGCATGACCAAAATTTACAAGCAGTTATGTTTCTCGGAGGACACCTTGCTATGTATGTAATCGGCAGTGACCGAAATTTGTACAGGCTGCAGACATGGAAGAAGTAGCCATGAGCTACCTAGTAGTCAGTGGATGACGATAATTTGGGTTCAAGTGAGCGTAATGTAAACAGTAAAGGCATTATAAATGTGGTGGAGACATATAATGTAGACAGAGAGTACCTTTTTCTTCTGTGAATCAAAAGATATGGGAATGACTTGTCCACTTGCCAGTGTGTGGTTGTGAACAGTGACTTTATTCAGTGGCCAATCACCACCGCCACATCACAATATTGCTGAACCGAGATTTGTGGCTTTTTATAGGGGGAACACCTTCCAGGCAAAATTCACCACGTCCTGGAACACTGCCGTGAATCGTTTCGAACGGTAGGGTACAAATGGCTAAATATCTTGCCTACCGAGTTTACGCTTGGTTCTTCCAGTTGAATAACTTCCAACTCCCTCCGTTTGGAGCGCGCAACCAGCTTAGTCAGGGCCGCCATAGTTCCTGAGACCAGTCAAGGATGGAAGAATCACGAAGAGTCGGATGGTTAAGTGTTTAGGGGAGTAAAATTTCTGAGTATCCAGTGTCTGTACTTTTCTGACTTTGTATAATTTTCTGGAGTGTGAAGACATCCTGTCCACCTGTCCACAATGGACAACGGCCGTGGTGGTGAGTGCATTTGTATTGTTTTCCTGTACGGCCATGTCCCATGTACGTCCTTGTCGCTTAATACGTCACGTCTCAGGCAAAAACGCAGTTCCCTAGGCCAATGCCGGATCCCCAAGAAATATCCGACCTCGGAGAAAAGGGAAAGGTAGGAACAGGGAGAAGACCACAAAGAATAGGCTTGAAACCAAGTATTGTGAAAGTCCTACATTATGGCTTTTATGCTTAAGACAAATTGATGTACAATGTGAAACAATTAATACGCTGAAAGCGTCTTTTGAACACGAAACATAAAGCAATGGCCGCCTGGGTAGATTACTGTTGTCCGAATAGCGAACAAGTGTGTTGCACGTGAAAGCAATCCACCAAGTTTCAAGTTACTATGGCGCATATATTGTGTGGGAAGAGAAAAAAGAAGGGGTTCAAAGACTGACGGCGATTGAAGGGCGAGTGAACGGCAGGCAGGCAGCTTAATTCGCTAGGGAGCGCAGAACAAGTTGTGGAAACAGCTTCCGACGAGACTCAGAGGAGAGTAATTGGTGGTATAGTGGCGGAAAAATAGTACTTAACCGAAGAGTGAAATTGTTCTGTGGATTTTGATGCATAAGGGCAACAAGCAACGGTGAGTGGAAAAGGTGCACAGCGGTACCCATAAAGGTGGAATACAGTAGTGGTAGCTTAGACTCATATTAAGCCCTCTAGTCATAAATGGAGAAGGACAAATCCAACTGATCAGTCTGTTATGCAACTGAGGTTTGTGATGCATAAAGGGCGGTGAACTCTGTAAGCAAACAGGCAAGAGATCACCTCCAATCAAGCAGGAAGGAGAAGAAGAGGTGCGAAAGATCGACACTGCGTCGTTGTCGCTAGTAAGTCGCGGCTACAAAAAGCACAGACGTCGTTGCAGCAAGTAAGGTGTAACTGAACACCAGGAAATGGGTGGCTGTTTGCTGACAAACTGAGATATTGTTGCTAGGTAGAAGAGAGCTAAGGAAGGTGCATTGATTAAAAGAAGACGAACTGGCGGGATGCAATCATGTAGTTAGGTTGTTGAAGACTTGAAAGCACAGCGGGTTGAAGCGCAGCATTTTGCGGCGAGTCAAATCATGCTATGGTGCTAAGCAAATAGCGTAATGTAAACTAGGTCACGGAAAGATACAGAGAGCTGGACTACTACACTGGCAAGCGTCGAAGAGGTTGCAGCGAGTAAGAGAGCAAAACAGCTGAAAAGGAGGCTGAGGAGCAGCTGTGCGCTGACAAGTTGTGATATGTTTATTCGCTAGAAGACAGCCAAGAAAGATTGATTTATGGAAGGACAGCATGCAGTAAGGTTGATATAGACAACAGAACACATGAGACTGAAGCGCAGCGGAGCGCAGATAAATAAGTCTTGCTAGGGTGCTAAGACAACAGTGTCAAGGCAGACTGAACCCGTAAAATGCGCTCAGATAACTGGACTACTACATGAGCAAGTGTCGAAGAGGTTGTTGCTGACAGGTGATGGCATAACATCTGCGCTGACAAATGGGATGAGTAAATAAATACAAGGTTTATTCTCGAGTACGCGTGGCACGTCTGCACAGTCATGATCATGGTAAGAGTACCAAAAGTGCTGAGTTAATGTACAATGGAACAATAGAGCACTTATGTCTATAAACGAACTTATGAATGTGGGCAAGTAGGTGTGCGTAGTCGTGTTTATGAGATTTGCAAATGCTTTCCTGCAGTTTTAATCATTTCGCCATTGCTAAAGGAACGCTTGATGTTTGTGAACTTGAAGCAGTTGTCCTGATAAGCAATGGATGACTTCAGTTGTTGTCGAATCACAACCGACACCTCACAAGGTTGTTAAGTGAATATATATGGCTTGTATAGGGAGAGTGGTTGCGAGGCGAAACCCTGCCATGTCTTTGAGCACTGCAGCCCAACTAATTACTGGAACTAGGTAAACCCGAACCACCCAGCTGGCACTACCAGTAGGTTGTCCGGCTAGCCAGTCGCTAGAATAAATTAAGGAACTTTGATTAATGAGTGGCCAACAAACTGGCGGAACACAAACATGCCTTAAGGTTAAAGGAGAAAGCACCAGATAAAATTGATTCTCTTGGTTGTAGGGTGGAGGACCGTATTCTTCGCAGAAGCCGATGGGTTTTGCAAAAGGTTAATTATGTTTATTCCGGATAAGGAATAGGACAGGACAGCTGTTATAAGAGGCAGATGCGGTAAAGTAGAGTCGCGGATTGTTGTTGCAGATTCACGAACTGTGCTTTTCCAAAGTTTGGGAAGTGATTGTTTTAGGAGGAGTCTGCAGATTTGGTACTTCCTGTTCGATGGATATTACCGTAAGAACTACGCCCAGGGATAGATGGTATCGAGCCTCGTGAGTTGGCGCATGCTGCACAAAGAGCTTTGAGTAGATAACGGTTAGTTGGTGGCTGGCGAAGGCTAACCGTGGCCACAGCCTCCATCGATGTCTGATATGTTGGAGAAGATGGTTTGATAGTTACAGGCTGTCTCGCCTGTGTCCAAGCGCTGGCGTGTACCATTCAGTATTCACGCAGTTTCTTAGCAAAACTTTGTGAATCCGGGTTTTGTGGGTCCTGCGGATCTTTGATGGTTTCCTTGGAGGGGTGGGTAGCAGCCACCTTTGGCGTGCTTTGCAAGATATTTGGGGGTTTCCGCAGGATGCGTGCGCACTAGTGCGTTCACGCATGAAGAAGGGAGTAGTAGGCGAAGTGACTGACAAGATTGCTGGTTTTGTATCAGAATCGAACATATCGGAGGCACCACTTACTAACTCTCTGGATATTACGTTTACTGCAGTACCGCGGAGTGACGTAGTGGCAGTATCTCGATTTGTGCTGGCTTCGGGTGGAATCACTTTGAGGGAGCCACCCTGTTGTTGTTGTCGTTGCTGCTGTTGCTGTTTTTCTTGTTGTTGTTGTTGTTGTTGTGTGGAGTCTGGATCAACGGCGTACAGTGGTGTGAAGCATGGAATGTGCGTTTTATCTTTTGGTTCATATCGGGTATTTATTTTGAGTGATGGTGAAGAAATGCGTACCCTCGACCTTTGTAGGGGTATCATGTCCTCTCTGATCAGTAAATTACTGAAGTTGTCCTGTTGGTTGAGGAGAAAGCTAACGGCCATGAAGCGTTTCGCAATCCCAGGACCTGCAAATCTAAGCATGATGAGACATGTTCGACCGCGATTCTTTCAGGTGGGATTAGATGTACAAAAGTCTGACGGCAATTTGCAGACGCAGCAAATGTTCAAGTGGTGACCCATCTAGTATAGGATATTGGCGCAACGCACGCGCTCGGTGGCTTCTTTTAACAAGTACTTTCAGCAGCATGTCAGCCTGGCTCAGGTCAAACGACTCCATATATTTTGGATGCCCGACAGGTGTACTAGGAGCAACACCTTCAAGTCTCATTGATATTCATTATGCCGTTGTTTAGCGAAGTTACTTGATTTTCAAGCGCGTAAAATTGTAGCAGTACTTTTGTGAGCGGGTCAAAAGGTATGACTTTACATTCTTGCGAATGACTGGCCGAAACTATGTCAGGTGTTGCTGTAGGATTCACAACCACTTTATTGCAAACCTCTGAACCGTAACTACTGCTCACCATGACTGAGTCAATTTGCACCATGAGTTGGATATTGCGCACGCCAGTTAAAGCCGAGTTGAGTTTAACAGTGGACAGTATCGGCGCTTGCACTCACTGTTTCTTACGCCTTATAGCTACAGAACGTTTACTTAAAATTATACAGAAATATGGATCACTTTGCCACAACGGTACAAAAACGATGAACAGAAAGTCCAAAGAAAACCCGATGGATGATCATAAGATGATGGTGCGAAGCTGACTGGCCGAACAGGCTTCACGTGCTGCCGAGTGAGTGGCACGGGTTTATCTTGCTCTAGCTAATAGTTTGACGGCAGTGTTCCAGCAGGTGGTGGGTTGCCTTCTGGCAAGCGCTCTCTCTCTCTACAGAAAGCCACTAATGTCTGCTTAACCACATTATGACATAGCGGATATGACTCGCCACTAAATAGTCATGGCCTTACCGGAGGATCCTACCCATTGCGCCAAAAGGAGGTAACTATGGTAAGCTGGTGCAGTGTCGCTGCGTTGGATACTCTTGATCATCAAACCTGCAAATAAAAGCATACATGGGTGGGATGCAATGCCTACATACACTGAATGACGCCATAGATGTTTGACGGCTTGAACGACAGTTTACTTCGTGCTCCTAAAATGTTGATGCAACGCACGACGGTCCGGAGCATCACGCGCTCCATCATGTGCTATACAGTGTCCCTTAGAGTCGTGCAAGTCGTACTTTCCAAAAAAGTAATATGTAAACGGGATCATCGACAGAAATATGCCATTACCAAATCATTGCGTTTGTTTTCGTCTTCTAGCGCTTAGTGAAATGCTATCAGCTGCTTAACAGTTGTGACGGGGGAGGCATTTTTGCGGTTGCACGAAGCAGAAGGTAGTTTACAGCGTCCGTCAATGGTCTCAAACGTGCATTGATGACATCAGTGTCCGCTTCCATACCTTACATGCCAGCTGTTAGGGATTACGGGAACTGGAAAACAAATACTGTGTACTTACCTGGGAACACATCCATTTGTTGCAAAATGGTCTCGAGTTTATTAGAAAATCGGTCTAATCGTTCTGTGTTAGATGCCACATAATGAATTTGTGTTCGAAAGTTACCTGCTTCATTTGCATAAGGCGAACGTATATGCGCGGCTGTGAGCGATGATAGCGCTGAGAAATGCAGCAGCGTGATTGACGGAAAACATGCCTGGTTCCAAAAATAACGGCAATGCTTCGCTTGGCTATTTCGGCCGATACGCAGCGGAATCCTGTGCAGAAACGTAAGCATACGTGCTGTAGCATAATCCTGTATGACGTCCTTGCACCCTCCGCTGGATACTGCGCTGGCTGACGTTGGAATGTACATGGTGGGCTAAAGCAAACTAAGCCAGCAGAAAGTCCATCTGCGAAGGTTGGCCGTTTTCATCATAGAAAGCGGGGTTTTGCTGTGTGCGAAACTCCTCCTCATCGTTGGAAATACGTACTCGCGTGTATCTGATTGTAACCCGAAGCGCTTGGAGGTTGACACATCTTATCTGGTGCGTTTCGGTGGGGTGCCTATGAACACCGTTCCATCTGACTCGTCATCCGGCGCTGGTTTTCATGTCCCTTGCATCATCGAAAGCGCTTTGTCTAACTCACTTACGAGTGCATGATAAACAACAAGACTCACTTTTGCAGCAAATGACCACGTCATACATCTTGTCACCCTGTTTGGCTGGAGATTCTGGTGAACTGCGTGATGAAACACGTGTACTTATATTGTAATGATCACCATAGGCAGTTAGCACCAAAAAGCACCGTTCTTCTGCTAATTATATTTTGGCTGACGCCAACTTCATACAAAAGCGCAACACAGTATGCTGGTGCCGTCGTCCTAAAGCAAAGAGTTGCGTACAGAAAACGTCTGTGCATACAACCTACAAGGGGAAAGCAAACATAATATAATCTAAAGATACATCAGCACATTACTCATAGAATGTACAATGAGTGAGACGAGATGCGCGAGCATTGGTGTACTGGTGAGGTAAGGTTCCAGTTATAGGGTAAGTGCATCAGTAACTGTCCAAGAAATGCATGTGTTTCTAGACAATGCATTAGTAGGCGATTATTACAGAACTCACCAGCGTGCAGCCGTTACGACGTGCTAACAAGATGCCCATGCAACATTGTTGGTACGATGGATCATTCAACATCCATGGCTACCGCAGCGGTTCCTGTGCTTCCGTACCAGGTGAAGACTGTAGTTCCAAGAGGGCATTCCGAAAGGGATGTAGCAACGGTATGATCATTAAGCCATCGCCATCTGCCATATATATACACTTGCATTAGATACGTGCTATCGGAATGTTGACAGGTACCTTATGTATACTGGAAGCAAGGAGGACGAATACCCTTAAATAATGCATACTATGTGTATACAGATCACGTATTGCTCGTGATCAGCATTTTGCGGACCCGTAAGCACTGCAATAATGCGGTACGGCAGACCACTAGCCATGATAACGTTAATTAGGCTTTGCGCAAAAAAGTGGTTAATGCCAACCGAAAACCGCTGGTTTTCTCCGAGAATGCTCCTAGGCATCGCTTCGTAAGCCTCCGAAGCACGCAACAGATAATGTGCTCGTCGCTCTTCCATTACCAGTTGGTCCAACTGCGCCACAGGATGGTTGGCGTTGTGTAAACCCTTTTCAAGGCGTGAAGGTAGTGTTGAAAAGGAAATGCTAAGAAGTCATCCAAAATCCTATGCAAAGGAACATACTCATCGAGAGTTGTAAGTGAATGGACGCTACTAAGAAGTAGCGAACTATGGTGACGTATTTCTTGCAGATGCTTTGTATCAGTTGGACTATGGTGGTTACATTCTGAGGCACCGCATGATAATTGATGGGTTCGGCGTTGTTCCCAGGGTGTTTTACGCGTTGATGCCCAATGAGACGGCAGGTATCATCTGAAGGCTGCTCGGGTAATGTCGGAAAGGTTACCCAGAACTCACTCATTAGAGACAACAGTAATGGATGGGCATCTAGCACAAATTAAGGCATTTAGCTTGCTTTATCCACAGGCCGGGGTAGTTTCTTCCCGTTTTCATTCCCTGCGGGATAATTCATGCAGGTGCCACTTTAAGTCAACTATTAAAAAGGCTGGCCGAAATTTGTTGAAGCAGGGCATACACAGGTTAGTGTACATCAGAACCAAATTGTAGTTTAAAAAGCTTCTTAAGGCTATACGGGTTAGAAACAAAATGGCTTTCAAGTACCTCTGCCGGACGTGATTGCCCTTCAGAGGGAGTTGGGCGTACCACGGATTGCGCAAATTGCGCTCTTCATTTGCGGTCACGACAAACCGAAGGTAGAACGATTCTACGCAGCTAAAGGTGCCCTAAGCGAGAGGACCCCCATGATGCAACAATTTGAGATGGTTGTTCGAAGTGCACGCGATGCTGGTTCGGGTTGGGCTACGTCGCAATCCAAGTTGATGATGTCGAATGCACAGCCTGCTTCGAGCACAGGGCCGGTGAAAGAGTTGGTTTCTTGCTTGTCCCCTTATGCTAGTCACACAATTATACGTCACATTTCCTCGGAAACTGTGGTATCAATGCAAGCTGAGGGCACCACGTATGAAGTTTTAGGTAAGTGGAAGCGCAAGCATAATGTTGTGCTGGGTCATGAAACCAGGCGTGATTGCTTCTTTGGAAGTTAGTGGGATAGGCCATACGTGCACATTCCCTGGGTGGTAGGTATGACAACCGTCAACGTCATCCCACTTACACAAAATGCCGGTGATAATTGCCAGACCCATCTTCCTAGCACTGATTGCGAAACGCCGTCACTGAAACTTCAGCCGGTGCAGTCCACATCAGCCTTCCCGCCAGTGGTGTTGCCGTCGCAACGTGACTGGACCTTAACGTGGTGCGACGGTTTGCGCACCTCTTTGACCCATTGAGCTATACTGGGTGATGCCTCCGGGCACCTTGAGAGCTACTCCTCCCAGGTTGGTCAATGGTGAGAGGTCAGACAAACTCAGTCTCTTGGTCCTCCAGGCTTGGGGTTTGAAATGGGATGGCGTCCATTTCAGTAAAACTAAATCATTGCCTCCTCCCCGCTGCCTTGCGGACAGGCTTTTGAGCCAAAGGCTTTGGATGAGGACCCTAATGGTCCTCCTGTCTAGGTCTGGGCGCCCTGGCGGTATCTCAGCCCACATACAACCACGACTTTTGCTTCAAACATGTACTTCATCCTGCATCGGCCGTCGCGCAGATTATCAAGGGTCGCCTTATCTACCGCATAGAGCAGGGCGGATAAGCGAAAACATGCTACTGCTGGCGCCTCCCTTCTTTCTTTCCATACCGCAGATCGACTATAGCTGTGTTCCTCGATTTCAAGAGGGCCTTCGATTCAGTCGATCGATCGATTCTGTTCGAATTACTTGCGCGAAAGGGTGTTCCCACGAAATATGTGGACATTCTTCGTGCTACATACTCGAACACTAAGGCGCGGTGACATATCGGCTAGCTTTCTGACCACAAGTGGCGTTCGTCAGGGTTGTCCGATTCCCCCATTTTTGTTCAATTTCTTCGTGGACTCTATCCTAGAGTGTTCACTTGAGGAATCTCACTATGTAGGCGATGAAGTGCTGCCTGGTCA
>OX104070.1:73403740-73463740 GCA_944474145.2 Dicrocoelium dendriticum | reverse complement strand
GGAACATACGGCATGGAAGCCAGTGGGTAGCTTTACGAACGACCATAATTGTGTAATAACCATTTGTTTGACTTGAAAACACTAACCTTAGTGTTACACGGCGTAGACCGCTACACACGTGTGCGCACTTTGCATGGCCCGAACCAGCTAATTGGCCGTCATTTTTGCACTGTTGTGCGCATACACACTTAACTTCGCCTTCACCTCGTTGTATACTCGTGTCTTCCTAAGACCGCATTGCAGGTGTCCATAGGAAAGACCCACAACTGCATGGTACAAAAGGTACGTTTAGCAATTATTTCATACCCGGCGATCTAACGTTAAATAAAGCCCGGACTTCAGTGATCCACTGTGTTGATGCGACAAAGCAATCTTGTCCTCAAGTTCAGCGAGAGCACTTTGCATGGGCCTGAGCAACAACTGCACTATGTTAAATTCACTTTGACCTTAGAGAGCGGAGTGACATATTAGTGCAAACAGGTGCCAAACAGCGTAAGTAGGGCGGTAGCTCTATGCACCTGCTAGTGTTGCCTTGCGACCTCAATTTGAGCCGGCCACATCTTTTCTCTAGTAGCGGTCAGATTCAATAAGCAGTCCGGTAGCTTCAGCTTGCCTAATATTAGTGTTTTGCGACCAAAAATTGAGCCAGCCACGCCTTTTCCTCAGTGGCGCTTAGCGTCAGTGAGTAGTTCGGTAGCTCCATTGTACCTGGTAGCATTATTGTGCGGCCTTATCTTGCTCCAGCCACATCTTTTAAATAGTGGCAGTCTGAGTTAGTGAGTAGTCCGGTAGCTATATTACACCTAGTGCGGTTGCTGCGCGACTTTCCGTTACCGCAGTGGTTATGTAGCTTTCTTACTCTCCTTCAAATTATAAGTTTCCGCCATTTATATGAACCACTTAACAGCTGTAGAAAAGTTTCTGCTGAATTATTACAGACACCTTATCTCCTTTTTTCAGTATGCCTTTATGAATTTTTGTTTATTAGGATGGAGGTTTTGTCTTTCCTCTCAGTTACTTTCTCCGGCTTTCTATTTATATGTAAGGGATTTCTTACTTACTTCATCGTTAAACTGCGCCCATTTAATCGATTAGTTTGGAATACTTACCAAGAATTAATAACAACTGCGCATTTTATGTAATGCTTAAATCATTAGTATTAACTAGTTAAACCACATAACTCCTTCTTTAACCCTGTAGTGGTCGAAAGAATACTAGAAGGGTTTCAGTTACTTAGTAAACGCAAAATCGCTGCAAGCATTAAACTCACAGTCTAATCACAGTTGAGTTCGAATCGTAGATTGCGCTATACCTGTGGTACCCGTTAAATACGATGGGAAAAGACGTTCGAGTCTAATATCCGATTCGCAAGCAGACTGAACGGCACCGTACACAAGCAGCATCAGCAGAGCCAAAAGCAGCACGACGGAGTACGGAGCACGAAGAACTATATCTCAATCGTTAATTCAAACAAACTTTATGATATTATGATAAAATCAATGACAGGAGAGACGAAATGTGGAAGATTAATAACCACTACAACACTTAGTATCCTAGCATTATCATGACGAAAAAGCTATTCGAGTCAATATACCAGTTTATAACCCCTCGCTTAGGTATTTATTAAAGTTTTAATGTCTTCATCCCAGTAGTTCATAAGCTACATAGCACAGCCTAGTCCAGAAAGCACCAGACGCGTTTCGCTTTATTAAGTCTGGTCAGTGTAACGCATTCTCTCGGTCGTCTACAGAGGGATCAAACTCATGACGGCTAGAGACCCATACCAACTAGCCAACAGCGTAAGCCGCTGAGCCATGGAAGACATTGGATAGGCTACGTAATTTGCAAGCTAACTGAGCGCAGCGTCCTATCCGCCACTTGGAAATAATGTTCTTTCGGCAGTGTGATTCCGGTACACCAGGTTGTAGGTGGTAGGAGGTAAATTTGGGGCAATTGAACCCATAGTAATGTTTATTAATAATTTAGGATGGTTGTTGAAATGCTAAGACCTCAATTAGTAAGGAACATACTATGGGGTTTAAATGCGTTACGATGGTTTTTCATTTTCCCGCTTCATGCGTAGCAGCCATGGTGGATGACTCACTCGTATTCCGACGTATGCTTAAGGGTCCTTATCTGGACTTCGCATGTGTGAAGGAGGATCTGAAAGTGTTTCAGATTGAAACGGCAACATCGTTTTCTCGTCGGAACGTAATAACTGCGAAGGCGTACCAGAGGGAGATCGGACAGGTGCTACCGGAAGGATGCCCATACCGGTATATTTTGTTTGTATGTGTGCATGGAAAGAGCAGCAAGGTTACTGAAAAGCGGTATTTGCCTGATGAGAAGATTACTATAGGTACCGCTGTTACAATTGCCCTGCTCGTTTTCTGTGACGTTTAAGGGCGAATGTTACGAGATTGGGAATGCGTTTCTGTGGCATTCGCACAGTTTTCACGTTGGGAAGCCCTGGCTGCACGTGAGAAATCGGAGGCTGACAGGAGATCAGGAGCGCATGGTGCTGAACTTAATGAAAACCTTTCGTCGGACCCAGGAGATGCGTGCATTTGTGCGACAGCAATATAACATTCGTTTAACAAGGCGGGATTTGTATGCCATACGGCGGCGTCATCGTAACGCTTGTGTCACCGAGGTGGAGGAGGTAACACAGCTGTTGCAAAGAAATGGTCAGGTTAAAATTATGCATGAGGGGAATGAGATTCGGTACCTGTTTTTCGTCCCTTCACGCATGCTGGATTTGGTGGGCCAATACGGGGAGGTAATTTTGGCGGACTCGACATATCAGATCAATTACGGCGGCTACATCCTATGGCACTGCATGTTTGTGGACGTCAGCGGCCTCGATATGAGTTTTTATGCGCTGCTGCCAAATGAGACGGAGGTTGCTTAGGAAGAGGCAGTAAGAGTTATGTTGGAATTGGCCCCCGCGGTTGCCGGTGCTCGGACTTTGGTGATGGACAAGTGCACCGCACAAGTGAATGCGTTTCGGAATGCGTACCCCACTGCGACCATCTTATTTGCCGGGTACACATTATGCCGGACATGCAGCGGCGTTGTTCACACCTTCCGTTCTGTAAGACGGAAGATAAGAGGGCTCTGTTCAACATGCTGCGATCGTTGTTGTACACGTACGATTGCGCACATTATCATCGGATTACGGAAGGCATATCACTGCGCAGCGCTGAATGCTTCCAATACCTCCGTCGTACGTGGATCCCATGGCGGCTTAGCTGGGCAGCGCATCTGATGGGCCACGTGGTATTATTCGGACGTGACAGCACGAATCGCGTTGAAAATGAAAATAAGCATCTGAAAGAAAATTTGAGCGAGCGGTCAACCCTACTTTACCTGTTTCAGGTAATAGTGCAGCGTGCTAGTGACATCATTGAGGAGAGGGAAACAGTGCTTGCGAGAGATCAGCTTCGTATATGCGAGGTTGTGAAGTGGGTCAGCAGTGGGGACGTGATATTGAGCAGGATGTCGTCCTACGCCCGGCGACATTAGGCGCGGCACAGTGTTCGAGTTCACATTCGCAGTGTTAACCAAGGCGGCGGGTATTGGCTGGTGGACGACGTGCGCCTTGGCATGCAACGTGTCCTCATCCAAAATGGCAGCGCATGCGGATGTAGATGTAATCGGCAGTGGCGCATTCCATGTGCGCACATTATTCACGTGGTAAGCGTACACGCGTACGACGAGGAGGATGTGCTTCGTGGTTGTCGTTGGGTGTTTCCAGCGGTAAGTATATCTGCGCCGGTCCTTTCGGAGGACAGGGAAGGAACGATGACGGTGGCGCGGGTGCAACGCCCCAGTGATGGAGTCCTTGACCGGCCCGCCAAAGTTAGCATCACTCGGGATATGTTTGCTGCTCTGGAAGCGCAGATCCTGAGTATGGGCACGGAGGAGTTTCAGCGCACAATGGGCGTATTTGCATGCATGCATGAGCTGCTCGCTAGTTACAGTAATGTGCAGCTGTAGGCGCGATCATCAAAGTTGGAACAATTACAACGGTTATCGTTGGAAGACCTGCCTAGCTTCCAAGAATTGCAGGCGTCATCCTCCGGTGCAGCTACCCAGGTGGCGGCAGGCAATGGTACGCGTACCGACAGGAATTCCACGGAAACGGACGTCAGCGAAGGGATCCCCTTGGTGTCGCCAGGGACTGGGGTTTCGCAGGTTCCTTGCAACGACCGCAGGCGGCGGAAACGGAAGTCCCCATTGTTAACCCGTGCGGTAGATGTGGTGGATTGCAACATGAACTCACGGGATTTGAAATTCCGTACCCTGAAAAGGAGAAGATCCGCGCGTTACCGCACATACACATGGCGTACAAAGAGGGGCACTGCTGGCGAAGAAGCGTACAGCTCGGTTTGTGCTTTGTGTGAGCAAGAAGAGGACGCCTGTGGGAGCTCGGATCATGTCGATGGGATAAGTTGCGATGTATGCTTAGATGGTTTCATCAAACTTGCGCAGCATACCATGGGGAGCCGGCATACACATGTTCGCATTGCTGCGGGTGAGTTCCGTTTCACGTAACTAATGTTGCTTTTCTATAGGGATGCGAAAGAGCAAAATGGCAATGTTGCATAATGAACTCCTCCAAATAGGAAACCATTACAATCGGTAAGTGCGCACGGCATTGCTTTCCTTCCGGAACTCCATACTTCCTTGCCTATTTTGTGACCATTGTAACTGGGACATCCGTATTATTCATAGTCCGTTGTCGCTTCCAATTACACCGCTGCGCCTTGTAATTGCAATCCCTGACATGGGGAACAGTTCGTTGCTAGACCAATGAAAGGCCCAGCAATGTTATAGCCAGGGAGAGTGGTTTGTTAGCGCTATATTCACGGGGCTTTCTCGTCATGTTAACTGAATGCACGTGGAGTAAAAGGGTGACATTGCACTGAGCCGTGGGAAAGACATCTAAAAATGAATTACGTACGGGAAAAGAAGGGACGATACTCAATCCACTTGGCGGTCCGCGGAATCGGCAAGCGATTTACCGTCACTTGCAGTTACGCCGTCTGTGCAGGTGGGTGAGCATCAGTGCGTATGCAGGTCGGTGGTCCGACTGTGAAACTCCGTTTGGGGCAAGGATGGGGAGGGAGATCGCTCCGTGCACGGGTACTTGGAAGGTACGGTGTGGAAGGCGTTTTACGCCGGTAATTTGCGGGATCCTTGCCGGTACGGGGTTCGCGGAATGCCACAGGTAACATAGATTTTCCATCCTCACTTCCTGTTTACAGCCACTGGCACGTCCCGCCAATTGCCTTCCCACTTCACGCTGCCACAGAACCTCCTCCCACGTACCGCCACCATGTGGTGCAGCAATGATGCCTAGCCACAGGTAACATACATCTTCCATGCTCACTCATACTTCACAGCCACTGTGACACGCGCCGCCCACTGACTTAGCACCTCACGCTGCCACAGAGCCTGCTCCCACTTACCGCCGCTCCCGTGTGATAACGCAGTGATACCCGCCACAAGTAATATTCCTTGTCCATCCTGAATTCTCTTTCAGATCCTATGTGATATACGTGCATTCGACGTCTCCTATCACAGCACCGTGTCCGTTCTTCCTTCGCCTTCCAGTTCCTCTACGTTTCCCATTCTTTAGAGGACTGAGCAACGGCCCTTTTCAGGGCCGCCCCCTGAATCTGTGTCTTGTCGTCCCACAACCCATAGGAAGTATGCAAACTCCGCTAGTTCCTTGCGGCGGACTATAAGCGCACAGGTTCATTGGTGGTTCCGTAATCTTTAGACAACATATGGTGGAATTCATACATCAAGACGGGTGACGCAACCCTGCGACCTATGCGAACAACATGCTCCTCCAATAAGAACGTGGTAAGTTCACCTTTTGCAGACATTTTCAACCACTAACATGCCGATGTACCCGTCCATTATTCGTAAACCCTGTTTCTGTAGTGCACTCACACTTAGCAATGTTCATCTGGATGCGCCCTCCCCTCTAACAGTAACCATATTTGATGAACCATTTTTCTGTATTCTCGCTTGGTGGGTGATCAGCGTTCGCAACGCTCCCCACTTACACGAGAATATTTGCATATGGTTTGAGCTTACCGTCTGCCCACCTGTTATATAATCATATACCACCTTAACAAGGGACTGCGTACCTCAGTACAACGTAGCCATGCACATCCGTCAGCATTATGTAAACAATAGCTTGCGCCAAACATTAACAACCCATTCATGCCGTTTTGTTACTCCACTATGCAAGCTCCTTAATTGTAGACATATATATCATTAACGTAAAATTCACTGCCTCTTCTGTTCAGCTTATTGCACGCAGAGCCCTAGGTATTATTTAGCTTTTGCGGGAAGGTTTACAGAATTCCATTTCCCCTACTTCACAGAATACCATTGATTAAGTCCGTCATCCTTACCGACGCCATATTCTTTACACCATTGACACTGTTTCCAGAAACCACTTTTCCGCATAACACCTCTTAAACTCAGAAATCAGCGATTACGCACTCACATGCTTACATACCACCAATTCATGCGAACTCATTTTCCCTTGCGTGATTAAAGGCTATCGCATTTACCAAAGTAAATGGGAACAGTCTGATTATCAATATAACAAACCTACGCAGTCCAAACTCTTATATATATATATATATATATATATTATATATATATATATATTATAGGACAATTAAATACTAGTCCGAGACGTTGCGCGAAATTAAGCGCGGCTATCAGAATGCTATGGGAGTCGGACACAGCTGACTGTATTCGATGGGCTATAATGAGAAGCGGACGGATGAAGCGAGGCGAGAGCGTGCACGTGAGCGCGGGAACTTACAAGGCAGTTGTGTGTTGAGCCGGTTGTAAGATTAAAACAAGGAGGAGTAATGTACAATCGATCAAGAAGTAAATTGTACATGAAAGATAAGAGTCATCTTTTTGGGCGCTACAAAGCTCTCCCTTCTAGAAGGCTGAACATAGAAAGCTTTCGAAATCGAAAAGGACTATTGAAACGAGGTTCGTAAGGCAAAATCGTGCCGAGTAAATATGAGCGTGCGTTCGTGTCAAGTGGTGGTTCGCCGGCAGTCGGAGTCCGCTGTGCCGTTTGTGATGTATTATTTATTGATTACAGTGCAGGGTTCATTTCGGCGAGCCGTGAGAGCCGGCTTGTCGGACTTCCAGAAATAGGCCAGCATGACCTCAACCTCCGCTGCTGCCAAACGGTGCGCTTGGGAGTGGTCTCTCTTTCCGCCGCACCCCGCCCAGCGCCATAACGACCCTCATCCCACGAAGAAGCGACCATCGTCCTGCGAAGAAGCGACCCATCGTCCCAAGAAGAAAGGACTGTGGCGCCGCGGAGAAACGACCAGCGTCAAGGTCTTCAAAAGCAGTGGTGGTATGGGCCGGTCGATCGAAGGAGAGGGTTGGGGCATGTAGAGGCGAGAAAATAGAAAAATACGCGCAGACAACGCCAAAAAGAACTAGCGAATTAACTACATGTTTAAAGTTTTAGTTTTTGAATATTTTTTGAAAAAGGTTTCTCGGAGGTTTTTTGCTATTTTTGTTTGTTTTCAAAACGTTACTCGACCAAAATGCGGCAAATACATACAATATCTAAAAATCTAAAAATATTTACACTGGACATAGTCGGAGAAACGGACAGGCTTACTCACCTCCCGACCACGGCGATTGGTCTTGGGTGGCGGCGGGATAGATTCGGGAGATGCTGGGAAGGCTTGTAGACCGAGATCGTGGTCTGGTTGGACTGCAATAGGGTGCCGTAAGCTGGTGCGGTCAGTTGTGACGTCGCACGGAGCACTACTAGACGAAGTAGGCGAGGGGTTTTCTTCCATAAAGGCAGGTTTTGGACAGTCGATGGTGACAACTTCGTGTCGACCACCGCGGTCAATAGTGTACACCTTACTCGCATGATGTAGCACCTTGATAGGTCCTTTATACGGCGCCTGAAGAGGCTGTCGAACACCGTCTGCGCGAAAAAGGACGTGTGAACACGTAGTCAGCTTATCGGCCACGTATATTGGTGTCTTCTGCGATCGAGGAGCAGGTGGACGTAGCTCACGCATCTGGTGAGCCAATCGATCAGTTTGACTTCCGTAGTCAAAAGTGGAAGTACATGGGGCTGGTGCCACCAGCTGTCCGGGCAACCGCAACGTGCAACCGTAGACTAGCTGCTCTGGCGTGGCGTCGAAATCGGTTTTAACCTTGCTTTTTAAGCCTAGGAGAACGAGGGGCAGTGTTTCAGACCATGAAGAACCTGCGTGCACACGCAGCGCTGCCTTCAACTGGCGGTGAAAACGATCCACCATGCCGGTAGTGGCTAGATGATACGCCGTCGTCTGGACGTGGCGACAACCTAAATCTTTAAGCAACATGGAAAAGGACGACGAGAAATGTGACAGTCGGTCGGTGGTCACGATGGCGTGACAGCCGTATTGAGCGCTCCAGAAAAGCTTTAGATACTGTTTCCGAAGAGCAGTTATGTATGGGAATAAATTCCGACGACCTTGTGAATCGATCGACGCAGGTCAGTAGATACACATAGGCTTTCGAAGGCGGCAGAGGACCTACGAGGTCCACATGCACTTGATGAAAACGTGCGTCTGACGTCGGGAAGGTGCTTAATGGGCTTCTCGTGTGCTTGTACACCTTCACGCGTTGACACGGAAGGCAGGCAGCTGCCCAAGTACGGACGTCTCAGTTAAAATTGCGCCAAACGAATCGTGTGTTTACGGTTTAACCGATGCACGAACGCCTGGATGGGACAATCTGTGCAACGTGTCGAACACGGTCTGCCGAAACTCGCGTGGGACGACTGAGCGCGGCGTGCCCAGATATAAATCGCAGAGTATAGTGCCGTCTGATGGTGTCAGCGGAACGGATCGTATGTCCAATGTGGGAGACCTGCGTAGTAGATCAACCTCAGGGTCGTTGAATTGTGCTGTGGCAATGGCTGTCAAGTCGATAGCAGTGCCGGCGTCAGCGGAGATAGCTTGGATTCGGGAAAGTGCATCGGCGACGGCGTTGTGCACACCTGAGACATGCCGTATATCGGTCGTAAACTGAGCGATATAGTCAAGGTGGCGCCACTCTCTAGGAAAGTATCGGTCGGTAGTCGGGCCGAGCACGTAAGTCATGGGTTTGTTGTCGGTGAAGACGGCAAAGGGGCGGCATTCTAAGACGTGTCGAAAGTGAGGTATCGCTAGATATACGGCTAGTAGTTCTCTACCGAACGTGCTGTAGCGAGCTTCGGTAGGGTGTAGGCGTTTGGAGAAAAACGCTAAGGGCTGCCATGTGTCGGCTACTTGTTGCTGCAGAACAGCGCCGACCGCCACGTCAGTACTAAGGGACAGTGGGGCGGCTGGATGGTGATGCGCTATAGAAACTATGTTGTCGATAGCCTCTATCAGCGACTTAAAAGCATTGCGTGCTGCGGCAGGAAATTCAAACTTCTTGAGTTTCCCTCGGAGAAGATCGGTGAGTGGTTGCATCAGCAAGGCGCAATTGGGTAGGAACCGTCGGTAAAAGTGGACAAGCCCATCAAAACGCCAGAGCTGTTTGAAAGTATGAGGCTCGGGGTAGTCGATGATGGCTTGAATTTTATCCTGCAGTGGCTCAACGCCTGCAGAGGAGATACGATGGCCGAGGAAGCTGACTGAATCGAGACCAAACGAACACTTTTCTGCGTTGATCGTCACCCCATGTTGAGATAAGCAATCAAAAAGTGTTCGTACGTGGCGCAGATGCTCTTCTCGTGAAGAGCTCGCGATTAAAATGTCGTCGAGATACGAGACAAACTTGGTCGATGAAACGCTGAAAAGTTTGCGCGGCATTCTTTAGACCAAATGGCATGCGCAGAAACTCGAACAAACCAAATGGAGTCGTCACGGCAGTTTTAGCGATGTCAGCTTCGGCTACCGGAATTTGGTTGTATGCGTATATCAAGTCGATTTTGGTGAGGATATTTTTACCCGCCAGACTGGCGGTGAGATCCACTATGTGTGGGATCGGGTAGCGATCTGGCGTGGTAACGGTATTCAAGGTTCGATGGTCGCCGCAAGGACGCCCGCCCCCAAGACCTTCTTCGGGACCATGTGCAGAAGTGACGTCCATGTGCTGTTAGTCGGTCTAACGATACCGAGCTGAAGCATATGGTCGAATTCAGCTCGTGCGACACGTAGTTTGTCCGGGGCCAGCCGTCTTGGTTGTACGTTAACTGACTGACCACGCGTGACTAAATATTGAGCGACCTCTGTCGTGACTTTCAGAAGCTCTATAGATGGTCGTACCAGTGGCGGGTATTCGGACAGTAGGTTCGCGTAATCGGTTGGTACATGGGCGATTCGAAAAATGGGACTGATTATCGGGGCGTCCGCAAGAACGCCTTCAACCCCTAGTTTAGTACGATCGTCTAAAAGTCGGTGACGACCAGCATTAATAGGCAAGCCAACATGTCGGAGAAACTCGATACCGATAATTGCGAAGGGGACAGACGCAACCATGAAAACCCACTGAAAATCTCGGCGAAGCTTGAGATCCAGGTTCATCATGCGCTGACCGAATGAAGCTATCGGAGAACCGTTGGCCGCACGCAAATTGTACGTAGGCTCTGAGCGCTTTTCGTTATCGGTCACTGGGATGACGCTGACCTCCGCTCCAGTGTCCATGAGGAATGTGATGGAAGAACGTCGATTCTTAACGTGAAATAGGCGATTCGCTTGGTTATTGACGGATACGTTGGTTGTGCTAGTATGCGGGCTATTCGCTTTCCCTGAAGTAGCTGGGTTGTGCCCAATGCAGGGAGCCCGAAAACGTCCAGCTCTTCCACCGTATTGGCGGGGATACCAACATACTCCTTCGTCGGGTATGACATTATCTGGCTGAGAACATGCAGGGTAAATGTTGCGCTTTCGTGCCGGACGCGATGTACTCGGTGCAGGTACAGACGAGCCACAATGAACGGTAGCCAAAACGTGGTCAGCCTTTGACCGTGGCACACGCTGCTTTGAGGCCTTCATTGCTGCTATCCTGCTACTAACTATCGCAAATTCCACGTCTTTAGGGTCGGAGGTGCCTGACTACTGGGAGAAAACAGAAGATTCGGTTTTCGTCGGTGAGGATACGTCACCAGAGCTAGTGGTCGTCTGCTACGGAAAACGTTCGAACGCAGCGTCTGCCTTGGTAGCGCATTCTTTCAGAGGTTTGTCTATAAACATGGACAGCAATACCGGCAATGGCTCTGGGAGATGTGCAAACCACAGCTCCTTTATTCCTTTTTCGCTAAAGAATAAGGGACCAGCGATGCGCTGAATTTCGCGGAGCAACGCCGACGGTTCGCGATCTCCAAGCTTGAGACCATTAGGCTTTTCAAGTCGAGCTCGTGCGCCGGGCTGTAACTCTTTCAAAATCCCTTGCTTCATTGTTTCATGCCTTGCCTCATTCGATGGGTAGAGTAGAATGTCAACAACCAGCGTCACAACCGACGAAGGGAGGCGTGGGACGAGCTGATTGTATCTAGGACGGTCCGCCGTAATGCCCTTATTTTCCTGTTCGATCTCGAATATCTTAAACCAAGCCTCTGGGCTGTGTTCCATGAAACTTGGAACAGCGAAAGTAAGCATGGTTACGCTGTGAAACGACTCAGATGCCACTCTCGAAATGTGAGTCGAAAAGATAAAGGATGAACAAAAGTAGGATCAAAGTACCAAAATTAAGCAAGAAACAAATGAATAAAGGTATATAAACGAGAAAAAGGAACGAACTCACCAAAAACTACAAACGAGGAAAAAAGTTGAATTTGCGTGTGCGAATCGGCGTCACCAATTTGTACGACAAATTAGTACTAGTCCGAGACGGTGCGCGAAAGTAAGCTCGGCTATCAGAAGGCAATGGGAGTCGGGCACAGCGAACTGTATTCCATGGGCTACAATAAGAATTGGACGGATGAAGCGAGGAGAGAGCGAGCACGTGAGCGCGGGAACTTACAAGCCTATCGAGTCACGAGCCGGTTGTAAGGAAGATTAAAACAAGTAGAGGTAACGTACTATCGGCCAACAATTAAATTGTGCATGACAGATAGCAGTTATCTTTTAGTTCGCTGCAATATATATATCATTCCTCTGCGTCCGCAAATTTATATCACAAAAGCCGTTAAAATGAAGGATAACTTTCTTCCTACGCAACATAGCAATCCGGAAATATATTCCATCCACCATTTAACAGGTATCATGCATACAGCATGCGTTAGTATAGAGACTTACACAGCAACATTATTTAACCTGAATAATTGTTGCTTATGATCTTATCAATCTCCTATACCATATACAATAACCCATAGATGCCTACATACATAGGCATTTTAGTGCAATATACATATCTATATACATTTCCATTTACGTTCATATATATACATATATATGTATTATACATACGTATATATATATATATATGTCCGTATAACACATATATATATCGCTTTCCACCGCACTTCCCATGCTTACACACACACACACACTCCATTATCTATCCATTAGCAAGGATTTTAGTCATCATGTCGATTATACGGTGAAAACAGCCGTATGTAAGCTCCACTAAAAATCAATCCCCACTTAAATAAGCCAGCTGCTAAACACGGATTCTCCTGTCTTGGACAATTTACCATACATTCTCCCACTTACTTCTTTTTTCCGATACATACCGCGGCCTTCCATAAACCATCTATTATATTCCGTTTCCTTTTTAACAACTTACTTACTGTTATATTTCAACTTTTCCACTTTTATTCCACTTTACAATTAGGCGGGGTACAGATCAGTTTTTGGATTTTTGGAGATACTGACCTCTTTACAAACACGTTG
The DNA here is from genome assembly GCA_944474145.2 of Dicrocoelium dendriticum. NCBI lineage: Eukaryota > Metazoa > Platyhelminthes > Trematoda > Plagiorchiida > Dicrocoeliidae > Dicrocoelium > Dicrocoelium dendriticum. The sequence goes on along the minus strand of OX104070.1, from coordinate 73,450,847 downwards.
CGCTAGAATTTTACCCAATAAAACCCTTACTTTTAGAGAACTCAGAAACCGGTTGTCCTGATGAACAACATCCCGCATTCAAAATCGCGCCAGTGGCTGATACGACGGTCCCCTAACTGAGGTATAACACCACCCACCTTCGACTAGCACTGCTAGTGGCTAACCTGTATAAAACTTTAAACCGTAGGCAGCATATTAAACTTGACGATATATGCAAACCATTATTTAGGGCACAAAACATCAATAAGAAATCCCAGAAAGTTAGGGAAGTTCTCATCACCAATTTTCCCTTGAGTATACATGCCTTTTTAAAGTTTTTTCTGCTACTTTACTACAGCAACAACTTTTCCTTCATTAACTGCAGTGGAAAGAGCCTTAAAATCAAGTATTTGGTTTTCTCCTGACAACTTTTACCGATAACAACATAAACTATTGTATAACAATGACCGTGTTGTACCCAGGCATGGCGGCCAGAAAGTCAATTTCGCGCTACCTATTGATTCGACCTTCCCAGCAAACATATTCAACAAATTCAAATTTACGGGGCAGATGTGTTGGAAATAAAAGCTAGAGCAAAAGTGTTAGTGTGGGAGGATGACTAAGCAAGCCATATAACGTAAGTTGAAGAGAGAACATGCAATGTTGCTATGGTTAAATAAAAGAACAAATATTAGAACTAAGGATGTCAGTTCGGAGGAAGGATATAGGTGGACAACATGGCCACACCAGCACCCGGCATATTTTCTTTAGCATCCAAGTACTGAACAGGTTACCTTATTCTTTTCATAGGTCTAGCCCGGCGTAGCAACTTCACTGGCTCCCATACATGTTGGAACTATGAGCTTTACCCCAGTCGACCGATCACGCAAGCTACATTTTAGTCGCATATTCCACTACTTACTATGTTCTTCTTGTTCCCACACCACATTTAACTGTTAACAACGCCTTATTCTTCCACTTTCCACACAGGACAACTGCTGCCTTTGCTAGGCCAATTCGGACAGCAAAGAATTGTCCACCGTTGTGACAACACAAGGCGCACAGTTCCTTTACCTGGACATGAGCGGAAAATTATCACCTCCTTTACAACTTACCAACCGGACAACTCATTCGATATCTTGCACTGATACAATTCTTCCCCGGTTTGAACCACTGAGTTCAATTTACCTAACACTGCCACTTCCACATATCTCTTGACTGGAGGAGTTTCGACTTCGGAAGGCACATTCTCCTGCTGATACAAATCTTGGGCAATCGGCCATTCTAAGCTCTTCAATCCGCTTTGACCGCTCAAATGGCCGTGGTTTCCCATATTTCTAATCAATTTCACTACATACCCAAGGGGCTGTGACTCTTTCTTCGGAACCTATCCTGTCCTCCAAGACTTCAACATATTTCAAGGTCTATCCTTCGGTGCCTTCACGGGGTTCTGGAGATGATCAACACATCATATCCAGAAAGAATGTTTAGTTCCTGACCTACCGAGCTGGCACAGGACAGGACCCAGGCACGCATCAGTCAGCAGAAAAATTGGACGCAACTTGACTGCGAATAACGAAGCAAAAAGCGTTCAATGATAAACATAGCCAGTTATAAATTGCCATTCAATGGATTGGCGGCAGTGTTTCACGACGTGGTGGGTTTTCGCCTGGTAAACGTTCTCCCTATAAAAAGCCACAAATGCCCGTTTAACAACACTGTAACGTGGCGAATGTGACTCGCCACCGAATAAAGTCACAGCCCATAACTTCACACTGGCAGATCAATTCGCGTCATCATTTTGGCGTGCTCTTCAATTATCTTCCTTTGGATCATTCAGGATCCTCAATCTATTATTTTTCGAGGTATGACCGCAATATATGGCAGAGCGATTATGTCCAACCAAATGGGTCCCGATTCACTACAACCAAATCTTTGATTCGCATGTTCAGCATTGCACAGTTCCAAGCATGGACATAAGAACAATTTTCTACTGTCACTACAGTTGCCATAAAATGTCTGTACAACTGTACATACCTGATCATGCCTCAACTGGCGTGCCTCGCATAGTCGAGAAGAAAATATTTATCTATTTATTTTTTTAATTGTCTCTCGCATTCAACCGATATCGAGTATCGTATATGAGTGCAAAATAACAGATCTGCTGTATAACAACTTCGGTTATTCCATTGCTTTTAAACACCACAAAGTCACCAAAAATGTTGGAGTTTTACATTAAGCTAGTCCTGTTCAATTCCCTTGGCAGATTGAGCAGTCCATTTTTCTTTTCCTCGTTCTAAAGGACACCATTATCTGCACAGAACACCTTTGAGGACATACCGGTGACGCTCACATGAACACAGAATAGACCCAGAACAATGAAATCCGCAACACTTAGCAATTCTGACACAGTAAAGGAATCCGAAAACTAAACAAATCAATACAAGTTACCTGTCGTCCCATATTACCAGCTCCAATCACTTGCGGTCGACTCCGGAGAAGGCAACCGCGAGAACAGTCAGTCTGCTGCAACATTGTCAATGTCATATCACCCGTCGGCAGTGTCCCAGGACATGGTGGGTTTCCCCCTGGCAAGCCTTCTCTCTATAAACAGTCACAAATGGCTGTTTTACAACGCTGCGACTTGACGGATGCGACGACATTCACTTAGGTCACTGCCCCAAACACGCATTGGCAAGTTGACAGACACTCGCATTTACAGATTCCATTTCACTGGCACGAAAGCTAACCAACTACAGTGAGGCCCCTGTCACACTGGCTGGCTGGAGCACCAGAAACTCCATCACCACTTTCCTTATCTTGGCCGCCCGTGTGTCATTTATCTTTTAGCTGGCTCCAAAGCCTACCATGCGTTATGCGTAATGGCGGATGAACGAGCAGCTCCCACTGGTTTTTGTCACTATTCTACTCCTGCTTTACCTTATCGCTCTTTGCTTAGGGTGCTAGAACAGCTCTTGGCAGGAAAACCACAAAAGAAATAGTCGGTGTGACCTTAGAGTACCAGTTAACATTGCCATCTGGATGAACACCGCCGGTACTATTTCGGAACTTAAAAATAGAGAGAAATTTATCGAAATTTATCAAAGAGCTGCACGATAGTGTGCATCTGCACATGAGACATAACAATACCACAAGTATGAGCAAGCTCAACCACCAGAAGTGGAGTTGTTAAAGCCCAACCAATGTAGACCAAAAAGAATTTCACTCCCAAATGCAATTAGTTAACTTTTACTAAACTTTCCCATGCTTATTTCTTTATTATTGGTGACAGGCTCCTATAGCTCACTGATGTTAGAGACAGAGCCTCATGAATATAGAAAATCGGCTCTAAGGGATAAATCTTGTGATGTTTAGCTAAGTAATGTGTGCATTTTGCGGGCCGAAATCTGTCAACGGATCTGAAAGATCCCCTGGGTTACTCAGGTAAACCTGGCTCATGCAGCCTTGTTGTAAGCTTTAGAAAAGCGTAGAGGCTTAAAAAATGCTAAACTCTATTTTACTGGTTGTTTATGTGGCTCAGTATCCCCTTAAATCGGTACGCTGTGGCCTTCTAACCGTGAGTTAATTACAAGCTCCCCTGAATCCCCATGTAGATGTAATATTCCTTGCTGGATTTCTAGCGTTTTCGCACAAGATCACCCCTTATTTGCATATATTTGTCATGTATGCCTGCAAGGTTTACTTTTCGGCCACCTGCGCAGTCCGTAGTTGTCGCAGGGTATTAAGGGCTAATTAGAGCATTTCTGGATAGCTATGCCTAGCTAGAACATACGCCGCTTTCCTACTATTTATATTTTCTTTCCGTTTTTCTGCTATCTGCTTGCAAAGCAGAAAGCCATTTTTAGCGAAAAATAAAATTAGCTTTATTCGTAGACCATCATTTAATTGCAAATAACTCGCAAACTGCTGCACGTATTGTGTTGCTTTTACATTCAACGTCTTCAAGCGCTAAAGCTGGTCCAGACCAGTATAATTTTGTGCTACGTTAAGTGGTATTCTAACTATAGAAAGGCTTTTTCTTTTATCTGAGATTAACTCAGGTTGAAATTTCGCGCCGGAGAGCAATATCAGTGTAAGAAAAGTAGGGCTATATTTTTTGTTAATTGGTATTTTTCTACTGAAGCACACAGATTTATTTTCTCTCTTAACAAATTCTTTCTATTTTTGTCTGCTTTAATCGGAATTGTTTTTAACTTTTCGTATGCCTTATGATCCCTTCACTCATTTCTTCCATGTGCGCAACAACAATTGGGGCAACTGAGTGGCCAGTTACTGTGCGATCAATTTAAAGTGAACTTGTGGCGAATTGGATTCTGTTCCAAGGAGAGAAGGCACAACTACACCTCCGCGAAGTTCTCACAATAAAAGAACAAGGAGCTCAATATCGCCCGAAGGAACCAGAAAAATGTCCAGGTGGGTGCCTGCGACCCAGTAGCTGTATACCAAACAGTGCCAATGCATTCGTAATTGCTAATGATGAATAGATACTTATATTTTGCCTGCTTCCATGCAAGAGCATCGGAATAATGTAAGCATTGAACTGAACCCTTTAGGGTGCAGCCTCTAGCAGGTTTAGAAATATACCTATTTATTTATTTATAACTTCACAAATTCTTTCCATATATATGTTCTCATACGACTACGCCTACATATTTGATTCGTGACATGCCACTATTCTTAAAATATTTTCGCAGCTTTTTCCTCATGATTCACTCACTTGACCCGCACTGTGTACGCAACCTCCTCAGACTAGTTCCTCAGCAACCCACTCCACTTTAAGGATCTACTCATTGTCACTTCATCTTGCATTCTGTGAGGATAGACTTCGTTCTATCTTTGGGCCATGTGTACGTACACTATTGACTACGTCTGTACCAATCCGGCTCTTGGTCCTGCTAATCATGCCACCAGGTACAAGATTACACTATGCTGATCATGCCCAAAAGGCCCTCGCTCTGTCAAGAATAAAATATTTATTTATCTATTTAACTGCTGGTGGTCCTACGCAAACTGGTGCGAAGCTAAAGAGTCAAATGTAGGTCCTTGTCGCTGCGCAGATAGTTGATGACTACAAAGAAATAAAAGACAGTGTTGAAGATATAAGAGAGGAAATGCGACGGGGCAAGGAATACAAAGCGCGGTGAAGGGGAACCATGTAGTATTGTTCAGGTTAAAGAGATGAACTTTAGGAGCGATAATGATGTCTGCTTGGGGAGGGATATAGGTGGGCGAAATAGCCAAATTCGTTTAGTCCTACACACAAAGATGTGGAACTACAGTGTCAACTTTTGGTCGGTTTTGCCACGGAGGTCATTTGTGCTACTAGAAAATAAAGGCCAGAGTTAAAGCGATAAGAGAAGAAAGGGAACTAAGCAAGTGATGCAAAGAGATATGAAAAATGCTAATCAATATTGTTGGATTAAAAGTAGAACAACACATGCCGAAAGATGTCTGCTTGGTGATGGATACGCGTGGGCTACATTGCGAAGTATATTTGGTCCTTCGCTCATAACTGTGTAGCTACACTAGCAAAGGTTAGAGGATAGAACAGCGCAGTTGGGTGTTGCGTGATTTGAAATAATAGCTATGGTCAAACTGGCAATTAAGAGCGTCTGACTACGTAAGCAGTATAAAGCAAGATGAAGAGAGAATGTGCTAGGTTGTTATGGTTAAACAGAGAAAACTTTTAGAGATAACCATACCAGCCTGGGAGAAGGACTTAGGTGGGCAGCATAGCCAAACGCTTGAGGTCCTTCATACTATATTGCGGAGCTACAGTTTTAAAGATAAGTTGATGCAACAACGCGGGTAGGTGGTGCGTACTAACAAATGAATGCCAGAGCCAAAGGGAGAAGCGAATGTGTAGGACTAGGCAAGGGCTGCAAAGCGAGATGGAGGAACTTTACAACGTCATTATGGTTAAACAGGAGTACAGTCATTAACGGTAAGGATGTCTGCTTGGGGGAGAATATGGGTGAGCAGCGTAGCTGAATACTTGCAGTCTTCGCGTGTATGTGAGGAGCTGCAGTGCCAAAGACAAGACAGTAAAGCATCGGAGGTAGTGGGGCATTCGAGAAATTGAAAGTCAGAGCCAAAACGAGAGAAGAAGGAATTGGACTAAGCAAGCGAAACGAAGCAAATTAAAGGGGACTATGCAGTGTCGTTAAGATTGGCTGGGGGAACAGTTATTAGTGCTAGCCATGTCGGCTTATGGGACGGATAACTAGCGCGTCTATCGTGCACTGTATAACCGGGAATTGAGAAGACGGGCAGCCAATGTCAATGGGTAGAACAAACCCAACGTAAGCTAGCTAAACCTTTTATTAAACAAGAAAAGAGCTATCTAATACTAAAAATAGGACACCGGAGAAGTGCCAGTTGGAAAAGGTGTAACTGGGAATCCAGTGCGTGGAATTATGCTTTTCACCTTCCGAGGCGCGTGCTTCAAATGCGATATATTACCTGCTTTTCCACCACGGGAGAACTACCTTCCGGCAGGCAACCAACTTACTTCCCTAATACATAAGACAGTTATAATTTTAAGGTGTTCTAGGATAATCTACACGATCATACGGTAAACCTATAGACCACTACTTAGCACTCCGTTTAGAAGAGAAACCGTGGGTGAACCTTCGATCTACGTTAGTACTTTTCTTTGCGGGCCGGCCTTCTGCTATACTGGGCATTGATACATGATGCAGTGGCTCGGTGATAACCAGGTGGTTGGACCCTAGCAGGTTCCTACCCACTTCCGCCCTAACGGTGCACAAAGCACAACATGGAGAATGTTCGTGAGCGACAAAGGTTCGCATGTTCGTAAACATCAAATGTTCGCCTCGCGCTAGTCATGTACTCCGTTTCAAACGGTAAAGACAAACAGAAACAAGAGCAGTGTCAGTGTTGGCGAGAGCAAAGGCAACAGTGACAGTTGCCGCATGAGCTAGCCAGCAAACGACATGCAAGTAATTTTGTGTCTTCAACACGTTTCCTTTTTTTCTGGTTTATTGAACGGTTGGCGCTCTTTTTGTGTTTTCAAATCTTATGGCAGTATTTTTAGGCGTTTTCAAAAGCTTGTGCCGTTCTGTTTCCTACGGGGTTGGCCAAACGGAAAAGGTAAAGTGCAGTAAAGTACGGTGGACTAAAACTAAAACACTTTCTCTAGCTGGCAAATGAAGGCGCTCACCCTACTTAGTTGACTTAGGCATCTCGATGAATGGCGTCCTTTGGGCGTTCTATGGGTACGTGAAGATTTAGGAATTTCTGTAGATGTACCACATGTTTCGATGGGAAGCGGTGGAGCTAAACTAGGAGGTTTGGATGGAGTGTGCTGCTTAAGGTTAGGGGTTTAGGCAACATGTGCGTATTTTACCATATGCTGGGTCGATTCGGCGGAAGAACAGCACGAGTAGGTATCAAGCCCTTGTTGACGTGGATAAACCTGAGACGGCCAAGTATAACCGCTTCTCGTTTACTGTTGCGGTCAAAGCTAAACACACGTCCTTTCGTTGCCACACTTTGTACACACCTTTGTATGGTTGCGCAAGTGGTTTGCGTAGACCACCAACAAGGAAGAAAACGAACGGCCTTTGTCGTATGCCAGTAGGAACAAAGGAATTTCGCCATTGTTCTCTCGTGTTGTTAAGATTGATGTAAAGCTTGCTGCCAGTTAGTTGCCCAGCGCACGTGGCTTCATAACGGAGAAAGCTGAGACTCCAGAAAAAGAAGTCAGCAAGCAAGCGTAAAGGTAGGCCATATACTAACTCGGCGCTGAACGTATTAAGCTCAGCCTTTAGGACGGATCGGGTGACAAGAATTACCATAGGCAGAGCTTTAGTTCAACTCAGTGTATTGGCGGCGCAGCGTGAAACCTTCGGACGCCTGTGGTAACGACCTACAATGTCCTTTGCTTGTGGAGAATAGGCGTTAGTATGAATGCGTCGACATTCGATAAACTTGAAGATGGTTAAAAGTCGGTGCTTCGAACTGCGGACGGCAGCCGTTAGTCACTGTGGCTGAACAGCCACGTGAAGCGTCCTGGTGCTCATCAAAACCGCGTGTAAAGGGTACTGCAGATACCTTGGGAATAAGGACGGCTTCGGGCCAACGGGTGCAACGGCTTATCATGGTCAAGGTGTAGACCATTCCTTTAGACGGAGCCAAACGTCCAACAAAAGCAAGGTGAATATGGGCAACTGCAGCTGAACCTGGCAGAACGCGACAAAGCTGCGCCGACATATGTCACTGTATCTTGGTTTGCCGGTATGTGTGACAGCTGTTTGCCCAGCGCCTAAGATCTCGTCGCATTTCGGGCCAAACCTACCGCTTGGAGATAAGTTTGACAGTCACACTAACGCCTGGATGGGTAATGTTATGAAGCGTGTCAAAACCGATATAGAACAAGGTTTCTGAAACGATGGGTCGAGGTCATCCGGTAGATGTGTTACACACAATTTTGCCATAGGTTATGGGGAGATCTTCGACGAAGAAACACGGTTCCGAAAAACTCTGGACCTTTGCTTGGGCAGTGGTCCTAGCAGACGGACTGATGGCTTGCCCGACAGGTTCGATCGCAGCTACGCTTGCCGGTGCATCAGCGAGGACGTTTTGTCGACCGGTTAGGCGCTGGATATAAGCCGGGAATTAAGAACTGAAATCGAGTTAAAGAATCTCACGTGGAGTGCGCGAGCTTCTCGATTTGCTATGCGTAGACAAGCAGCTGGTGATCTGTGAAGATAATGAAGGCATTACCTTCCTGCACGTGCCAGAAATGTCGAACGATGGAGTGAACTGCTAACTGTTTACGACTGCCCCTGTTTTACTTGACTTCGGCAGTGGTCGGCGTCTAGAGTAGAAAAGAGGCGGTTTCCAGCATAGATCGGTAACTTGGTGTAGGATGGAGCTAATGGTGGCGTCCGATGGGTCGACCGCAACACAGCGAAAAACGTTCGAGACCAAATGGTGAAGCATAACGTCTGTAACTAAGGCCACTTTGTTTGTCTTGAACGCTTTGGAAGCGTCAGCATTCAATTCCACCTGGCTGCTTTTACATTCACTGTTGTACTCTGCAAGTAGCGGCTCTAAGTTGGGTATGTTTATTTCTGTTTGCGGTCGCAAAGTGGCTACTACACCAAGGATGTCGTGGTTGTTAGCGTATAAGGCTCAAGTGGCCGAGTCCATGTCATTAGGTAGAAAGAACTTGTCCCGATAGACTAATCGCACTAGTAATAAGAAGCTATTTCCTTTGACGCCGTAGAATGAGCGGATGTATATGGCAGTATCGCGTGCTATGTTGTGGGGCAGGTAACGCAAACTATAGATTAACCGATGTGTGGTTTTAGCCACGTAGGTGGGCTGATATAGTAGCGGTTGCGTTGAGGATGCCATGAGAGAAAACCAGCTCCAGCTTGTTGGAATGTCTAGCCAGAAGTTAGACGCCTTGACAACAGTCGTTTGCCGATATGGTGTCAACGAGGGCCCTGCATTTGAAGGGTAGGGTGTGAATAAGCCAAACGATGTGTGGCATTTTAAAGTCGCTCCCGACTATAATGTGGTGTGATGGCATACCTAAGTGTTCTGCAAAGAGTATGGTTAGTTCACTGAATCCCGTATTGGAGGTATATGGTGGATCATAAATGCTACCCTTTATGTGGTCAGGGTGTTCCCCGTCGGACCGAATCCATTCTAAGTCTTCTGTGTCAGCTAAGGCTACTTGTTTAAAAGGAGAACTACCAAAGTCCTCAAGGACGTAGCTAACGCAACCACCTCCACGTTAATTGTTATGTCCAATGCAAAACCTGTTGTAGCCTGGGATATGAAGTGGGCCACCAGGAGTTATGTTTAACTGACTAAAGCTATTTATGCGTTGAGGTGGTGTACATATGGCCCTATACGTTGCAATTTGTGTGGAGGGATCGAATGTCGAAAATAATCAGACTGTATTATCTGCTGGTTGTCGAGTCCTCTGGTGCAGAACCTAAGACTTCGACCAAAAAGTTCGGTGTACCTTCTGTTTAGCTTTGTGAAGAAAGTTGGACAGATATGTTGTGCACTAGGAAGTCTGTTGGATTGTTGTTAGTTTACTTGAGGCATGTAGAGGGGTGGTTGGCAATTTTCGAACATGTTGGTGGAGTCAGTGTGATGTACCAGCTAGACATTATTAGGAGGCAGGTTGGGTTTTGGATCAGCACAGGAGAGTGGGTGCGCTTGGTTACTAAGTTAAACCAGGCAAGGAAGACAGGTTTATGTTTGTGTGAAGCGTTATTGGCAATGCTTAAGGCCTTAAAAGAAACATGTTGAACATAAACTTTAGAATATAACAAGAGCTTACGGTGGTTGGGCACTCCTGCGGGACGTAGTTCTACCAGCTATGGGTTGGTTACCTCTACTGCATTTGAAAACTCGGAGATGGAAGAGGGCATGTTTGCCTGCATTGATGGGTCTCCAGTTTATGTCGTCGTTTGGAATCGTAACAGTCGAGTGCATAGATGCGACAAGAAGTGTCTTAGGGATGCGAAAGCCTTCGTTTCCGTGAGTCTGGTGCAGTTGGGTGGCGCTGGATGGGAACGCTGTGCTGTTTCACTGGGGGTGATAGGGACTGGTGATGAATGCTAGTTCGGGAAGTGGAGTTAATGAGATACCGTCTACTTGAGGTGCTTAAGGGGTTGGTGGCGATTGCTCGGAGGTGTCTGTGGGCTCTTTGCGGGTATGTAAAGACGACAGAAAGCAGCCTTTGCTGATAGACTCAGGAGTTGTGACGAGCCGTAACCCTCCATGTTCTTTACAAATGGAACGGGACTGGGTAGCGCCGCTTCAAGCAGTTCAGCATTCTTGGCATGCTGGTAGTACGCGTGCGCTTACACGTTACATGCGTGGGTGGAGGGGGACGATTTTAATTCTTGTTGTGAGCCATAAACAGCACGTCTGTAGCGCGCTACATGCCATTGATTATAGTTACAATCGGTAGGATCTAACGCGCCCATGTTCAGCGTAAGTGCGATGGTAAGGTGGACGGCAAGTTGAATGTCTGGGTCCTAGGTAGCAACTCTGACGACAGCGTGCGAATCGTTTGAGGTAAGCGTAGATTGGCGTATAGGTTGTGCATCACTTTGACTTTGTGTTGTGTAGTAAGGCCATGATGAGAATCTTATTAGCTTTGGTCATAGCAATGTATGTGGTAACTCAGCTCATGGCCAGTTTGGTTCGCGGTCTCCAGCAAATACGGTTTTCTGGATCGTTGCGCTGGACTGGAGTGATTTAGGAGTGCAATCTGTAGAACATGGGGGCTGCCGTATTTCTATCTTTGTCTCACATTTTGTAAGGTTGCATCGAGGGTATATCGTGTGGAACTTTTATAAGCTGTTCATACTCCAGGCGTTGCTGTCCAGGCAGAGCGCTGGAAACTTGTCAACAATTGCGTATTCCTAGTGGGAGCTTCTTAGTAAGGCTCGGTGGCTTCATACCAGCAACGTGGCGACATGCAGGCACGAGCTCAGTGTTAGTATGAGAGGCTCATCTACATTTTATGGCTACTGGTGGGGACCAGGTGGGTGTTGCCATTGCAGGAGCATCCAGCAAATGTAGGTCATCGTGCAAGGAGCTGCACAGGTTTAAAAGGCCAGTAACTCGTAATTCTGAGTTACTCGAGGATTTCGTTTTTCTTCCTGGAAGTCGGAGTTATTTGAGCATAGTTTATCAAAGAGCGGCCGGCTTGGTTACAGTACTTTTGCTTATAAGTTGGCATTCATTTTGCTTGAGTCCTTTGCAGTGTTTATTGGTATCGGCTAGACAGAAAGGTCTAAGTTAACGCAATGTCACTTTTTGCATTGGGTGGTGGTACCTGTAACGGGGATCGCTCCATAACACGTTTACGCCTTTCGAGCTTTACTGGACGGTGCAAATGTCTGCCGTATAGGTGTTTTGTCAGGATTCGTCAGCGCTGTCCAAACTTGAACCATAGCCTGAGTTCTTGCTTCTTCGGCAGGATGCTTTTGGCAAGTTCATGATTGCGGAATATAAGGACAATCAGACCAGAGCGTTTTTATTCTGCTTTTGCAGGCGTCTACATATAAAGTTGTCGGGAAGAATGTTAGAACCTTTCGATAACAGACACTTTAGTTTGTCTAACGGAACTCTGTCAGGCACATTGAATACTACTACATTAGTAACATGACAGGCACGGTCTTTGTTCGCTGCTGAGGTAGTAGATAGCAATTTACCAGCCACCCGGAATTCAGCGGGGTTTTAGTTCTTTAAATATCTGACAAACAGTCGAAGGGCCATTTTCATCATTGTTTAATTGGTGGATGCTGGTTTTTGTTTAGCGCACATACTTGATCTTTTAAAGCGCGCACCCCAGCTAATGCTTTTACCAGTGAACCTGAGAGAACTACGCTGTAGTGCCACAACTTTATTGGGAGGTAAAAAGATAAAAGACCATAGGTAAACCGACCATCACAATCATATTTAGGGGTAAAATTATGAAGTAAAATCGACCCATCTGCGCAGAGAACTTAGTTCATTAACGGTTAAGTGAAAGAGACTAAAAGTTGACCTTTGACCTGACAGGTGGATTGCACAGTACCGAATTTAAGCTGCGGCATTCTACCTCAGCACCATTCCTTCTAGCTGGTCAGAGAAGTTGCAGGACATGGATTAACTTCTTTTGTGCGCATAACGAAAGTTGAAACAACCGGATACAAATCTATTCAGTTGCCGCGAGCGCACGGAGGTACAAACCGCTTGATTGAGGCTAGGGGACCATGCAACTTATCCTAAAGGCACAATTTAGATCAACTTGGTGTCCATTGTCGACCCTATGGGTCAAAACGGTGCTGTTAATGGCCCAGTTTTTTTCTTGACGTAACCGGCGTGGGCAGTGCGTGTTCACACCGTCGGACAAGTGCCATGCCGTTCAGCCGAGATAATTAGCGTTACAAGAGCAATTAAACTGATAAATAACTATATTTGAGGGCAGCAAAGGTGGCATAGCATTACTGTATGAACCAACTAGTGATTCAGTTTAAGATGTACACTTTAACCTGGTTGCTAGGAGTGTCGACTTGACTGCTGTTAAGTGGCTTTTGGCTAGGCTCTCGGCAGCAACTTTCCCCTTAAATGGTAAGGGTAAAAATAATCTTCCCTTCGCTGCTGTTTGAACTGGTATTTGCTTGGACTTTTCTTTAAAGTACTTTGCAGCAAAGCTCTCAGGGTGGCTACTCTCGCGCAGCGTATTTGTTATAAAATTTAGTTCCTTATTCAGGTTGTCCTGTGAGCAAATTCTACGTGCGCTGGCGGTTATGCAATGGATTAAGGTTCGCTTATATCTCAGCGGAACAAAACTGTGAAAATTCGTATACTGAAAAATCCACGTATCCTTTCTGCAGACTTTCCGCTGGATAAAGTTGTCTGGCCTCCTAGTTAACAAGACATCTAGACACGGAAGCCCACTGCGAGTTGCTGCTCCGTACGTAAATTGCAATGCTGCGTGGGCCCGGTTTAACCGCTCGAGAACCTCATCAACTTTTATGCATTTACCCAACACTACCAATCTATCATCCAGCTAACGGTGGTAAGAGTCAAAAGGTTTTATCGCCACTTACAACCGTTTGCTCTAATTTGGCTATGAATATAACTGCAAAAACGGGAAAGGGATCTCCTTGCTACACCACATTTTTCCGGTAAAATGTAACCTTAAATAAAAGTTGTACACTTCATGTGCACCGCAGTAATATGACTTTCACGGTATACAAATTGTGAGTTCCGACTTCGTTAGTTGCTCGCAACTGTAATCGCTGGTTTCGATTAGTGGGACGCTAATGAAAAGTGTGACAACATCAAAGGAAAGCATCACCTTCTCATTAATGTTTGCCTCCTTGATGCTGTCAAAGAACCGTAAACTGTCACGTAGACTGACAGGCATAAGCTGTTGTTTCACAGGCTTAAGATTTCCTAAAAGCCATTTGGTAACTGCGTGGTAGGGAAAGTTAACCGTTGCCAACATGGAACGAAGTGGGATGACAGCCGTAGGAAGTTCTAGCAGGTCATAAGATCTCAGCAGGTATGCGCTGCAAGGTCTAAGACCGTCATACAAATCATCAGTTTGGTACTAGGAGTATTGAAGTTGTCAGCTTACAGTCTCTTTCGATTTGTTTTGCAGCAGAAACCATTAGGTGTGTTGCTGCATTCGTCTGTGTACCGTGTCTGAGTAGGCGCCTGATATTTGCGCAACTAGCCGTGGCGTGCGTTACTGTTCTTTGGACCATGTTTGAATAGCAGCAATAGGGCTAAATATATTGACGAGCGGAAAGAGGACTAACTGCTCACAACCTTAATTTGCTGTCGTAAAGAGACAGAAGCACTTTGAAACGCTCGATCAGTATGCAAAAGGCTAACGGAGGCTGCGACTAGGCCAGCAGCGATCAACAAAATGGAACCGCGTTGTAACCCAATCAGTCAAACTAGGCTACTGAAGTTATCGAAAAGCCCACTTAGCCATGAAAATATGGAACGCACAAACAATTACTTGACGACCTTTTTCGGTGATACACCCACTGGCCAACTAGAACGCACTCAACTAGTTAAGACGAAAAGAGTGGTACTTGTACCTAGGAAATGAGAGTGTTAAAACGACCATAATGTGTGTGGGTCGTTTACAAGGCAGCTGCAAGTGCGACTGCCGGCCATGGTAGAGACAGGGAGTTAACAATGTTTGTGCACTCGAAACGGAGGATCGGTAAGTCGAATTGCGATCACTTCCGCCAGTGTCAGGAGGCTGTACCTGATAATCTTGGAATGGACATCCAGTACAAGGTAGATCGGATAAAAAGCTTGGTTGATAACGACAGGGTGCTTAGTCTGTACTGCTCCGCGTAAACTGCAGTGCTGCACGTCCTGTTTACTCCTCAGCTTGGTCACGCTGAATGACAGACCTAAACGCGTTCAGATAAACGTCTCGTGGTGCGATCTATATAACTTATCTCACAGGAACAGGCTAATTAATCCACTCAAAAAAGGGTGATATCTTCCGCTAGTTTATCCTTCTGCTGGTGGTATAGCATAGACGTGGAAGTGCAGGTTATGTGTACTTTTGCGGTCCCATAAGTCCGGCACTGATATCACCTCTGGATAGCAACGATACGTAGACAATTTTCCTTACTACCGTGGGCGCTTTGGTGATCGCGCAGTCAGTTCGAATATTCTTGTCACTCAATGCCTTGGGATAGCCGTTATTAAGAAACATTTTTCTTATTATCGCGAGCTATGCCTCAACTGTGCATTGGCGCATGTTTTCGTCGCTCTTCCCACAAGACAACGGACTGGGTTCTGTTTCTGTGCAACTGGTACGAAACTAGCAAAATGCGTATATTTACCCATCCTTGTCGATTTCCTTTGGATTCTGCGCTGCAACCATCCATGTGGACATCCAAACAATCCAGCTCCATGTTTGCTTCGGATTGCATGCTAACTTGTAGTTTCATGTGGGTCTGATTGCATCCCCGTAACAGTTCAACTTATTCCATGGAGCAGTCAACTATGCATCTTACGACAACGACGTAGCGCTTATAGCCTTACTCAGCGACTCTTTCGCTCTTTCGTCCATAAACACATCAACGGACAACGGACCCAATGGTGACCCATAGTTGGCCCGTCGTTTTGTCTGTGCAGCACTCCGCCAAAGCGTAACTGGAAATTGTGGGGTACAATGTTGAAGCAGAATACTTAATGCTTCTACCTGTAAGCCATGTGGTTTGCTTGTGCACTCAATGTATTCGGCAAGATCATCGATGGTCTCTTTACAGAAAATAGTAGCAAATAACCACTTCACATTGAGTGGAACCAGCTGCTATTTATCCACAATTTGAACTCTAATGCTGTCAACGAAATCCAACGTGTCACGCAGACTAAGCGTCGCTGGATCCCTTCGTTTTGCTTCCAATAATTCGGTAAGCCACTTGGCTGACAAATGGTACGGTGAGTTGCTCATACCTGGTACGCGTCGTCAAGGAGCTCCCAGTTTATGTGCCTTAGGTAATCCACCTAGGCTGGCACTAATGGTGCAATGGTGACGAATTCCCTCAACTGTCTTGGAATCCAGCCTCCATTTATAAATAAATAAATAAATAAATAGTATATTCTCGAATTTGTCGAGACACACCAAACTAGGCGTGATCAATATTTACATGCAAATATGTTTCGCAACAAACACGTTGCTATGTATGTAATCGGCTGTAAGCCGAAAGTGGTGCATGCTTAGGAAATTGTAAATTTAATCATGAGGAATAAAGTGGTCAATGCATGACGACCTCTTGGGTTCTAGCGCGGTAATGTAAACAGTCAGGGCACTACATTTGTAGTGAGAACGATACATGTAGGCAGGGAATATCTTAGTCATGAACGTGTCAGGAAAATATTAAATCACGTTTCTGATCGACTTGCCAGTATGTAGTTGTGGGCAGTGGCTTTATTCATTGGCGAGTCACATCCGCCACTTCACAGTGTTGTTAAGCGGAGATTTGTGGCTTTTTATAGGGAGAACGCTTGCTAAGCGAAAACCCACCACGTCCTGGAACACTGTCAGAAATCCGTTTGTACACTAATGTACAACTGGCAGAGCAGCTCGCCGACCGATTTCACCCTCGATTGTTCGCAGTCAATTGACTTCAGATTTCCTCTGTTAGCTGATCAGGTATCTTTGGTCGGGGCTGCCATGTAGGCTGAGGCCTATTGAGGATGAGACTAGTTATCTTTGTTTGTCCAGGGGAGCAAAACACAAGATTCTTGCGTTTCATTTGCCTGAGCTATTTACAACTTTAGCTGGTTACACTTTCCATTTCTCCCTCTCCTATCGGTTATCATTATCTACATGAATCAACTCCGTGGACGTACCTGCGACGCCCAGCTGGCCAAGGAATCAACACAACTCATTGAAACGGTCCAACTTTCGCAATCCAGTTCACTGACTTGTCCGACGTTACCGGCTCCCAGCACTTGCGGTCGATTACGAAGATGCCAATCAAGCAGCCAACGGGAACAAATTGGCGAATCACACCTGGGAGTAACGGGTACAGCATTACAATATTCTGATAATGCCAAAAGGGCCTGTCTCGCTTTGTCAAGAATGAAATATTGCTTTATGTTGCCTCTTCAATTGCCCAGGTTTTGTCTTTCTCACTTGACGATTTTACCAACTTGGAGGTGTCTTCAAGTAATATGCTCATCATATGGCGCTATTCGGCTTTGTCCACAATAACAATCCCATCGGCTTATTCGGGCCGCGTGTATCATCTCGTTTTTCCTCTGTGTTTCCAGTTCGTCTTAGTGCGCTTTTGTCACCAACTTCCGGGCTCTCAGTGAGTAGGTCAGATACCCGTAACATGGTTAGAAAAGGTTAGCCTTAAACTTTTCTACAGGTACTTCGCTTGTATGAACAAATTCAGTCGCCTTTGCGTAAAGATTTTCAAACCGCACATCCAGATCAATCTGTTTGTGTCCTGACTCAGGCAATAAATTTATAAACCTAAGGACAGTACTTTGAGTGTACTTCTATCTAACTGCAGTGATGAAGGGTTGTAAACGTACAGTTCAGCATCCTCAAAAATTTAAACATGAACTTTACCCGGCTGACCTATTTCCTCAGTTTTAGCCCTTCTACCTGTTATCCTCTTACTGCAGTTTGCCGCGTGTACCATTCGAATTATAACGTTTCCTCATCAGGTAAGGGATCCAACGCTAGCGAGGCGCTGTGTCTTCTCCCGCTTAAGATGCCGTCCAAGAATCACTTTTGTTTGAAGCCAAACGCCTGCTCGGTGACGTTGGCATGATTCTGCCGGAACACAAGGTGATAATCTTTTGGGTATTCTCCACGACCGAAGCAGTTGGGTCGAAACCGCTCCGATATGTTTGTCTGGGAGTGCTGCGCATAGAACTTAATATAATTATTTAGCACCCTATGTACGGTTAGATCTTCCGTATGCTTCAAATTGTGGAGGATTTTCGTTTCGGTCATTGGAAGACGGGCTAGTAAGCAAAGTTGTCTTTTGGTAATTCAGTGTCAGTCTAAATCTAACACATGTAAATAGTTGGGACAAGGAAGGGTAAAGTGGGTAGCTAGAAAATGATGATGTTAACATGCGCATGGCTAAGCCGAGGGTTAAACAAATGGGTACAACCAGTTTTTCCACCTAAGATAGAGTAAGCATCCTGTCTTTATCAACAAAGCATTTTGCCCGATCTACCTTGTGAGGGGTGTCTATTCCAAGCTTATCATGCACAGCATTCTGACACTGGTGGAAGCGTTCGCGCTTCGAGTCAACAAGCCACTATTTCGAGTGCATAAAAGTTGTTAACTCTTTGCCTCTACAATGGCTAGCTGTAGCACAGGCAGCTGTCTTGTGGACGATTCCCACCCATTATGGTCATTTTGACACCCTTATTTTCTAGATACTGCTTTTATCTATTACTCACGTTTCAACGATTTTGTACTTGTCTGCGTCAGGTAACTCGCAGGTTATCCTTACGTTCAGGTCTAAAAATAACTGCTCCTGAAGCGTTGCTTTCTGCTGGCTCTTTACGTGTTTTGCAATTATTACCTCTTTACCATGCGCCTAACCGTTCTTCCGCTACGCAAACCTTGTACCCAATAACCCAGCGATCTGGTTTGTTGTTGTGCTGAGCAGGACACCTCCGCCACACATGCTGGAGCACTTTCATGGACTATAAATCCCGCATTGCGCATCCTCTTGTTCTACCACTGCCACTCGTTCTTGGTCACAATAAAGGCCTGTGTACGGTATCATATCCTGTAGTTTAATTTCCACTAACTCGCCGCTTGATGGCTGCACCTTCGTTACATACTGACCTACGGCTGCCTCCCAGGATCTTTCAATACGCAGTTTGTTGCAGCAGCAATTTTATGTACAGCTGTTATGGATGTCGTAAGTACCCAGCGATGAAGCTGATAGAAAAAGTTAATGTGTTGAATTGGATTTGCAGCTTGCAACAGGTGTTAAATGCCGTGGTTACACCTGGTACGCTTTATCAGATAGCAACCCTTGACTGTGTGAGTATTAATGGTGGCCACTGATTGAGCTCTGGGTAGCAAATACGAGCGGCACCTTACTACTTTAGTTTCTGCAGAAAATCCGTTGATATCTTTCACACATGCACAGCTTCCATGGTTATGCTAGTTGGTGGTGCTGTTTTACCCGACATTGCTGCCGTTTGTGGTGCGCAAACTTGAGGAAACGAACTACAGACGCAGTTTCCAAATTTGATTTTATAATTACACATCTCAGGAGTTTATTCTTTGCGCGTAGCAGCGAACTGACTTCGTAGGTCCTGCTGCTCAGCACCACTTATTCGCAATGGAGTCACTGCACGTTTGTTGTGTACCGACATCCGGCTGCATCCCCGGCCTTCACGACTTAGTCTGTTATATGTCCTACCTCGTACTATAGCTTCATTGTCTGCGCCTCACAGCGCTTTAGCTTTACTTATCCTGACTACTGATTATCGAGCACTCGACGCAGGGTAACCGCGCTTTGGGTATTTCAATGCTGCTGCTTGTTCATTTATTCTTCTGTTCTAGGATGTAACACTGATGGTGATAGATCCGCGGCGCATCGCCTTGCTTTTGCTTCTGGCATCCTGAAGTTAATTAACCTTTACTTGCCACGAATCTTTTCAACCTTAGTAAATACCTGCTTCCGGCTCCTTCACAGGCTTTTAGCGTTACTTTAGTTGCGCTATCGCTCAAGTCTTATAGTGGCACGCGGAGTTAGCTTTCTGCGCGCCGCAGCGCGTTGCGTTTGGGCAGTCTGATGTTGCAGTACCTCATTCAGACCACTTGATCGCCACCTTTTTAGTAAACCCGGCATGCTGTCCTATTCGGTGGAAGAGTTACGACCATACACAATCCGCCAACGATTTATCCCCATGGATGCAATGGAAGGAAAAACAAATGTGTTCACAACCTGCTAATGTAGCAGTTCATTGGTACAAAAATCTGGCGTAGCGCTCTTCGCGCAAGTCAACCTCGCTTTTCTTTAGTGGGTTGTGGCGGACATATTGCGCGCAGTTGCATAATATCATGCGAATAAATCAGCTGCTACTACCTTACTACCAGGATGCATTTCTGAACAGAGTGACTCGCTTCGCGTGTACGATGATTCAAGCCCCGAAAATGTAAGTATACATCCTCAAATGCTTGACGGCAGGAAAGCATCTTTACCTTCAACGGAATAACTTGTACGATGAACAAACCTGCAACGTTATTAAGCAGCATGTGCAGACAGCTGTGGTGTCGTACGAATCCGTGAGAACAAATACCCCAAAATTAGTGAGAAGGGAAGCTAAGGTAGGCGACATATAAGTGTATTGCTAAAAGGTACGATCCCGCTATCTGAATTGCATCGAAATGCGAAGCGGCTATGAGAGAGAGGGAAGTCGCCGGCGGGTCCACGTAATGTACTGTGTGGATTAACTGGCATTGCTTTGAACAGACTACTGCTTCGTGAAGGCAAGCAACTAAGAAGAACATTCCAGCAATCAACTTCACTAACAATCATAAGCACTACTTAGGATAAGGTTGAATAATAGCTTGCGCAACAAGCGACCGAAAAAAGGATATCACCGGATCAGTAAGCGTTACCTCAGTGGTATGATCACTTTGACCCTTCGGTCTAGCAGGACCATCCGTCCAGTCTAGGTGGTGCTACTTAATGCAGCTGCTGGTGGTGAACCAGGCGAAGGGATCCTAGCGGGCTCTGACCCGTGTCCTCCTTTAGGGTGCCAAACACGGTGTTGTTCGCCTACTCCGTTCAAACATTTCGTCTTCAATGCCATTCACTCCTCTTTGGGTGGCAGCATAAACAGAAAAATAAAAATGGTGTCCGTTAGCTGCTTGTATGACAGGCGACAAATAACGTCACAAAATGCTTACTTGCACAAAACCCGCACCACGAACAAACACTGAGAGTACTAAACATTTTGGGATTTCCTAACTTTTGGAGTCTATGTTGATTTTCAAACTATTTGGACGTTTGCTCCGTTGCTCAACACTACTTTAGCAACGCAGCACTGGCTTAACCAGTCGTCCGTTATGAATCGTCTGACGTCAAAACACTGGTAGGACTCATGTGGGTCCCGAAAGTCCGTGCACTTTTGATGGTACCAGTGTTCGAAGTTGCAGCATTACACCCATTTAGCGTCCCCGTTCAAGTCCATAGATACATGGTTCGCTTTACCACAAAGGCGACCAAGTGTCTCATCATGTGCAATCTCCCTGGCGCTCGCCGCTTTTACGACAAATGGTATGCCACTTCAGTTATAGTCCGCATTCAGCGGAACTGCGTGTTCTATAAAGGCTCACCCACGAGTACTCTCCCCTAATCATCTGCTTCTCTAGTGGCAAGGTTTTACTTCGTTTGGACGTCGCTTCTGGTCGTGTATTCCGTGAGGTTTACGAAGTATATCATTACCTTTCCCTGCTGCCAATGTAGCAACAGAGGCTTTCAAACCTCTCGGCATTTTTCCGCAACCTTATAGGATGGCAGCAATCCCGCCTATGACACTACAAGGTTCAGTGCTAAGACCCTTAGCCCTCAGTTCCAAATTAGTTTTCCAACTAAGACACAGGGGTGATGTTTCAGAAAGCACACCTGCTTATGGAAGTTGAATAAGTTCCTAGTGTTTAAGGCGGTTGCTACTTCCATTCCGACCCTTTTACCAACGTTTAGCTTCACTGCCTCCGTGAACTACGGAACGCGCTGCAGCTCCTCGGAGGTTTGTTGCCAAGGCTGCGGAAGTTTTGTTGATGTTTAGACAGGTCATCACAACCAGCTTTTTTGAATAGCCTTTCAAGTGGATAGGGAATGAGGCGACGCACCTCTAGGACGTAAGCACATGGAAGATTGAAATGCCTAATAAATTCTCATATGCAAGCTGGTGTAAATAAGCAAATAAATAAAGGCGTATTTCTAGACTGCTGATAGAAGCTGTACGCGCAAGGGAGCAGCTCAGCACGTACCTATATCTCATGCATTTGCACTGAGGGTGAGGACGCGCAGTATATGCTCCTTGTGCATAATTACCATACCGAGCATTAAATCAACGTGTTTTACTATGTCATTTGCAAAACTTGACAGCTTATTAAGCTGCCTCCGAAACGTATGCACGCACTTCATTAACTATTTTGTTTATGTTACACTTGAGTTGAGCGTAGCGCTTTCGCTTATACCATAGTACATGAAAGCGGCAAAACATCACGTAAGCTTGATGGATGGGTGATTTGACAACAGACATTGGTGTCAAGCAGCGGGCCAGCGCCAAGGTTCTGGCTGAACGGGTTGTTGGAAAAGGGTCCATTGTGCGCTGTACTGCATCGTGGGAACGCAGACTGCTTTCGTTAGACATCTGGTCATATAAAACTTTGCTAACGGGCTGGTAACTTCAAAGAGCATTGCATGCCACAGGCCATAAACTTCTTATTTGTGCTGCTGTGCGGGGCCTACGTCGCAGAAGCGTTAATACCTTGGTGTAAAGCTTCTCGGTATGAAGACTACATGGTTACCGCTGCCCTCATTTTCCACCCCGGAAGTTCGAAGACCATCTCTTCGTTATGTGAGAGCATACGGTTGCGCAAGTATAAGCATGGTATTCCAACGTGAAAATCATGACTGTATCGTAGAACAGCTTGCTATCACATAGGAACCTCGACGAAACGATGCATCACATGGCCGGCACAGCTGCAGTTTCTGTAGCTAGAGGGGCATTTTTATCCGGATAAGTAAGCTTACTCACTGGAAGCCATCACCGCGTTTCCAGCGAATGTGAATACATACGTACTTCACGCATAAATATATTATCCCTTTAATAAGTACAGTACAACGGGTACGGTGACAGTGCCTAGCAGGCTCCTACCTGTACAAGAATAATGACGTGCGTGCTTGACTTTGAAAAGCTAATAAGACTTCTCTGAACGCCCCAAGTGTTCCATATTCTACTTTCTACTTTCTAAATAGCCGCTCATCGTCCATTAACAGTAAGATTGCTGTGCTTAAGCTACCGCGGCCGCAATTTTCATTTGAAGTCATCGCAACCCTCCCCTTGATGCTCGTGAACTACGTATCGTCCATAGAGCAGACAGATTTGGCGGTCCACCATATCCCGTTCCCCTGCATACGGATCGACAAGTTTGCATAGTAAACCAACCACTGAACATATTTTCCAATCCAGCATCTTGTTTACGGTTGTTATCCGTTGCTAAACGTACTTATTTTTGTTTAAACATGTTATTTTCAAGTTTTATAATTTGTCCACCACGGCTGGTAGAAGTATGGTCCACCATCGCAATATGTTAATTTCCTTCGCATATTCGCACCTAAGGTTCTTTAATGGTAAAATCAATTATAGGGATTATTTGCGAAACATATTTTTAACGAATAAGCCACATACTTACTATACTTTATGTATTGTTTATTAGCCAAGTTTGTATCATATGCAGTATATTATTTTATGGTTTAAGATTCTTTATGCTTTTCGAGTTGCTATTATTGCGCAGCAAAATAAACTGAATTAATTGATACGTCACCAACCATCCGCGACAGCGCAGCTTTAATTTTATTCCTCATTTCCTTTTCTGAAGTAGAAGTAGCTCCAAGGACTATATATGTTTCCACCGTGATTCGTGACTAATTAATGTTTATTAATATTTATATATTCTCGCATATATATTTTATTTCTATGAGGTTAGCCTGCGTACTATCTACTGCTCACGAACAATTTCCGGACGAATGTCTGCCTTAAAACTTTGCGCTTTTATTGTACCGGAAAACAAGCACTTTCAGTAGTTTGCAACGCTGGATTTTACGGTTATTTTAACCTTCGAAACGTCCACTTGTTTTACTGACGGCACATCCGTGGACACAAACCGTTTTGGTGAGTACCTCGCTGCACGTTTCTTGATCTATCTGATTCGCTCCCTATGCTTGTAACATGCACAGTTTGCATTGGGTTCAATCGCACCCGACTTCTATACTGTCGTATTTGACACGTCTTACGTGTCATTGATTATCGACTAGTATCCTATGCTCCGCCCAACAATTGGTGACCTCTGTCAGGAACACGCCGCCCGCCATTTTGCATTTTCATTCTGGTGAGCTCGTTCCAGTGATTTTGTGTTTCATTACTTGTGAGCATATTTTTTTCACGTGCCACATTTGTATCTGCTTGTTGCAATGGATTAGCTAGAGGATAAGCCGTCTCTACGCGCGGTTAACGCCGTTCAGCCTTGCATTGCCAATTCTGTTGCGTTAGCCCTCCCACTTTTTGGGAGGATGATCCTTTATTATAGTTTTTGCACCTAGAATCCGTAGTTTATATTGGTAGGATTTCTTCAGATTTCGCCACGTATAATCAGCTAATATCTTGCCTTCCTCAGAGTATATCCTCGCAGGTGAGAGACATCATACTTGGCCACCGCTAGTACTGAAATGTAAGACTATTAAAAAGGCTATTATTAAGCGCATCGCGCCTTCTGACAAGGTCCGTCTGCAGCAACTATTTAGTTATCTGCAACTAGGTGACAGGATGCCCCCAGCCTTGTTGCGCGAAATGCAACACCCCATCGGCACGTCCAACATGGACGTAGGGATTCTCCGCGTGCTACGGATGCAAAGTCTTCCTGAAAGCACTCAGGCTATCCTTGCAGTAGCAAGTGACCTGCCACTCACAGCAATGGCAGATCCAGCAGACCGCGTCCTCGAACGGCATCCGCCACTGACGAAAACCGAAAAACCTAAGCAGCGTTGTGCTGGTGCAACCACACGAACAAGCGCGACTAGCCAGAAGTCGGCTAAAGACGCATTATCATCGCAGATAACGTCGCTTCAGCGCCAGATTGAGGAACTCACTTTAAAACGTAAGCACCGCAACAGCTCTAGATCATCGCGTCGTCGCACAAAACCTGATGCCCCAGTTTACTGCTTTTACCAATCACGTTTCGGTACTAAAGCCCGTAAGTGCGTACAGCCGTGTAGATACTCCACTATAATGATCCGCCACGCCGGCCGGTAATGGCCACGAACGTCGGCAAAACCCAAAGTCGTCACATCTAGGGAGTATGACTCCGATACCCAGTTTCTAGTTGATACCGGGGCGGCAGTCCCCGTCATTCCCCTAGGTCAGGTGACCCTACCACTTCTCTGTCGACGAGCCTCAGTGCCGCCAGTGGCACGCCAATAGCCACTTACGATCATCGGTCGCTCACCCTAAACCTAGGTCTTCGGCGCAAATTCCGCTGGGTATTCACTGTCGCTGCAGATCCATTTGCCATCATCGGCATTGACTTTCTCAGGTATTTCGACCTCTTGGTCGATGCGAAACGCCAGATGATATTCGACGCTGCAACAAAACTCAGTGTACGTGGCATCACCGCTACGTTGCTGCCCTTTTTCCTGCCTTTAATGCACGTGCTATTCCTACCCGCTGACTAATCCAGTCTCGCCAGATCGTCCACTTGTTATCCGATTTCACTCAGAGTTCTTCGACGTAACAAATCTTGGTTCGGCTGACCTAACATATTGTTTTCATCACCTGGGAAGCCTCGTTGGATCCTCCACTCTTTATCAATGAACCCTTCTCACCCCGACCCTAACCTTATCTTATTTCGCTTTCTGTTTTCATTCCTTTTTCAATTAGGCGGCCGGATTTACTGCCTTGCCGTGATCTTGTCCCACCGGACTTGTCTGTTTCTCTCTGACTGCTCCCATGTTACCGAGACTTACACGGTACATGCTTCACAGAATTAAGTCTGTTACTCCTACTCTGAGGTACTGCTAGACTTGTTCCCCCGTTAGTGTTATAGCCTTTTTCTTATATTTGTTTTAAGTTCTAATCTCAAAGCGCCGATTAATCCAGTCCAGCTTGGTCGTCCTCCTACTCAATGAATACATTTGGACTTCTGAGACATCACTTCCTTTGGTTCGGCTTACTTAATGGTTCTGTTTACATTACGTGGAGAGGCTAGTGGGCTTTTCCACTCTTTACCAATAGACCCTTCTCAACCAGAACCTAGCCGTTTCTTATATCGCTTTCTGTTTTTATTCCTTTTTCAATCGGGCGGCCGGCTTTACTGTCCTGCCGTGATCTTGCCTTACCTGACCAGTCTGTTTTTCTCCGCCTGCTCCTAAGCTACTGAGGCTTAAGCGGTATACGCTCCGCAGACTAAGCAAGATGTTTCCCTTACATCTAGAGCCTGCTAGACTTGCCCACCATTTATTGTTAGCTCTTTTCTCACCTTTACTATATGTCCTTATGCAAACGCGACGACTAATCAAGTCTTACCCGATCGGCACCCTGCTCTCCTGATTCATTCAGACTTCTGAAACGTCACCTCACTTGGTTCGGCTGACTCCACTATCCCTTTACACTACCTGGAGAGCCTCGTGGGCTTTTCCCAACTTTCGTCAATAAATCTTTCTCATCCTGACGGTAACTTATTTTTTATCGCGCTCTGTTTTCAATTCTTCTTCAACTGGAGTACCAGATCTCACTGCCCTGCGGTGATCTAGTCCCACTGATCAGTCACTTTCTCTCTGACTGCTCCTATGCTACCCAGACTAAAGCGGTATACGCTATCCAGACTCAACGCTCTTGTTCCCCTACCCGTGATGCAGCTAGACGCGTTCACCCTCTATTGTTGCAGGCACTTTACCTGCCTTTATTGTACGTGCTATTCCTACGCGCTGACTAATCCAGTCTCGCCAGATCGGTCACTTGTTATCTGCTTTCACTCAGAGTTCTTTGACGTTATAAATCTTGGTTCGGTTGACCCAAGCATTTTTTATCACCTGGAAAGCCTCGTGCGCTTTTACAATCTCTATCACTTAACTTTCCTCATCCCGTTCCTAAACTTTTCTTATCGTGACCTATGTTCTGAATCTTTCTTTCATCGAAGGACCAGTTCTCACTGTTCTGCTGTGGGTCTAGTCTTACTTCACCAGTCCACAGTTGTTTTCACCACAATTGTGCGACCTAATCTCAGTGCGCCGACTAATCTCTTTTTATCTGAACGTTCTTCTGCCCTCCTATTACTCCCAGATGTCATTGCCCTTTTCGGACCAAGGTCTGGCAGCGACTTCGCTCTCTTCCACTTGCGTCTAGACCCCTGTTGCTTCTATTTTTCTCTTATCCATAGCCTTCTCTGTTATTGCGCTTCATTGTTATTCCCACGGCTTTCGCTCATTGCGCCTAACCAAGTTACCCTAGTGCTTATTGTCTCCTCCGCTCCGACCTCGCTCCTGATTACTAGCGGCACGCGGACCATTGCTAAGTGTTTCCTGACTAGTACTTCCATTAGTATGCTCAGCTTACCACCCTTTATATGCCTCTGCTCTTTAATGTACGTCCGCATTTGCCTGTTAGTGTGACTGTACGTTGCATAACGACTCCCAGTGCACGGCCGTTTTGGCCCTCTCTGACCCTTTTCTCTAGATTCTGACGGCTTTTGAACTGTAGAATTGTGAGCGCTTTAGCGTACCTACTCTCACGAAGTACTCTTCGCACTGTCGTCCGCATTCATCCGCTCCTAGACAATACTTTGATTTTACTTTTCCTCTTGCAACGGTGCTCTACCTAGGTTGCTCCCGCATTCGGTCTCAACCTAATTGCCTTCAGTTTCACATAAGATGCCTCTCGCATTCAGACTGCTGTCATCATCACTGTTTACCTGTTTCTCTCCAACCATCGCGTCATTCGCTCAACTTTTGTCAACAAGCATTTTTATATCGGTCTCTTGAACCTGCGCGTGCAGAAACTTCTTCCCACCTAGTAGTTGTAGTCTGAGTCACACCAGCGACGTGATGTAAAGAACGCGCTTGCAAATCATAAATACTAAACAACGTTACGCAAGTTTTAATGTTTCATAGGCACCGTTGCGCGCCACCAGTGTTAGTGCTTCTTGATTCATTACTCTCTCTTTGTTTGGCTGCCTCTTGTCCGTTGCCCGCTTTTCCCGAGATTTCCACAGGTACATCCGCCAAAAATGGTTTATCCACTAGGGCTGGTCGACCCATCCTTAATAGACAGCTGTTTTAAACGCTTAATCCTTTCTCCGGGAGATAAAGAACCCATACATGGTTCCAACTGGAGCCCTTTCCGCCATTTTGGAGACGCTGTCTTCACGGGGTCCAAACAAATGGGTTTGGCTCGCCTCGTACTCACAGGAGAACAATTTACTGGCTTGGAATAATATATTTATGTGAATCCCCTGGTCCACAACCGAACACAAACAATGCTGGCGTGTTTACCTTCACTGCCTCAAACATTCCGATTCTCCAGTCACCTGGAGCTTTTCTGTCGTCATTTCGCAAACAGCGCTGTGTAACGAAATCGAAACGGCCATGGGTCGTTTTAAAGACTATTTAAATGATCTCTTTCTTTTCTCTTTCATTTGCAGATTCTCGAGAAACCACGGGTATATGAAAACGTGCGAAGGCACTTTACCGACCCAAAAACTCTGACATTCCCTTTTGTTTTGATTGTCTTATCAAGGTCCTGTACACTTCTGTTTTTCCTGTTGTGGATAAACGTGCTTCCTCCGTGTCTGCTCGTTTTGCCCGTGTCACGCTTGCGTATTGCGATTCTGTGAGTGCCCGGTTGCTGTGTGTGCTTCTCGGGTCGTGTGTTCGCTGTGATTGACCGTGCTGCTTTCTACGCCGTTGATTCGTTCGGTGCCCGTTTTCCAGCTCCCGCCGTTACCCCATTCCAGGTACTTCGTTACAGCTGCGCTCGTATAAGTGGCTTTTCCGTTGGCCTTTCATGCAGTTTTCACTTGGCCGTGGAGACAATTACACTTACTCACATTTGTAGGAATTCCGAACCAACTTTGCGGAGTATGGCATTTTCGCCTGTTATCTACATATTCAGCCACAAGAAATAACTGCACTCCCTGTCCCCATGAGAAGTCCAGCGTGGATAGCTGGGCACTGTTTGCGAGCCGGGCAAGAATATAATAGAAAGAACCGGCCTCTATTAACATCGTGTTTACTCCACCACATCAATTATCATTCGACTCTGCGAATCATTTACATCATTGACCGGCTTTAACGACTACTGCCGGGTCATTACTAAGCCACTCGACCAACGAAGGAAGAATTTTTGCTGTCAAACGACTGCGAATAATAGAGTGCAAAATCGGTCCATGCGGTGCATAGCCGACTAGCACCACTGTTCAACGGAAGCTACGGCAGTGTTCCAGGACGTGGTGGGTTTTCGCCTGGCAAGCGTTCTCCCTATAAAAAGCCACAAATGTCCGCTTAACAACACTGCAACGTGGCGGATGTGACTCACCACAAAATAAAGTCACGGCTAAACCTCTCCCACTGACGCAGGCCGCAGCCTTCTACATCCAACCTGTGCAACTGATTTTACTACAAAGAATGCTTTGATGGAGCCCAGATCATCCCGAATTCGTAATGGTCATTGATTGCACCAAAACCTTGTGTGGGCTCCTGTGCTCATAGATCACTACATGGCGAAATCACCACCAACCTGTATCTTGACGCAACAATTACGATTGACTATTGCGCGCCACAGTGCCATCATGTTCCTTGGTCTGAACATTACCTGACAATTTACTCACTAATATGGACTACATCTTTTCATTAATACCTCCCATTGAAACGAAAAGTTTTCACATCCCAAAGAAGCTATATTTTATCCATATTTGATCACTCCTTTACAGGCGTTTCTCGTTTTACCGAGAAAATAACATTTATTTTTAGTTATATCCCCGGTCCATGCATTTCTCTAGACCTCACCAGACTACGCTAAGCTCTTTTCTCAGTATCCCAAGCTCTTTCAGTTAAAGAACGCAGCTTTGCCCTTGGCAGCTCAAGTCACGCACCACATACGGACGAATGGCCTACCTGTGTCATGCCGTCCACGCCGACTATCACCTGAGAAACTAAAGGTAGCTAGGGCGGAGTTTGAGCACATGCTTGAACTTGGAATACTCCGCCCTTCCCGACAACCCTTGGTCCTCGCCGCTGCAGATGGTCCCTAAGAATTCTGGTGACTGACGCCCTTGCGGTGACTACCGCGCACTCAATCGCATAACCGTCCCAGATAGGTAACCCATCCTACACATGCAGGACCTTACTGCATGCCTCACAGGTAAGACGATCTTCAGCAAGATCGATCTGGTTCGCGCCTATCACCAGAAACCTGTTGAAAATTATGATATTCCCAACACAGCCGTCATCACTCCTTTCGGTTTGGTTGAATTTTTAAGAATGCCATTTGGACTGTGCAACGCCGCACAAACCTTAAAACGCTTCATCCACGATGTCACTCGTGGCCTAGGCTTCGCCCGTTCCTACCTCGGTGATACTTTAATAGCCAGTTCATCGGAACAGGAGCAACTCGAACATCTTCGAATTCTCTCCCAGCACTTGACTCAACGCGATGTCACAGTCAACCCGACTAAGTGCGAACTCGGTAAATCATCGGTAGAATTCCTAGGCCACATCGTTTCATCGTCTGGTACCGAAGTCCTTCTTGATAAGATCCAGGTAATCAAGGACTTCCGGCTCCGACTTCATTCAAGCACCTCCGTCGATTTTGTAGTTTGGTCAACTACTATCGACGCTCTATTCCGCGCTGCGCTCAGCTCATGCAGCCACTGACTGGCTTACTCAGAGGAAATGAACGTAAGTTCGCTTGCCCTGACACAGCACGGGCAGTCTTCGTCGCGCTCAAGGATGCTATCTCCAACACAGCCCTCCTCGCTCATTCCGACTCGACTGCACACCTTCCTATTACGACTGATGCCTCAGACGTCGCGGTAGGAGCCCTCCTCCAACAACACGTTGGTGGGCAGTGGCAACACCTTGGGTTCTTCGCCAAGCGCCTGCAGCCAGCGGAATCTCGCTACAGCACGTTTGGCAGAGAACTGCTCGCCATTTACCTAGAGATTCGTCACTTCCAGCGCACACTCGAAGGCCGCACTTTCACTGTCCACACTGACCACAAGCCCCTTATCTTTGGCATCAACTCGGCTTGCGACAAATACCTACCACGTGAAACAAGACACCTAGACTTTGTCATGCGGTTCACTGCTGACATACATCATGTCTCAGGTGTCGATAATCACGTCGCCGACGCTCTCATACGCGCCAACCACAGGCTGCAAGCATTGCCCACCGTCGAGCTTTCCGCCATGGCATCGGCTGAAGCTCAAGATGAAGACATACGATGCAGTCTGCAGTCCACTTCGTTGTATGTGCAACCTGTTCCTCTTCAAACCACGGAAGGTACCATGCTCTGTGACACTTCCACAGGCAGTCCTAGACCCTCGTGCCTGTCTTCTTCAGCCGCACAGCCTTTGACGCATTGCACTCACTACCGCATCCAGGTATCCGTACAGCTTTGAAACTGGTCATCGAACGTTTCGTCTGGCCACGCGTAAACAAAGATGTTCGTACCTGGGCTCGCGCCTGCCTTCAATGCCAGCGCTCTAAAGTACCCCGTTAGTCTTCTAGACTCTCACCCTCTATTATTGCAGACCTTTTCCCCTGCCTTTATTGTACGTGCTATTCCTACGCGCTGAGTAATCCAGTCTCGCCAGATCGGCCACTAGTTATCTGATTTCACTCAGAGTTCTTCGACGTTACAAATCTAGGTTCGGCTGACCCAACATTCACTAATAAACCCTTCTCATCCAGACCCCAACCTTTTACTGTGGAGCAAACATAACTTAAGTAGTCCAAGCACAGCTGCTCCTTTCTAGACGTTCATTTATCTATTACTCGTCACGTCGATGACATCTACTTAAGCTGGAGTCCAGCTCTCTCACCGGCTTTTCCCGGCACAGGCTTCCTCGCTAGATGCACAGCTGTCACCTACTTATCTGCGACACCTAATTAATTGTACTTCAGCTCTTTCAGCGGCTTCTCCGGGCTCAGGCTTCTTTAGTTATATTCCATTGGTTCCACAGCATGGGTTGATTATCTGCGCGTCGCTGCGTCTTCTCCTCTTATGCGCTGAATTATTTAACAGTCGTAGTATAGGTTTGCACCACTTCCGTTCCCTGTCCTTCCAACATGAGACCTTCCTTAGCCCACTTCTGTGAAGCCAACGTAACTGGTGTGGTCTGTGCAAAGCCGCTCCAAACCTCTCCACCCTAGACGCTCAATTATCCATTACCCGCCCCTTGCTAAATGCTCGTCTGTCACTTACTCGTCTGTAACATCTAACTAATTGTATTTCAGCTCCCTCATTGACTTCTCCTGGCTCAGGCCGCCTTATTTATATTCCGTTAGCACCCCAGCATGCCTTAATTAGCTGCTCGTCGATGCGTCTTAGTCTCTTATGCTCTGAACTACTTAACAACCTCATTGTATGCTTGCGCTTCTCCCGTCCGCTGTCCTTCTATCACGAAACCTCTCTTAGCTTTCTGCTGTCGTGCAAGCATATCCCTGTATTCAGCGCAAGCCGCTGTTTGTCTCACATTTCTAAATGTTTATTTATCCCTTACTCGCTGTATTGTCTTAGGCTATTTTACCTGTAATCTCTTAGCTCTCGGCTAGCATTCCCTGGCTCTATCCAGCTTGGTACCATTACCTTAGCACCCTAGCTGCTGCGTTTAGGCCACCTGTTCTGAAATGCTCAGCTATTCGCTGACCTTCCGTCAATTAACCTTTCTTAGCTTTTTAGTTCATCACTCCTCTCATCTTGTCAGCACACAGACGCTCCTTAGCTTCTTATTTATAGGTGTTCATTTCTCACTCACTAGCTTCTATGTTTGCGACACTTGCCCATGTATGAGTCCAACAGACTCACTGGCTTTTCCTGAGTCAGCATACCCTAATACTATTTTCTTAGCAACCTAAAATAACGCGTTTCTCTGTGCGATGATACGTGTACATTTGTTCCGCACGTTCGCTTTCCTTTAACTGATGGTTATTACTTCACTCCTATCGATCAATCCTTTCTCACCTAGTGTTCTGTGTCCGTTTTTGCAGCAAAGGTTTCGACGCTTACTTATGTAGTAGGCAAGCTTTCATACAGGCTTTTCCCATCTCAGTCGGCCATAGCACTATGCTCTTAATACCCTAGTGTCGTCTTTCTTCCTTGCTCCCCAGAAGAATTTTACTCAGCGCTTGTGTCCTATCTATCCGCTGACTTACCAGCAACTGACGTTTGAATCTCTTTCGTTGCAAGCCATTTATACTTTCACTTACTTATTCTGTGCTCCCTATCGATGCAGGCTGGCTACCAGCTGTTCATCTACCATACAAACGCCGCTGCCCTTTGAATTCTGCTTTCCGTCTTCCCACGCAATAGTTGCATCATAGCAAACCGATACAGCGTTTTTTACTCAATGGCGCAACGCTCAGCATTTCATGTAGATAGTTGCAACCAACCTATACGGTCATTGCTTTAGTAGAACATTCAAAAGATACTTTCAGCACAATCATTGTTGCACATTGTACATCATTTGTCTCCACTAAATGTTACACCATAAAACTTTAACCACGTTTGTTTCCACGCCTGTTATTGCGGCCTTGTTTGTCTCTCATCTTCCCTTCCCTCCGAGGTCCGAACTTCTTGGGGATCTAAATAATAAACCAATAAATGTTTTATTCTCACCTACGCGGGGCACGCCATGGAGGCACGATCAGGTATGTGCAACTGTTCATCATTTTATGGTAACTATAACAGTGACAGTAGCAAATTGTTCATATAAGTAAATAAATAGTTTATTCTCAAATTCATAGTGATACACCAAAGCAGGCATGATCAAGGTTTGAAAGCAGTTGTGTATCACGACGATACTTCGGGTTCAATCGTGTGTAGTTGAAACGGTCAACGCACTATAAGTGCAATGAAACGGTGCATGTAGACGGAGAGTAACATATTCTTGCATGTGTCGGGAAGAGTTGAAATATGAGTCTAGTCGATTTGTCGGTATGCAGTTGTGGGCAGTGACTTTCTTCAGTGTCGAGCCACATCCGTCACGTAGCAGTATTGTTAAGCAGACATTTGTGGCTTTTTATAAGGAGAAGGCTTGCCAGGCGAAAACCCACCACGTCCTGCAACACTGCCGTGAAGCATTTTGAACATTATTGTATGACTGGCGAAGCCGTTTGACGACTGCTTTCATATTCGATTATTCGCAGATAAATTGCTCCTAATTTCCTCTGTTAGTTGGACAGGTAATTTTATCGGGGCCGCCATGATTGTCGAGACTGGTTTAGGAGGGGTACATCGCGAATAGTCGTCTTGTTGTGTGTCCAGGTGAGCAAAAGTTCAAATTTTCTGCTGTCTGGATTTTTCAGCTGTATAATGTAGGGGAGTATGAAGCTGTGTCCAGTTCTCTATACTGGACAAGGGTTGTGCGGGATGTAGGTGGGTTTTGTGGTGTTCATCCATGCTCCATGTAAGTCCTTGTAGTTGGTTACGTCCGTCTTGGTCGTACTTGTTCCTCAGTCCAATCCCAGCTCTTTAAGAAGTTCCGGACCTCGGAGAAAAGGGAAAGGGGGACAAGCAAGAGAAGACCGCAAGCGCAGGCATGGAGTTAAACAGTTTTAGTCTTATGTTGCAACATTTGGTCTTGAGACAAAAGCATGTACACTGTGCAACAATAAATATGTTGAAAGCGCCTTTTGAATATCCTATAGAATCATTAGCGGAATGGGTGGATTGCTAACACCTGCGTACAGACAAGAGCGTTGAACCAGTAAGTAAGCAACGAAGTATCGGTTTATACTATGACCTAAAAATTGCGTGGGGAGTGAGCAAAGATAGTTAGAATATGGGTGGTGATTGCAAGGTGCGTGAACAGCAAGTAGCGAACGTAACACGATAGGGAGCGCAGAATAAGTGAAAATAAATAGGTTGCCGCAAGAGATATCTAAAGGTCAATTGGCGGTAGGGCAGCGGAAAGATTGGATGCAGATATTCCAAGGGATAAGGGTTATTGAGATACGGAGTGGCTCCTAACAAGCCCCGGATAATCGCATGTGCACGGAGCCTATGAGCACTACCTACTTCTAAACAGAAGTGCCGAATTTAAGACGACCGACAGATGGTGGCGCTAGGAAAAAGTATCAGTGGCCAGATGTGGTCATTCCAATCGGAAGCTTGGTCACTAGTGTAAACCTATAGGGTCACTGAATGCATCAACAATTCAGCGGAGGTAAGTGATACGGACATTCCAGGCGAATGTATGATGGACAGACACGGAGTGTATCCTATCGAGCTCAAGGTCTGCGCAGATAGGATACGGAGCTTACCTCGAATTGCTGCAGTAGTGAGGAAGATAAGAAGAGCGACAGATAGTGGCGCTAGGATTGAGGTTATCAGTAGCCAGTGAAGGCATTGGATTAGGCCTACTAATTACCAGTGGGCAGCTACAGTGAAGAAATCAACAAACCAGCGGAGGTATGTGATGCAAGCAATTCAAGGGAGTAAGTGTTGGAGAGATAATGATTGGCTCCTAGCGCAAAGAGGTATGCTACCTACAATGACTCGCTGCAGCTGAAAAGTGGTGACGTAGGTAATACGAAGAACTGATAATGGTATCAAAGGAGAGGGTGCCTATCAACGGCTAGCAGTGGCATTATGGTGAAGCCTTCTAGTGGCTAGTGGATACCTAGTGTCCCAGAATAGGTCAACAGACAGGAAATGTATGTAACGCGGACAGTCCCAAAGGGTGAAGGTTGGAGCTAAAAGAGTGTGGCTGTTAGCAAGCTTTGGATATGCCCAGAGATGCTGGGAACCTACGACCACTAGTTGTGTCTAAATGGAGGTGCTGTGGTTAAGAGGATCGATAGATAATGACGCTATGAAAAACTTTCAGTGGCCAGAGGTAACCGTTCTATTAGGCGGTTTGGTCACCAGTGGATTCTTATACTGTCAGAGAATGCATCCGCAAGCCAACGAAGGTAAGTGATACAGACGTTCTAAGAGATTACAGGATGGAGAGACAGCGAAAGTCTCCATGTAGGTCCGGATATGCGCAAAGATGTATGGAGCCTACAACGAATCACTGAAGAAAACATGATGAAGGTACGAGGAACGAAGGATAATGGTGCTAAGAGGGAAAACCAGTGGACAGCAACTGAATTAGCATTAAGCCTTCTAGTTATTGGTGGATAGTTACAATGTCAGAAGAACTCAACCAATCAGCGAATTTGTGTGATCCAAACAGTTCAAGAGAGTAAGTGTTTTAACATTCCACCGAAGCTATGCTTGTATGCATATTTGAGCACGCCTTTACAGGTTTGTCTCGTTTTACCGAGAATATACTATTTATTTATTTATTTAATGTGAGAGGTAACCTATTCCATACGTGTGCGCATCTGTAGAGGTAGAAGTTGGAGCGAATACTACTGCGCGTTCTTGGTAGGATAATGGAGTGGGGTCTATCACGTAGGGGTACGAAGTGATATATGAGTTTGAGGTAGGTGTTAGTTGGCTCCCATTGGGATTGTTAATGAGCGAGTATAGGAAAGCGAGGTTGGTTTTCAGTCGGCGCAGCCATAACGGGTCGAGCTTAAGTGTGTTACACCGATCACGGTAGCTTAGACTTGAGTGCCCCAGGAGGCGGTTTGTGATGGTACGCTGAACCTTTTCGAGGGCTATTCTGTCGCATTTTCTGAGATTGGTGAATACTATAGAGCAGTACTCTAGCAGAGGCCGGACACATGTTTTGTAGAGCACAGTTATTGGTTCCTTTGTTGTCATGGTTTTGAAGATGCATCCGATGAGAGAGCGTGCTTTAGCTGCGGAATAACCTACTTGTTCCGTGAAGTTTAGCGAGCGGGAGTAGTGCACGTCTAAGTCCCGTAACTTTAGGCAGTTCCCTAATGGCGTGCCTTGTAGCATTAAGGTATTGGGTGGCATGGTGCATCTGTATGTAAGGACATTGCATTTTGCTGGTGTGAATGCCAACTTCCATGTGTCGCACCATGCAGCTAGTGCTCTTAAGTCGTATTGTATATGGGAGAGTGCGGTGTGGAAGTTTGACGGGTGAAATGGGAAGACAATTTTGATGTCGTCGGCAAAGAGGTAGGGTGTCCCATGTTTGAAAACCTGGAACACGTCATTGATATAGAGCAGGAAAAGTAGAGGGCCTAAAACGCTACCTTGAATTACGCCACTTTTGACTGGTTTTGGAAGTGACATAAAGTCCCCAACCATTACTGACTGTGAGCGAGCTGTAAGATATGATGAGAACCAAGTGTGCAGTTTGCCGGAGATACCGTATGATTCCAGCTTCATCAAGAGTTCTGTATGTGGTACTCTGTCAAAGGCTTTTGTCATGTCTAGGAAGATGATGGCTAGTGCTTGCTTGTTGTCAATCTGTTGAGTTACATGGTTGAGGAACTCAAATTGGCAGGTCTGACAGGATTTAGACGGCAGAAATCCATGTTGTTGTCGATTGACGAGGTTACGAGTAAGCAGGAAGGTGAGCATGGTTTCTTTGACTATTCGTTCCATTACTCTTGAAGCTATAGGCGTGTGGCTGATGGGCGATAGTTTTCCATGTTCTGCTGACTGCCCTTTTTGTGTTTGGGGATGACGGTGGCATGTTTCCATGTGGTTGGATAAATCCCGTTTGTCATGGAAAGCGTGAATAGGTTGAGAAGTAGAACTGGAATGTCCTGGCCACCGAGTATCAGCAACGCAGAGGGGAGACCATCGGGACCAGGATGTGATGACCATTTGACTGAGCTGATTACTCGAGTGATAGAACGTAGGTCAAACTTAATAGTGTCGAGTGAGTCATTGGTGCGCCTAGCTGGCATAGCAGGTGAGGTTCCATTAGCGTCGGTGAAAGAATTGCAGAAGTATCCATTGAGGGTCTCACATATTTTTGATGGATCGCTAATAACGGATGTGTCAGAAAGTCTGAGTGAGGCAACAGGCGTAGATTTTTGATTGCTTCTTTGTCGGAGTAGTTGACTGAGTGACTTGGTTTTATTGTTAGATTTGAGGGCAGCATCTTCTTCAGCAATCTTGGCTGATTCCTGCGCAGTTTGCCAGTTGGTTAGGATTTCGTTCATGCGAACAAGGATGTGGAATTCCTTAGTTTTGGAGTATCGCTGGCGCATTTTTGATCTTCCTAAGTACACCGTAGGCCTTTGCTGATTTCGCTGTCATCTTTAAGCGGCTTCTGCAAGTGAGTGGGGCGAGCACATCTAGGCAGCTGAAGAGATTTAGATATTTCATGTGTGCGGTTTCGTCTACATTCGTAGCTAAAAAGAAGTTGTCCCAGTTCGCAGATCGTACTAATATCTCAAAGCTGTCCCAGTTAATGTGGTTGAACATTCGAAACTGTTTGACAGAAGAAGTGGCGCAGTGCGGAGTAGAAAGTGTAAATATGAGTTTGACCACCTTGTGGTCGCAGCCATGTATATTATCTAATATACCAGCAACTGCATCAGGGACACCTTGCGTAAAGATTAAGTCAAGTGTGTTAGAAAGCCTGTTGTGATCGTGAACTTTTTGAGTCCAATTATTTGCGTGGACGGTGTCAAAGAAACTTCTGTATTGGAGTGGGACTACCTGGTCGTTCCAGGGAATAAATGGCATATTGAAGTCGCCACCCTCTATCTTGTGACGTGGGGGCATTTGGGAGATTTCAGTGAAAAGCTTAGTGAATTTATTAATCTTTTTGCTAGATGTGTGCAGAAGGTTGTATACGCAACGGATAAGGAGGTCATGTTGAACTCCTGTCGTCTGGATCCAGATGGAGTCTTCAGGGTCACTTATAGATAACAGTTCAAAATCGGGCGCACCAAAGTCGTCCCGGACATAGATAAGGCAACCGCCACCCCGCTGGTTGTCTCGTCAGTTACAGAATGTGGCGTAGCCAAGGATGCATTGTAGACTGTCAGAGGCATTTGAGGGGTGCCACGTTTCTGTGATGAGAACCAGCTGTGGGTATGAGAGTAGGATAAATGGGCCAATGAGGTGCATCTTGTGTGTAATAGATCGCGCATTAATAAGCAGCATACTGTATGATTCAACGCAAGGAGAGTTGAAGGAGTTAGATTGTGTGAGGTAAGTTGCACAATAGGGTGCAACTGGCGCAGGGTACATGGAAGTGGTAAGAAATGGTGGAGAGGGTGATATAGGAATGTGATCAGGAAGTGATTGAGTAGGTAGCTGATGGTAGTCGGCCGCTAATGAGGCTGTGGTAATATTATTGACTGTAGAACCTATCCGGAGGGCTGAAGCCAACCGTGGGGGGTTAGGTGCAGTGATCATATGAGTTGTTGAAGGTAACAGAGAGCTGGCGAGAACTCTTGGTGGAATGGGCGAGGTGGGGCGCTTCCTGCAGCATCCTATAAAAAGGGGCCGTGGATGGCATAGCCCGGTTGTGGTGCTTGTCATCCCGATATATTTTTCGTTCAGGAGAACGTATGGTCAGAGAGTTCGGGGTAGTGTTGATGGAGCGGTAGAGATTTTCAGAAGGGCGTCGTCCTTGGGAGGGTGCTATGTTCCCCATTGTTTCAATCGGTTGTGGGGAGTGGTAACGGGTTGTGCACTTGACCTCTGGATGGCGCAGCGCATTTTGTAGGGCCGACTGGGCGATGGCATACGAGGCGGATAGTTAGTTATTAGGGGAATCACTGCGTCGATGCTGCACGGGGTGCTCATAGTTCCATTTTGTGGTGGTGACTGGTATAACGTCCTTAGTTTTGAAAGCTATGGCATTTGTTATATTTCTGGGGCTTAATAGCATTGTTAGGCGTCTCGAGTAGGTAGGGCTTGCGCAGTGATTGGGCGGGTTGGGTCGAAACCAGCTTGGAGGACGGCGTTTGGGATTGGAATGATTTCGACCTCACGCGATCCATTGGTACAGATGTTTATTGGGGCTTATCAGCTGTCTGTTTGTGCGACGGGGATATTGCTTGGGTACGGTTATCTTTGTTATGGTGATGCATCAGCGGGGGTGCTTTGTAATACGAGGCGTGCCGTGTTTCGGCTGTTGACGTTTGTTGGTAGTCTGTTGCGTTGCGAGGGTGGTTTCGGCTTTGCACGAGGGGGCGGAAAGGGAGTTGCTCAGCGGGTAGTCTACATTGCTAGGTTGGGAATCGGTGTCACACATATCGGAGGCGTTATGCGTTGACTCAGCTTCTTGTATCGTCAGCGGAAGCGAGTATGGAACGTTGGTTGATTTTTTATCTGTTAGGGCTGTGGGGCTCGAGTCGGTGTGTAATTCTGTCGTGGACGTGTGACGCAGGGGGTTAGGTCCAGGTCCACGTTAGTGCTTGTCGTAGAGCAAGCGGTAGCTCTGGCAATCGGCGATGAATCATGAGGCCGTTGTCTTGCTTTTGTACTAGTGTCCGGTAGGAAACCACTTTGCAACGGCGTTAGATCAGGCTTGATAAGAACAGGGCCAATGTTTGCGTTTGTTCGCAAGGTAAATCTATTTGCTATGAAGCGTGTAGCCAGTGCTGGAGTTTTGAAGGCGATGACGATAGAGCAATTGCAACTGATTTCCCATTTTCTGAGCCGCTGACTCACACACATGTCAGGAGAGATGTTGCAGATGGACGTAAGTAGGCGGGTACCTTTCTCCAAAGGAAGTTTGTCAGGAACGTTGAAGACGATCACGTTTCGGGCACGGCGGGTGCGCTCGTTTATCTCAGTAGTGACGGTAGTAATAAGGGCGCCGGCATCTTTCAGCTCATCAGCGTTGCCAATTTTCCTTATTCCTGCGAGTTTGGCTAATGGCATAAGTTTTGCTAGCTCTGTTTTGGTAACGGCCTTTCCCTTTTTAAGAGCATCCATTTCAGTTGAGAGTACACCGATTTTGTTAAGTGCATCTTTCAGCGGTTCTATAAGAAGAACCCTGCAGGGGCGCAGTTTTTCAGGTTGTCTTTTGCAGCAGGACGTTTGGTTGCCTTAACCGCATTTGCGGTGCATGAGGCAGAGCTGTGATCAACAGAAACTGCGGTGGTTAAATGAGTACTTCTGCGTTTGCCCCGGATTTTGGCTCGAGCGGCTTTACCTTTTATTCCATTTTTGTTAGTCATTACGGAATAGCACAGCTTCATAATTCGTGTGCAAGGAACACTGTTTCGCTGTATATAAGACCTAAGAAACCTATAGTAAAGCACGTCAAAATATCGAGGGGACGCGCCTAACTACTCTGATGAATAATACCTATATGTCAAAATAAGCAACAAAAAGTCGAAAACGCACAGTCTCTAACTTGGCATGGTCAAGGTCAAGGATAGGACTGAGAAAGATTTTGCCCGGGACAGCACATAACCAACAAGGACCTACAGAGAACAAGGCTGTACAACAAATGGATACAACTGCGCTCACTACCACGACCGTTGTCCAGTATGATAGCTGGACACGAGGTCTTCACACTCCTGCAAAGGATACATAAACCTGAAAAATCCAAACGCAATCAAATGACATTTTGCTCACCTGGACACTCACAAAGACAACTCTTCATGAAGCTCTCACCCTCCATGGGCCTCAGCCATTACGATGGTGCTGGCCAAAGGTACCATATCAACTAACAGAGGAAATTGGAAGTGATTTGACTGCGGATAACAGAGGGTGAAACCAGTCGGCAAGCTGCTCTGCCAATTGT
Source organism: Dicrocoelium dendriticum (assembly GCA_944474145.2). NCBI lineage: Eukaryota > Metazoa > Platyhelminthes > Trematoda > Plagiorchiida > Dicrocoeliidae > Dicrocoelium > Dicrocoelium dendriticum. Next base: position 73,409,224 of record OX104070.1, on the reverse strand, counting down.
ACACTGGTGTACAAACGGATTTCTGACAGTGTTTCAGGACGTGGTGGCTTCTCGCCTGGCAAACCTTCTTCCTATAAAAAGCCACAAATGTCCGTTTAACAACACTGCGACGTGGCGGATGTGACTCGCCACTGAACAAAGTCGCTGCCCGCAACTACTTACTGGCAAGTCGACTAGAATCATAATTTAGTATTTTCCCAACACGTTCAAGAGTGAGATACTCACTGCCTACATGCTTCGTTTTCACTACACATGTAATGCCCAGGCTGTGTAAACTATGCAGGCTAGAAACCAGCGTGCCGTCATGCATTGACGACTGTATTCCTCATGATTAATTTTTCAATTCCCAAAGCCTGTAGAACATTCGGCTTAGTGCCGAGTACATACAGAGAAACGTGTTTGTTGCGAAACATAATTGCATGTAAATGTTGATCATGCCTGGATTGGTATGTCGGAATAACTTCGAGAATATACTATTTACTTTTTATTTATTTACATTGCCACACCCGCAGTCCTCACGGTTCATTTCCTGTCCCGGACTGTCGGTTCTCGGATGTACACGTAGACCTGGTAGGTCCATTACCTCCTTCACGCGGATTCGTGTACATTCTTACATGTGTCAACCGCTTCACCAGATGGTCAGAAGCCATTTCCGTAACAGACTGCAGTTGAGACTGTTATCCGAACTTGCTTGGATCGGTGGATCTCGCACTACGGATGCCCATCCACCATTACAACTGACCGAGGAAAGCCTTTCAAACCTTCACAATTCGATATGTTTTGCCAACTTTTAGGCTGTCGCCGCACTCATGCCACAGAGTATCACCCAGCAGCTATCGGCTTAGTTGAACGCTTCATTAGACAGCTTAAAGCCTCTCTCTACGCCTCTTTCGACCCTAGCTGGAGCGAAAATGTTTCGCTCGTACTCTTAAGCATTCGCAGCAGCATCAAAGCTGGCTTGCAATGTGCACCAGCAGAGCTGGTTTACGGCACAACACTCAAGTCACCGGGAAAATTCGTTTCACCTCCCGCCTCGTCGGGTATGCTTCCGCTTAACTTTGCGTCCTCCTTAGCTCAAAGCATGCGTCCACCACGCCCAACTCCGTCCCGTGAACAGACTACAGATGTGCAAATGCACAGCGGACACTCTACCTGCAACCTCGACTTCCTCCGCACGGAAGCAGTGCGGAGGCCACTCTAGCCGCCTTACACTGACCCTTTCAGAGTTCTGCAACTGACGCCGAAACATTTTACTTTAGACCAGAATGGTCACAGTACAACGGTGTCCATCAACCGCCTCAAGGTAACTTCAATTGCCGCGCTACTGGCAACCCATCCTGATGCCATCACACAAACACCCGCACCTGTGGTGACTTCCCGAGCACTAGATATCCCGGAACCCACCATACCCTTTGACCCGCAACCTAACCCGCCTCAACCCCAGGCAACCGACCGACGCGGAAGACAGGTCAAATGTCCGGTCCGTTTTACAGATTTTTAAACGTTTGCTATTTCCATTAACACACCATTTTTGTATTTAGTGGTTATAGTGCGTATTGTCCACAAACGTTTTGCAAACTCAACAAAAAACCCAAAACACTTTGAGAACCTAAAAGACGTATTTGTTTTATCCTGCATGCCATGTTACCTCTCCGGCGTCAAGCCACTTCCCCGGCCCTTTCCCACCCACTCTGAGTTCTATCTTCCAGGAACGCAACCGCCGGAACTGCCCAGGCAACCCTCGAGTAACTCGCCAACCGGCTCAACTTAACCCCGAGTGACCCGCCAGCCGACCCCATGCCCTTTCCTCACCCAAGGAAACGACAGTCGCCCTCGGTCGCAGACACCCACGAACGGATTGGTCCTCAAACGCCGCCTAGGCGTTGCCGACGAGGACGCCGGATTTCTTCGTGGGACGAGGACCGTGGACTAACGAGCGGTGGGGGAGTGACACCAAAGCGCACCGTCGGGTCTGCAGCAAAGGGAAGGTCCTGTCGGCCTTTATTCTGGACTAGCCAGTTTTTTGCAGTCTGACCAGCCCGCCCCGACGGCCCACCGATGATGCGCTCTGGTCCACGCGATCATCATAAATAAAAATTAACCAAAGCCTGGACCCAGCAAACCCTGCTACACACCCTACCTTGGAAGCCCTTACTCAAGCCCATGCAAATATTCGCATCCACCCTCACATTCCCTTTTCCCTCACTAACAGCTGCATCAAAGGCTTTCATCCTTCAGCCTTCTAGGAGGAGGCCTTCGTAGTGTACCGGAAAACAAGCACTTTCAGTAGTTTGCAACATTGGATTTTACGGTTGTTTTAACCTTCGAAACGTCCACTTGTTTTACTGATGGCACATCCGTGGACACAAAGCGTTTTGGTGAATACCTCGCTGCACGTTTCGCGCTTTGTCTGATTCGCTCCCTATTCTTGTAGCCTGCAAAATATGCTTTGGGTTCAGTCACCTCCGACTTCTATACTGTCGTACTTGATACGCCTTACGTGTCATTGCCTATCGACTAGTATCCCAGGCTCCGCCCGACACGCTTCTCAGGTCCTAGCTACATGTTTTGTCTTTTGATCCCACACACCACTAACACTGACCTTGTAGCTGTTTTATCTAAAGTACTTATTTTCACGTTTTACAGCGAACCTTACGCTTTTTAGTAAAATTTCTTTTATACATCTTATTTTTAGATCTACACGGCCTGAGAACCGCAGCCTCTTGCGCCTGGATGCCAAAAACCCTAAGAATTATATTACACAAACCTTCGCATCCCCTTAACTTTTACATCCCATTACACACACCGAAGCCGACGCAAATCACCCACGCATAACGACATTTCTGCAACACACCCCATGTCACATTTGCAGATAATGGCATATGAACAGCCGCTGTCGCAGGTCAACTCTTATCTCATTACGTCTCTTGTTCTGCACTAGCAGGGCAGGGCTGTTGCTATCCATAACGGAACCTCAAGAGGCGCAACCCCTTCCATTACTCCTTTGAGCCCCAGTCCCCTCCACAAACCTATCAATTATGCAGCACCGGATAACTCATACACATGCGCATAGCCCATGCTTATTCACAGCAACCACTTATCTAAAGTCCCAGCATCCTGCACACCGATGACGGCACTATCCTCGGTTGTACTCTTCCTTTTCGTTCGTAATCCAGTCTGAAGTTTTAGGCCGCCATTTAGCAACTCAATCAAGCAACGACAAGGGAGCCACGACACAACCTATGGGTTTAACGAAACTGACTACACTAGCTCTTTTCGACGAAGACTGTACGCTTGCAAACGTGGGCCGTCCCGAACTAAGCGGTGTGCTCCCGAAACGAATGTAACGAGGAGTGCTTAACACGCCGTCCATACCATCCACACAACAGTTAGACACTTGACACTTGTCTGTGTCACATTCATTTGCTGACCGTTGACTTATTCTGGGACACTTTAGGTATCCACTAGCCACTAGAAGCCTACACCCCAATGCCACTGCTAGTTACGGATACTCGCTATCTCACCTTGTATCATTATCAGTTCCTCGTATTACTTATGTCACTACTTTTCTGCTGCGGCCAGTCATAGTAGTTAGCATACATGTCTACGCTAGTAGCCACTCTGTATCTCTCCCACCTACTCTCTTGAATTGTTAGCATCACATACCTTCACTGGTTTGCTGACTTCTTCTGTCACTGTATCTAATAAATAACTAGAAGGTTCAACGGAATTCAGATGCTATCCGCCGGTTCTCTCCCTTAGCACAATTACCCTTCGTTCTTCTTATCTTCGTTACGTTTATTGCAGATATTCATTGTAGGCTCCACACATCTTTGAGCTTATCCGGAGCTACTAGGAGACATTCCTCGTTTCTCCATCCTGTAATCTCCCAGATGGTCTGTTTCACTTACCTTCCCTGGCTTGTTGAGGTGTTCTGTGACACTGTAGCAATCCACTTGTAACCAAATAGCCTAATGGACTGGCTACATCAGGGCACCGAAAGTTTCTCGCAGCGCCATGTTCTGTCCATCCTCTTAAACCTAAGCACTTCTGCTTAGCAGCAACTAGTAATCGTAGGCTCCACGCATTTCTGGAGCTTGCTAAGAGCTGCTCTCTTCTATCTCGAACATACTTTGTGACTGTCTGCGTCAAATACATCCGCTTTTTGCTGATTTACTATGGGTAATTGTGGGCATACACTAGCAACTAAGAGGCTTCATGCAAATTCCATTGCTGATCACAGATACTCACACTTACAGTGACCCTAACTGTTCCTCGTCTTACCACTGGCTCCCGTGTTTAGCAGCAGTCCTTCTTCATAAGCTACTATCATCTTTGTGCATATCCTGAGCTGCCAAGGTCCACACTTTACCCCTCCAAGCTTTAATCCCTGGGACTGCGTGCATCACATACACTTGTTGTCTGTTGCCCTAACCAGGTGTCCACTAGCAATTATAAGGCCACACCTAAATGCCATTGCTCATCCGCGACACCTAATTGACCGTAGTACAGCTCTCTCACTGGCTTCTCCCGGCTCAGGCCTCCTTAATTATACTCCATTAACACCACCGCATGATTTCATTAGCTGCACGTCTATGCGTCGTAGTCTATTATGCTCTAACTATCTAACAACCTCTTTGTATGCTTGCGCTTTACTTGTCCGCTGCCATTCTACCACGAAACCTCTCTTAGCTTTCTTCTGTCGTGCAAACATATCCAGGTATTCAACATAAGCCGCTCTTCGGCCTCACAAATCTAGACCTTTATCTACCCACTACTTGCTGTATTGTCTTAGGCATGTTTTTTACCTGCAATACTCCAAGTCTCGGGCTAGCAGTCCATGCCTCTATCCAGTTAGGCAATATTACCCTAGCACTCTGGCTGCTGCGGTTAGGTCTCAGGTTCTGATGTCCAGAGCAACCTTAATGTACGCATGTATTCTGGCTATTCGCTGTCCTTCCGTCAATTAGCCCTTCTTAGCTTTTTAATTCGGCACTCTCTCACCTGGTCAGTACAGAGACGCCCTTAGCTTCTCATTTACAGGTGTTCATTCCTCAATTATTCGCTGCTATTTTTGCGAAACCCACCCATGTATGAGTCCAAAAGACTCACTGGCTTTCCCTGGGTCAGCATATTCAACGCTCCCCAGCGAAACTTCCCACGCAACAGTTGCATCATAGCAAACTGATCCTGTGTTTTCTTTGCTTAACGGCGCAACGCTCTGCATCCAAGGTATCTGGTAGCAACCAACCTATAGGGCTTTGCTTCCGATGAATATTCAAAAGACACTTTTAGCATAATCATTGTTACACATTGTACATCATATGGTTCCTCTAAATGTAAGACAATAGTACGTAAATAACGCTTGTTTCCACGTCTGTTCTTTGCGGCCGTGTTTGTCGATCACCTTCCCTTTCTCCGAGGTCTGGAACTTCTTGGAGATCTGGGATCGGAATGTGAAAGAGCTTGTGCCTGGGACAGGAC
>OX104070.1:73356834-73403240 GCA_944474145.2 Dicrocoelium dendriticum | reverse complement strand
GGCCAACTAGACTGAGATCGAAAGCTGGAGCAACCAGTAAGTAAAACAACCTTCCAAGAGGAGAAGGAAACTCAGCAAATCGGCTTGGAACGGATGAACGAAGACAGCAGTGCGAATAGTTAGTGAGAGTAAGTGCGCTGAAGCGCCCATAAATCCATAGTCTGAAAGCCGTCAAAAGCTAGAGAAAACGCCTGTCTTATTCCATTTTAACGCTCCTTCACTTAACTAAGATCTCTGCAGTCCAGATTCCACTAACCTCAAAACAACGAGCGGATCTGCTACGTGGTTAATCCGGCTCTTACCCTCACAGTTCTGTGAATCCATTTGACTTGTTGTTGCCACCGTAGAACTCTACCCTCGAGTAACTCACCAATTCTATCAAGGCGCCGACGTGCCATCCTTTTCCACATTTGTTGGATCCTAGTATTGTTTGTTCTACAAACAACCCACGCTTCAGCCACGTCCCTTCTCCCTCCACTACATTGCATCTTTGGTTTACTGTGTGCACGGCAGTCCACGTTACCTAAACCTCGCAATAAAGAGCGGCTTCAACTAGGCAGTTAATCCGGATTTTATGCTCATCACCCTCTGTGTCCATTAGGCTTTCGTTTGACACTGTAGCATTTCACATTTGAGTGGTTCAGCTAAGCAACTAATGCACCGATGTGCCATTTCCTTCCACAGTTGCTGTTCCCTGGGATGATGTCCTGCTGTTTATCTACCATTTGACCACCACACGTCTTTGAACCGCCTTCTTATTTCCTCCCACACATTGGTCCCAACACCTTAACCTAATACCTCGTGAACTGCTTACTGAGACTTGCTATTAATTTGTATGTACGTTACGATAATTGTGTCATTGGGCCAGACTTTTTGTTGCATGATAAAACCTTTTCATCGAAATATCTGTTGCACATCCTAAATCAGTTTGTCTGAAGTCTAAGTGTCTTAAGGTAGGATATTCATACGGTTTGGATCCATGACTGTCTTTTACGGTCTTCACTCCGCCTGTTTCTCCGTTTCCCTTTACCAGATGTCGGGAACTTTACTAAGATCCGTGAATAGACTGAGGAAGTGTCTTCGTCTGCGGTGGGACGAAATAAGCAACAAGGACTTACCTGTATGATGGTCTTATTTCAAAACCAACCAACAGCACCAAACTCCACAACTACCGTTATCCGATGCTGATAGCTGGACTCGAATTCCGCACACGCCAGCAAGAATACAGATTCGGAGAAAGTGGTCCTGATATAATCTAAACCTTTTACCTACCCGCACAATTAATTGTCCCACTCGACCATCCACAACGTCATTGGCGGGCCCTGACTCAGCTATATCATCAACCAACCAAGGAGTTATTCGACTGCGAATAGCTGAGTTAACAAGTGGTTAGAAGAGGCGCTGCCAGAAGTACACGACCTTTCAGACCAATTGACGACCGCTTTTCGGGAGCTGGTAGGTTTCCGCTGGCAAGCCTTCTTCCTATAAACAGGCAAAACAATCCGTTTATCAACACTGCGACTTGGCCGCTCTGACTCGCTACTGAGCAGAGTCATTGCCCGCAATTACACTCTGGCGCTACGACCAGAGCATTTTCACTATGTTACTGACACGTACAAAAAGGATACTCGCAGTCATCACCTACTGCCATCAATTCATCTACTGTGCTTTTCGTGTTAAGTCTACCCACATATGAATTCAGTATAGCGTCAATATTTCGAAGTTTGCGTCTCGCGATTACGTCTTCTGTTCCCGCAACTTGCACAACCTTAGCCACAGCCAATTGCTTGCATTATGAAGTATATGTGGCGCAACACATTTGCTTACAAATTTTTACTTTCCGATTCAGATGGACTGGAAAGATAGGAAAATCCCCTGCGTGTTCCTTCTTGAGCAAATCGTTGCGCCAGGAAATGATAAGGTGTTAGTTCTTGATAGATCTAAAACGAAACACCAGAAACACACCCTGATCAACCAACTACTGCCCACGTTTCCTGCACTAGCAGTCCGCGCTGTGTAGGTTACGTGAAGTAAGAAAGAAGTAGAAAGTAAATGGAAGATAAAGAGGAATGAAAGTCATTAAAATGAAGGATAACATCGGAGAGTGAAGTGAATGACAGAATAAGAACTAAAAGTTTGAAGATGGATATGGCCAGGAGAAGGGAAAAGTTTCGTGTTGCCACCCAAGAGCGTCTAACTGACGTTCGAAATCCTTAATGATAGGTTCGCTGACTACATTTTCTGGAAGCTAGTTCCAGCGCTCGATAACTCCATGCGATAACCGTGTTTCCGCCTTGATCCGGTCAGAACGCAGCTTGTGTAGCTTCATGGGATGATCGCAAAGACAAGGCATCTTACAAGTGCTAATGTCAGAATTCTGAAAGCAAACGTTATTTAGCCAATTCTGCTTAGTTCCCGACTTGCTTCGGTTTCCTCACTGACACGTTGGCAACAATAGTAGAGCGGCATCCTGAAAACCAGATTCGCCGCTTCAACCGCTTTTGCTGTTAAACCAAATGCATTTCCAGGCTCCATTTCACTTGCACGAAAACTACCCAGCGACGGAGAGGCCCCTGGCACACTGGTTGACTGCACATCCAGAAATGTTTGCCTGCCACTTGACTTCATCTCTACCGACCCTGCGTTATTTATCTTTTACCTAGCTACGAAGCCTACCGCGCTTCATGCGCAATGGTGTCGGAACAACCAGCACCCACATGGTTACCTAAATCCTACTATTAATTTAACTTAGCACGCTTTGCTTAGGGTGCTAGTCCAGCTCTTGCCAATAAAACCACCAAGTCAATAGTTGGTACGACATTGCAGTACTAGTTAACATTGCCACCTGGAAGAACGCCGCTGGCACTTTCTTTAGGACTTAACTTTGGGGAGCATTAGCTCGAAATTAATCAAACAGCTACACAAATGTGTGCACCAACACATGAGACATATTAATCCCTCACTTGCGAGCAAGCTCAACCCCCAGAATTAGAGTTGACAATGCTCCATCAACACAATCCCAAATGGATTTCACACCACAAAGCATTTTGCTAAACTTTGCTAACTTTTCCGATACTCATTTCTTTATTATTGGTGACAGGCTCCTCTAGTTCACATTGGTTTTGGAGACAGCCTTAAAATTATAGAACATCGGCTCTAAGCGATAAAGTGCGATATTACTCTAAGAGATGTGTGCATTATTCATGCCAAAACTTGTCAACTGATCCTAATGGGCTCCCGTAATATTCAGGTAGATCTAGAACATGCCGCCTTGATATAAACTTTGCAACCACTTGGAGGCTTAAAGAATACTAAACTCCATATTCCAAGTGGTTTATGTGGCGTAGTATCCACTGAAAATGGCACACTGTAATCGTTTGACCGTGGGTTGATAGAAATTGTTATGAAGTTACTTGCATATATAACCTTCCTTACTGGCTTTCTAATGTTTTCACGCAACTGTATCGCTTATTTGCCTATATTTATCATGTAGGCCTGAAACGTTTGCTATTCGGGCACCAAGGTCGTACCTTGTTGTTGCGGGGTATTACTGGTTATAAACAGCATTTCTGGATAGCTATGCCTGTTTACAACTTACACCGCCTCGCCACTTTTACCGTTTCTTTTGTCTGATATCTGCTTGCCAAGCAAAACCCATTTGGCGAAAAAATAATAACGTCATTCGTAGACAGCCCTTCAATTTCAAATAAGGCGCGAACTAATGCACGTATTGCATTGCTTTTAATCTTAACGAAATTAGCAGTTAAAACATGTTCTGAGCAGCTTATTTTTGTACTAGTTTTCGTAGTGTGCTAGCCATAGGAAAGGTTCGCTTCTGTTTTGAGATTTACTCCCGTTGAAATTTGGCGCCAGTGATCAAATTTAGCGCAAAACATTTTGTTTATATTTTTGTTAATTTATATTTTTGTAGTGAAGTATGCCGCCTAGGTATGTATTTTAACACGAACGATTCATTTTTATTTGCATTTGTATACTTTTTTATCTTTTTCTTGTTCGTTATAATTCCGCTGCTCTTATTTCTTTTCATGTACGCACCCATATATGTGACAACGGAGCGGGCCGCAATAGCCCAAAAATTTGTAGTGAAGTGGTGGTAACTTGAATCATGCTTCCAAAGAAAACCTGCTCCACTACGGCTCTGCGCAACTTTCACAACCAACAGTATCAAGGAGCCAGAAGAATTTCATGGTGGGAGCGTACAACTTCATCAGCTGTACGCCTAACAAAGCCAAGCTTGTCTTAATTGCCCACAAGGGACAAATACTGACACATTTCCTACTCCCTTGCAAGAGCGCAGGATTAATGTAAACGCTGGTCTGATGCCTTACGGCCTCAGCATCTAGCCAGTCTAGAAATATACCTATTTATTTGTTTATAAGTGAGTGAGAATATGTAAAGCCAAAGTGCTACGATGCACAGTGAATTAAGTCATTCTAAGTTCTTAGTTCTAACGCAGTCTATGCGGCGAGTAACTGATAACCGCGCATCCGGATATATGAAAGTAAGACGCTGCGGCGGGCGGAGGGCTGAAGCATGCTATCATCGTTAAGCTTGCGGGTTGCAGCACACTGTATGTTGAAAAAGCCTGTGCTGGGGCCGGGAGCTGGGAGGTGCCTAAGCTACCGTGACACCGTATACAGTGAATGGCTGGCTAGCCGAACGACCTCCCCATGGGGCCAGCTGCATGGTTCTGGTTAATCCCGCTCCCGCAAGTGGTTCAGCGGCTCTGTTCCAGGACGTGATGGGATTACTCCTGGCAAGCCCCTCTCTACAAAAAGCCACAAGTACCAGTATAACAACGCGGTGACGTGACGGATGTGACTCATCACTAAAATCTCCCTGCCTTTTCCGTTTCCGGAGGGCCATTCCCTGCAAGTGACCAGTTATAAGGAAATATTACTGACAGTATCGCCAGATGCTGTGTTTCACTCAAGGACTATGATGTTGAGCTGGCGCTAGGGGTGCCAAGGCCACTAGTGAAGCGTAGGGACCTTGACCAGAACAGGTGCCCAACGCAATATAGAATAGAGTAGGGTTAAGCATAAGAGTGGATGAGATCTAAAAATGCTCGAATGGTCAGAATGTGGTGCTGGCGGAATAAGGGAGACTTCCGTCCGATAGACCGGGGCTTGAACGCTATAACGTACGGCGGATTCAAGAAATGGTACCGGAATGGAGGGATATAGGGAATATCAGAGGCTAGGAGGTGAATGAGAGAGGCTGGCTAGCCGAACAACCTCTTCGTGATGTCAGCTGGGAGGTTCGGGTTTAACCCGTTCCAGCAAATAGTTCAGCGGCAGCGTTCCAGGACGTGGTGGGTTTCGCCTGGCAAGCATTCTCCCTATAAAAAGCCACAACTGTCTGCTTAACAACACTGTGACGTGGCTGTCGTGACACGCCACAAAATAAAGTCCCTGCCCCGTGGATTTCCGGATAATTTTCTCCGACCTACGGATACCAATCTCCTACTCGCATACCGATGACGATGTCAAACATTGAAGATTGGAGCAGCACAACTACAAGCACAAAATACGCAGCTACATACACATACACACACAATGACATACATACCTACCCCCTAAACAAACACAAACTGCTATGGCAAACATATCGGAATTTTGGACATTCTTGATCATGCATCGTTATGTCAAAATGATCATGCCTGTAAAGGCGTGTCTCACCTTGTTGAGCATAAAAGATTTATTTATTTATTTAATGTGAGCTAAAAGCTTGGTAGGGGAGCCGAGAGGCGAAACTCAATCAGCGACCTGAGATTTAAATTTCGTTAGGGGGACCAAGCATATAGCTAATGCATTAGACGGAGACAAGTATTATGAAACTGTTGCTTTTACCAGTGAGAACCGTGGTCAGTCGCAGCCGATGTGCAAAAGAAAAGAGGCACTGGTTGCAGACCTTAGGGCATTTGAAGCCTCAGAAGTCGGACTGGTCCAAAAGGTATAGGAAAGAGAGGCACAGTAGCGATGGGAATCTAGCAAGGACTGGAACGTTACCCTAGCGCTCGGAGTACCTGGATCACTACTGCAGAGTTGCGATATTGACCAGAAGAGGTGCCTAACACAAAATACAGTAGAGTAAGGTAAAGTATGGGAGTGGATGGGACCTGAAAACGTTCAATTGGCAAGAACCTGGTGCAGATGGAATAGGGAGACATTGGTCCGATAGACGGGGGATGTGAACACTATATGACGTCAGTGTCTATTGTTGCCGTCGATAGATATAATGCACCTAAGGTTAGCAATAGAATTGTCCAAAACCTCATATAAATACCAGATTTATGTGTGTGTTTCTATGAACCTTCGTAGAGGTCAGTTGCTAGGTGGCCTTAACTGATTAAGCCTGAATACTGGCTACTTTACTCCGCCTTTGCCAACTATAATTGGTATGCATACCGCAGAATAATATTTACATATTTCTGTTGCTCGATAAAGTGACTACTATGAAAGCAACTGGCTTAAAAATCAGACAATTTGCTCTCTACTTGTTTGCTCTGGGCCACATACTTAGCTTCATCTGAGTTGTACCTACGCCGCTCACTGTTGGAAACACTAGCAGACATGCATTATAAATACCAGATCCTATGCTTCGACCGCATTTGCTAGTACAACATTCGCCTTTCCAGGTTCCCTTGCACTGGCTCGAAAGCCAATTAGCGACAGAGAGAGCCTGTCACACTAGCTGCCTGGACATCCCGAAACATTTGCCCACCACTTCGTCTTAACTTGGCTTACCGTCCATAATTTTCGCTCTTACCTAGCTCCAAAACCTACCATGCGTAAAGCGTAGTTGTGGATGTACAACTAACTCCCACATTTACGTACTTTCCTAATTCTGATCTACCCAACCACGTTTTGCTTAGAATGCTTCAATAGCTCTCACCAAAATCCACCAAGGCAGTAGCTGAGGCGACGTTACAATACTAGTTAACATTGCCAGCTGGAGGAACACTGTGTAGCGCTTGAGATTGCACTACATTTTATCATTGCTTTTGGCACTTCCGGTACCGACCATTTTGTACCATTTGTTTAATTCACAAAGTTTGCATACACCAAGTTCAGCGCACTCGCGTCGTTTTAGTTTCATTCGCCAATGTTTGCGCTTGGGTTGCCGCTGCGACTTTCCACTAGTCGAACTATTAGATTCGAATCTCTAGGCGGCATCGGAATAACATCGACGGAAAGAAGGACTACAACACAATTGTGCTTGACTGTTCTTATATTTTATGTGTTTGCCTACGATTTCCTTTTTGCTTCGCACTCGAACTTATTAAGCATGGTCCTCTGCATTAATTGGCGAAACCCTAGGCTTTGGAAATACATTTTACTTTCGTTAGTTTTGATCAACCTTTTTGTGAACGGTTACTTGAAAATTCCGTTACGTTTTCTTTAACATCCTTCAATGTGTCACTTACGTTTCTTGATTATTTAAGTGGAATTCAGCTTTCGTTTCTGTAAGATCACATCACAGTCAACGATATTTTCCTATGTTGCTGCCCATTTACCTGCACACGTGGCTTCAGAAGACATTGAGATCATTGACCCCGGGCCAACTGACTAACCTTACGACAAACTTAAAGCAGCTGCCTTAAAACGCACTACCTCATCGGACGAAGCTACGCTCTCGCGTCGTGGTTAGTGATCGTACAACTCCTCTGCTCCACCGACGCACGCGATCAGTTGTCGGTTCATCAAATTTAGCTGATTCCCTTCTTTGCTTACGCTGGACTGTCTTCCAGCAAGCACGACGGTGATACTAGCTGTTTTGACTAAGAACATACCGTTGAATAAGCTGGTGAAAGCAATCAACAAAGTACACGAAAACTTTCTGTAAAAACTCTGTGCATCATGTTGCTGGGTAGTTCACCGCAACCACTTAAATAAATAAATAAATAGTATATTCTCGAATTTGTCGAGACACACCAAACCAGGCGTGATCAATATTTACATGCAAATATGTTTCGCAACAAACACGTTGCTATGTATGTAATCGGCAGTAAGCCGAAAGTGGTGCAGGTTTAGGAAAATGTAAATTTAATCATGAGGAATAACGCCGTCATTGCATGACGACCTCTTGGGTTCTAGCGTGATAATGTAAACAGTCAGGGCACTACATTTGTAGTGAGAACGATACATGTAGGCAGAGAACATCTTAGTCTTGAACGTGTCAGGAAAATATTAAATCATGATTCTAATCGACGTGCCAGTATGTAGTTGTGGGCAGTGACTTTATTCATTGGCGAGTCACATCCGCCACTTCACAGTGTTGTTAAGCGGAGATTTGTGGCTTTTTATAGGGAGAGCGATTGCTAAGCGAAAACCCACCACGTCCTGGAACACTGCCAGAAAACCGTTTATACACTAATGTACAACTGGCGGAGCAGCTCGCCGACTGATTTCACCCTCTGTTATCCGCAGCCAATTGACTTCCAATTTTCTCTGTTAGCTGATCAGGTATCTTTGGTCGGGGCGGCCATGATGCCTGAGGTCTATGGAGGATGAGACCTTGGTCATTTTTGTTTGTCCAGGTGAGCAAAACATCTGATTCTTGCGTCTGGTTTTTTCTGGTTTATGTGTGCTTTTCAGGTGTGTGGAGGCCTCATGTTCAGCTATCATTACTGGACAACGGTCGTGGTAGTGAGTGCATTTGTATCCATTTCTTGTACAGCTGTGTTCTGTGTAGGTCCTTGTGAGTTACTTCCTGTTCCGGCCAAAAACGGTTTCTCGGTCCAATCCCAGATCTCCAAGCGGTTCCGGACTTCGGAGAAATGGGAAGGTGAGGGCCCAACAAGGAAACGAAGAACGGGCGTGGGAACAAACATGGTTTAAGTCCTATGATATAACATTTAGTGGGAATAAATGATGTACAATGTGTACCAATGATTGTACTGAAAGTGTCTTTTGAGTGTTCGACGAAAGCAATGGCTTATAGGTTGCTTGCTACCATCTACGTGGGATAAAGAGCGTTGTGCTGTTGAGAAAAAACGCAGTATCGGTTTGCTATGATGTAACCATTGCGTGGGAAGACAGAAAGCAAAATTTAAAGACCAGCAGGTAGCCGGCCCACTTTGATGGGGAGCGTAGCACATGTTGACCCAGAAAAAGCCAGTGAGTCTGTGGGATTCGTACATGAGTAAGTGTTGCAAACATAGCAGCGGGTAAGTGAGCAATGGACACCTATAAATGAGAAGCTAACAGGCGTCTGTGTACTGACCAGATGAGAGGAGTGCTGAACTAAAAGGATAAGAAGGGTTAATTGACGGAAGGACAGCGAATAGCCAGAATGTAAGCGTACATTAAGGTTGCTGAGGATATCAGAACCTGAGGCCTAACCGCAGCAGCTTGGGTGCTAAGATAATAGTACCAATCTGGATAGAGCCAGGGAATGCTGGCCCGATACTTGGAGGATTGCAGGTAAAATGCTTAAGGCAATGCAGCGAGTAAGGGATAAATGAAGATCTAGAAATGTGAGGCAGAACAGCGGCTTGCGCTGACTACATGTATATGCTTGCACGACAGAAGGAAGCTAAATAAGTTTTCATGATAGGAGGACAGCAGAGGTGGGAAGCGCAAGCATACAGTGAGGTTGTTAAATAGTTCGAGCATAATAGACTAAGACGCACCGACGCGCAGCTAATCAAAACTTGTTGTGTTGCTAATGGAATATAACTAAGGAGCCCTGCGCCGGGAGAAGCCTGTGAGAGAGCTGAACTACAATCGATTAGGTGTCACAGATGAAGTAGGTGATGGCTGTGCCTCATAGCAAGGAAGCCTGTGCCGGGAAAAGCCGGTGAGAGGGCTGGACCTTAGTATAAGTAAGGGTCATAGACGTAGCGATAAATAGATATATGAACGTCTAAAAGTGAGCGCTGTGCGCTGACTACTTGAGTTATGTTTGCTCCACAGAAGAGAGCTAAGAAAGATTTTCGGGTTTTTTGGAGCACCCGCCGTGTGTCTTGGATTGCGACACGCAATCTCATTAGTGACGGCGGTTGACTTGGAAGTCAGCCTCTGCCAAAACGGTCAGTGGGACCGTTTCATGAAGAAAGGAGAGCAAATGGAGTGCCACACACGATTTCATTAGTAAGAGGCTCTCAGACTTGGAGCTCACTTTTTCTTACCCCAGCTTCGGTCAAATATGAAAGCAATAATTCTCTTAGAGAAACAGGCCTTGCAGCAACTCCCGCAGTAGACCATCGCGCCTTTACTGCTACTTCCGGTACCGGCTTTTAATACCGCACGAAACTGCCGCCCGGATTATGCTTACCCAAAGGCTTTCGCTACTTCCAAATCGAGAAACTTCAAAAACAGGATGTACTAGCGATGCCTGCGGTTGCCCGCATTATTAGTCACAATCGGTGCGTATTTTCTTCCGCGACCAAACTCCAAATTTTGGTTGACACCAGCAATGAGATAAGCGTTGTACGATGTTACATAGGAAACCCTGGTTACAGCCGGCTGGAAGGACGCTACATGCTGTTAACCAGAGTAAGTTTGCGACTCACAGTCGTAAAATTTCTCACACGCAGCCTGGAACTACGTCGCAGCTTCCCTTTCATTTTTACAATCGCCGACCGACAGCAGTCTATCAGCGCTAACAATTCTTTTAGCAAATTTGGTCTTGTATGAGGTCCATGTTGTGGGAAGTTACTTGTTGACACCACATCATTATTTGCTTCCTGCAGGCGTACTGCAGTTAATTCTCTCGGACTTCAAGTTCTTATGCCCTTTCTGGCAGTATTCCTCCTTGTTGCAGAATTTTCCATCACTTGTCTGAATGACTAACGCGACGGAACCCAAACACGATATGCAACAAAACATCGACCCAACTGGTCCATCCGTGACGGCGAAACCACGACGACTTAGACTTGCCAAACTACAGACCGCTAAGAAAGAGTTCGGGCACATGCTCAAGCTCGGAACCATTCCTCCTTCAAGCACTTGCTGCTCATCTCCACTGCAGCTCATGCTTAAACTCATCAGTGATCGGTGCCCATATGGCGACCACCGCGCACTCGAAAAGCCGCAGTTCCCGACAGATACCCAATCCCGCAGACACAAGAGTTTAGCTTACGAGTGGCTAGAAAGTTGATCTTTTATAAGCATTAGCTTGTCAGGAGCTACCAACAAATTCCAATGGCCCCGGAAGGTACTGCAACAACGGCAGTGACCATACCTTTTGTCTTGTACGGGTTTCTTGCATTCCATTTGTTCTCCGAAATCCCGCGCAATCTTTCCAAGGCTTCATTGAGCAAGTACTCTGCGGTCTCGACTATGTATTTGTTTACATTGTTGATGTTGTAACTGCAAGCGCTTCTGCCGATGAACACTTAACATATCTACGAAAAGTTTGCAAACTTTTCGAACATCTTGGTATCACCATTAACCCTGGCTAATGCGTATGTGGCCAAATTTCCATCGAGTTCCTAGGCCATCGAATTGACGCTAACGGGATTAGCCTTTTGACTAATAAAACGCAAGCCATACCTATAAATATCCTGTAACACCTCCTGAAGGAATTGTTACTCAGATGCACTTTAAACGTGCAATTCACCTTCAACGGGGAGATGTATCGTCACATTGCTGGAGTTGCCATGGGCTCACCACTGGGACCCTTTCTAGCAGATGTCTTTATGGCAAAATTGGAGCATACCGTATTAAGAACGCACAACAATGAGGTCGAGATGTAAATACGTTATGTAGACGATACGTTTATACCCTGCAAATCGAAAGCGCAGACTGTGAAACTGTTAGCTTTTAACGATGCGCTTCAGAATCTACATTTCACATGTGAGCGCGAATCCAGAAACCGACTACCGTTTCTGGATGTTGATATAATCAGAAACGCCGATGGAGCATGCTGCGGAGGGGTGTATAGAAAACCAACTTGGACTGGACAGTACATCAACTTCTACAGTGCGATACCCATACAGTACAAACGAAACCTAGTCCGCACTCTTTCGTTCCGGGCACATAAAATTTGCACCCCGGACACAATCACCAAGGAATTGCAGAGAATCGGTGACGCGCTAAGAGAGAATGGGTATCCAGATAAATTCATCCTCAAATATTTGAAAGAACGCAACATAAAACCACCGAGGATGAACGTACCCATACAAGAACTAATTGTGCATATTCCTTTCAGAGGCGACAGTGCGGCTGATGCCCTGTCAAAACGCCTGAGAGACGCTGTTGAAAAGACTTACTTCGCGGCTCGCCTACGTATGGTATTTTACAACGAGCCTTTATTCGCAAAACCTTTGAAAGACAGGCTGCCTCCGGTGACTCGATCAGTGCTTGTTTATCTTTACTCTTGCTCCTGTGGGGCACGATACGTGGGTCGTACCACGAGGCGCCTATCTCATAGGATTCGCGGACACCTCCCAAAGTGGTTTTACAAAGGCGAAGCGAGGTCCAGCAACAGTTCCATCTTATCTCACCTACTAGAGTGCAGTCATGCAGGGACGGAAGATGGTTTTAGAGTCATTTATGCTGTTCTTGAACGTTTCACGAGCGGATTCCGGATGCATCTTCTGTCTATTGCGGAAGCTATCTACATCCGTCACCTCAAGCCAGAACTGTGCGTACAAAAACAGTTTGTACGTCCTTTGCTTCTACCGTGGCCTACAACTTCGGATGTGATTTCCCCTGTACATATTTGCCACTCCCAATGACCCCATGATTCTGATTTGTACCCGTGGAATTAAACATTCTGTTCAATACGCAGCCCAATCCGGCACATTTAGCACTTTTCCTCATCATGTGATGTTTGAGTATGAGGAGAATTGCCGAAAAGAATTCCTTACTCATATTCTGCCTCCCTTGTTTCATTCCATACTGGATTGTCCATCGCCACAATCCGTTAAGAGACTATGTCATTTCCTTGGAATGGCTAACTACTGCGGACGGTTTATACATGACTGCGCTGCGATTCTTCAAACTTTAACTGCTTATATCAAAAGCCACCCTAAATAGTTCACGTTCACTCCTGACGCCGAAGCAGCGTTTAACACAGTCAGGCAAAAGCTGTGCCAAGCTGCATTACTTACTTAATTGAGGACAGACGATAACCTCACACTTTTTGTGCATAAAATATTTCTTTATTTAGTTATTTTCAAGACAAAAGCTTTACAATCATCCGTTAGTGCCGGATTGCGGCAGCTCGTGGGTACATATATTCAACATATATATATATATATATATTGCCTACTTCCATGCAAGAGCATCGGATTCATGTAAGCCTTGATCTGAACCCTTTAGGGTGCAGCCTCTAGCAGGTCTAGAAATATACCTATTTATTTATTTATTTATTTATTTATTTAACCATAGTCTTTCTTCTCACGGAAGCTGCAACCTGTCCCGACCAGGTACAGTAAGTTCAGTTGACAGCTCCTTGACATGTACCATGCCGTAAAACATTTTCTTCACAACCTTGTGGGGCGGCATTTTGTCATCTTGGCAGACTATAGGCACCTCGTGTGTCCTTTTTGTGCAACTTTTGCTCGTTCTTCCATTGGAGAGTCTCGACATCTTTCTCACTTTTCCCGGTTTTTTGTTCATATTCGCTCAGTTGCTGGTCCTAACCTCCTTGTTGCCGGCGCACTACCTCGGGCTCACATCCATCCGCTTTGACGCTCGCCCAGTGAGCTAGAGGAAAAGTCTGTGGCCAAAACCCGTGAACCAGAATTAACGCAGCTTCGGTCAAACACTTAAAGTTTGCAAGCGCCTGTGCTCAATTCGGGCGCAAGCATCTACTGCCATATTTTCATCGGCAAATCTAGGCCATGCTTTCCACAGTCCTACCAACGAGTGGACTTTTAACCTCTTCACGGATTAGCGTACCTCAGTATTCACTCTACTATGAAACTACTTACCGACCGTTATATCCGGCCCAATGTGCGCACAGTAATCCAACCATGGGCTAAAAGCTGTCTTAGCTGTGAGAGCAGTAAAGTTCACAGACACGCTGGTACATACAGATCCTGGTAATTTTTCACTCCCTGCAGCGCGATTCAAACACATTTACCTTGATGTAGGGTGATCGTTACAAGCTTCTAACGGTTTCAGTTGTCCGTGAACTTGTGTTGGTTACTTTACTCGTGTTTACCACGCAATTCATTTACGTGGTATATCCGCCGAAACGGTTGCTCGTGCTTACGTTGAATCGTAGCGTTCATGCTTCGGTGTGCCAGCTACTGTCACTACTGAGGGGACCACAACGCAGTTGCACCATTTTGCGTGACTTGTGTCGACTGCTTGGTTGTACGCATTTTCAGACGACTGCCTATCATCCTGCTGCCAATGGCCTTGTCGAAAGGTTTCATCCACAAGTAAACGCCGCCATTACAGCTAGTTCACCTGATGCCCGTTGGTCTGAACGGCTTCCAGCTAGTCTTCTTGCTATTCGAAATACCGTCAACGAAGATATCGGAGGCTGCTCAACCGAACTGGTCTGGCATAACCCTCAGACTCCCATGTGAGATGATACTAGACTCACCAATCACCGGCGAATTGAATACCACGTCCTAGAGTGGACGCCTGAAGCACCAATTTCAATCCATTAAACTGACTTCACCTCGATTAAGCATGCGCGAGCAGCGTATATACCCTGACTTACGCACTAGTTCATTCGTCTTTATTCAAATCGATGCTGTTCGAATACCCTTGACACCGCCTTATAAAGGTCCATTCAAGGTCTTATCGCGGAAACCGAAATACTTCCTTCTGGACCATTTTGTTTAAATTCACAAATTTTGAATACAACCTTTCTACGCGATGGCGTCGTGCTTGTTTCGTTTGTTGGTATCCTTACTTGTGCTGCTGCCATCTCTTTCAACTAGTCGGATTTATATCTTCAAATCTAGTCGACATTGGAATAACATTGACTAAAGGAAGACCTATAACACAGGTGTGCTTGGTTGTTCATTTTTGTGAGCTTATGCCTACGATTGTCGTTTGCCTCGCACTCTTACTTATCAGACCACGGTCTTCTATAACCGCTGGCACTCGCTCCAAAACCTAACATTGTAGAGAAAAGCTCGAAAGTAAGCAAATGGAGGTACAATAGGGTGTGTCCGCATATGAGACACAAGAATCCCTCATGTTCGAGCAAGCTCAACCCAGAAGTTGTGTTGGTAATGCCCGACCAACGCAGATCCAAATGGATGTCAAGATCGAAGCATTTTGCTAAATCTGCTGAAGCTCATTTCTTTATTGTTAACGACTGTCTCCTCTAACGCACTGACGTTAGTAACATAGCCTTATGGATATAGTAAATAAGCTGTAAGCGTTAAAACTCAATAGTTATCTAACAAATCTGGGTTTTTCAAGCCCAAACGTGCCAAATGATCTTAAAGATCCCCTGTATTATCTAGGTAGACCTGGCTGATGCAGTAGTGATATAACCTTCACAACGACTTATAAGCTTAGCAAATACTGAAATCTATATTCATAGCGGTTTATGTGGCACTGTATTAATTGAATATTGTACGCTGAGGCCTGCTGCCTGTGGGCTAATTATAGGTTGCTCCGAAGTCTCCTGCGTATAAAACATTCCTTACTGGATTCCTAGCGTTTTGGCGAAATACTAGTGCTTATCTTCCTGTATTTGCCGTGTATGTCTGAAAAGTTTTCCTTTTCGCCACTTACGCCGTACCTAGTTGCTGTAGGAAATTTTAGTCTATATAGAGCATTTTAATAGGCATGCTTAATTAAAACTTATACCGTTTCGCCACTTTGTACATTTTCTTTTCTTTTACTGCTATCTGCTTGCAAAGCTGCAAGCCATTTTTAGCGACATAAAATATTAGCATTATTCGTAGACATCCAAGCAAAACGAAAAACTCGTTTACTACTGCACGTATGGCATTGCTTTTACTTCTAACCGAATTAGCGGTTGAAACTTGTTTTCACTAGACTACTCTTGTACTACATTTTGCAATATTTTAGCCTTAGAAAAGGTTTGTAGGTTGTTCTGTGCTTTCCTCCGCTTGAATATTAGCGCTAGAGATCAGGTTAGCTCAAGAAATTTGGTTACCTTTAGGTTAGTTTCTATTTTTCTAGTTAAGTACGCCACCTTAGTATGTCACATAAAAAGCACGTTTTCTTTTTATTTACCTTTCTAAAAATTATTCGTTACCTTTTATTGTTCCTTAGGTTTCCGTCAATTCCCTTTCCTTCCATTTGCAAACCATGATTGGTGACGATTGAATCCTGCTTCCGAAACAAAGTGCACAACGATGGTTCTACACAACTGGCTGGCTAGCCGAACAACCTCCTCTTGGTGTCAGCTGGGTGGTTCGGGTTTAACCCGTTCCAGCAAATAGTTCAGCGGCAGTGTTCCAGGACGTGGTAGGTTTCGCCTGGCAAGCGTTCACCCTATAAAAAGCCACAAATGTCTGCTTAACAACATTGTGATGGGGCGGTCGTGACACGCCACAAAATAAAGTCCCTGCCCCGTGGATATCCGGATAATTTTCTCCAACCCACGGACACCAGGCTCCTACTCGCATATTGATGACAATATCAAACATTGAGGATTGGAGCAGCACAACTACAAGCACAAAATACATAGCTACATACACATACACACACAATGACATGCATACCTACCCCCTAAACAAACGCAAACTGCTATGGCAAACATATCGGAATTTTGGACATTCTTGATCATGCATCGTTATGTCAAAATGATCATGCCTGTAAAGGTTTGCCTCACCTTTTTGAGAATAAAAGATTTATTTATATATTTATTTAATAAAATCAAGGTACACAATGATGGCCTGAAGCAGTCAGATGAAGTTTAAGCTAGGAGAGTACAAGCCTTTCAACTACACACGTAACAGTGCCCATGCTTTCGTAGTCTGCGAACAAGGAACTGATACTCGCACTGTTTTCACTCCCATGTAAGAGCAGGTGATTAATTTAAACGTTGACCTCTTCCATTGCGGGCACGGCATCTAGCTATTAGAGAACTATACCTATTTATGTATTTAGGTGGCAAAACGCTGCGAAGCGCAAAGTGACAAAGCATGCACGGCGGTTGGGACTAGGACTGGCGAAGTTGTAATTGCACCAGTAATGAAGCCGGAGGCAAAGGTACTGAGCATATGTGGCGAGTAACTGATGTTCAAGCATCAACATATAGGAAGCTAAGGCGCTACGACGAGCAGGTATATGTTACATTAGAAAATAGGAATCAGCGGCAATATACATGGACCAAACCATGGGGTGTCCGCTGAGTGGCTCGGGTTTACCCCGTTCCAGCGAATAGTTCGGCGGCAGTATTCCAGGTGGTGGTAAGTTTTCACCTGACAAACGTTCCCTCTACATAAAGCCACCAGTGTCTGCTTACCAACACTGTAACGCGATGTTTGTGACTCACCACCAACTAAAGTCACATACTTGCATATCCGGACATTCGCCACATGCCCACAAACATCATTCACGCTTTTAGCACCGGCAAGACGATCAAACGTGCAGGAAAGTATTTACAACTCACAGAAACACGGTTCCACAAGCCTACATGCCCACATACATATATATCAACATAAGTGACAACTCCATTGTTCCATTGTATAGTAACTGAGCCCCTTATGTACTCTTACCATGAACAGGCCTGTGCAGACGTGCCTCGCTTTGTCAAGCATAAATCTTTTACTTGTTGAGTTATGTTTCAGTTACGGGAATTACATCAGACGCGGTAAGGACAGCAAAGAGGTGTAGAACACGCATCTGATTGGTCAGAGATCCGTTTGTTATAAGTATGACTTTGAAAGAGTGGCCAGTGGCTCCTACTTTTATGAATGAGGATAAGGTGTCACGGGAACTCCTGAACGATGTGTAGAAGTTGCAGAACTAGGTCAGTAAAGGTCAAAGCGAGCTACTCGTTGGTGACGTGTTGGGTTCTGGATTTCGGGATGAGCTTGCTGCGGCTCAATCCTACCTGGTAGATAAAAAGCGCTTATAATGATGTGGGGAGAAGGCAAGCTGCCAACCCAGATATTTGTTGCGAGGGTACCCATCCATGGGATAAATAAATAAATAAAGAAATAGTATATTCTCGGTACAACGAGACACACCTGTAAAGGCGTGATCAAATATGCATACAAGCATAGCCTCTGTGGAATGTTAAAACATTTCGTTTTAGTGAAAGTTATAAAAGAAAAGATGTTGTTCGTATGAGTGATCATACTGTCAGGTAATAGTCAGACCCAGGGACATTATGGCGCTCTGGCGCGCAAAAATCCGTCAAAGCACAAGTTGGGGGTAAGTTAGCCAGGTAGTGATCCGTGAGCACAGGAGCCTAATCAAGGCTTTTTGCAACCAATTACGATTACGAGACAGAGATGATCTGTGCTCCAACAAAGCATACTTCATAGTAGAATTAGTTGCACAGGTTGGATGTAGAACGCTGAGGACTGCGTCCGTGTGAAATGCTTAGCTGTGACTTTATTTTGTGGCGCGTCACATCCGCCACGTTGCAGTGTTGTTAAGCGGACATTTGTGGCTTTTTATAGGGAGAACGCTTGCCAGGCGAAAACCCACCACATCCTGGAACACTGCCGTAGCTTCCAATGAACAATGGTGCTAGTCGGCTTTGCATCGTATAGACCGATTTTGCATTCTATTATTTGCAGTCGGTTGACAGCCAAAATTTTTCGTTGGTTGGCCGAATGGCTTAGTACTGATACGGCAGCAGTCGTTGAAGCCGGTCAATGATGCAAGATTCGAAGAGTCGAATGATAATGATGCAGGTGAGTAAACACATTGTTAATAGAGGCCAGCGCTTCTATTATATTCATGCTCGGCTCGCAAACCATGTCCAGCTATCCTCGCTGGACTTGTCATGGTGTCGGTGAGTGAAGTTGTTTCTTGTGGCTGAATATGCCCTTAATAGGTAAAAACGCCATTCTCCGCAAATTGGATTTGGGATTCCTGCAAATGTAAGTCAGTGTAACTGCTTCCATAGCCAAGCAAAAATTCCATGGAAGACCATCGGAATAGCCACGTATACGTGCGCAACGCTGTCCGTGAAATGACATCAGAGTAGCTCCAGGTGACTGGCGAATAGGAATGTTTGAGGCAGTGAAGGTAATCACGCCAGAGTTGTTTGTCTTCGATTGTGGAAGGGGGGATCCATGTACATATATTATTCCAGATGAGTAAATTGTTCTCTGAGTACGAGGCAAGCTAAACCCATTTGTTTAGACCCCATGAAGGTTGCTCCTCCGGAATGGCGGAGTGAGCTCCATTTGGACCAGTGTGTGGGTTTTTCATTTCCTGGAGAAAGGACCAAGCGTTTTGCGGATGGGTCGGCCAGTCCCAGTGGATAAACCTTCTTGTTTTTGCGGATGTACCTGTGGGAATCTCGGGAAAACGGGCAACGGACAAGCGGTGGCTAAACAGTGACAGCAATGAATCAAGAAGAAGGATGGTTCTGGTGCTCCATAGTTTGAAACGTCGTGACGCTGGTAGGGCATTTTGGGTCATATTAGGTGAGGTGCTAGATGCAACCGACCCGTGTGCAGATAGAAGATACGTGAATGCTTCTCCTTGACATGAGGCTATATGCAGTACTCCGCGCTTTCGTGGTTTGGGCCAAAGTTGATCAAACATAAAGAAAGAAAGAAACATTTTATTCGCGACTATGCGAGGCACGCCCATGGAGGCATGATCACGTATGTGAAACTGTACAGCCATTTCATGGCAACTGCAACAGTGGCAGTAGAAAACTGTTCATATGTCCATGATTAGTGGAAATGCAAAGCCATAATTTGGCTGTTCTGAGATCGAGACCCGTTCGTTAGGACATAATCGGTCTGCCATATATTGCAGTCATACCTTGGCTAATAGTAAATGGAACTTCCTGAATGATCCATTGGAAGATAATTGAAGAGCACGCTCGAAAGATATGACAATATAGTGAGTTCGTGCATAAGTAACGAAAAGGTCACAGGTTATGTCGTAGAAAGTAAAGAGAGGCTAGCATAGGCGTGGAAGGAAGAGACAACACTCTATGCAGCTGTAGAAGTTCCAGTGTAACGAACCAAGCTAGGATGGGGACGCTAGTTGACGTGCCAGTGGCGTTACTTATTTGTTTGCCGTTTGTTACAGCAGTGCACGTCTATTCATCCTTTATACCTAGTTTGACTGGGACATTGAAGTAGCTGTTTCATTTATGAAGTCTCCACCGTCACCAGGCTTGCTGCTAAATAATCGATTGCAAGGGTAATACCCCCAGATGCCTCCAAGAAAATATGGTAGGGAAGGTTAAACAACAGTGCGGTATGCAGCAAAGTGCCACATCCGGAAGACGACTAATATGAAGCCTCAGCCTTTGTCCCTCCTATGGGAGTAAGAGCTTAGCGCTGCGTTGAGTGAGTTCATCGACGTTGACTTTGCACTGGCTCGTTAAGCTCTGTGCGCCACTGCTGCTTCAGAAAAGGTGTTGTTTCAGCTCACCTACCTTTTTCTCTTGGAGGGGATAAGCCGAGCGTTTGATATGCGTTAACGGTTTTAACAACTACATACCTGAACCCCAAGCTTGATGAGCTACTACTTCGGTTTTTCCTAAGTGACCAAAAATATAGATGTTTAATCGCTGTTTTATTTCGCAACCGTTCACAACTTGTCAATAAGTGCTACGGTAAGCTCAGCGCGATTTAATATTGTGGCTGCCTGTTGCCAGTATGTGGTACGCGGCTTCTTAAGAACTTTAGAGCTATTCGGCGGATAGGTAGCGGGTGGCTTTACTCAAGCTGTTTACTTAGAGAAATGCCATAAATAAATAAATCACTAATTAATTAAATTGTATATACTCGGTAAAACGACGCACACCGATGATGGCGCGATCACGTATGCATACAAGCATAGCTGCTTTTGAATGGTAAAGCATAGCGTTTTTGTGATAGGTATAACCCAAACGTTCGTAGTTCATACTGGTGAGCATTTGTCGGGTAATAGTCAGACCAAAGAACATGATGGCGCTTGGGCGCATAAAAGTCAGTCATAACTGTTAGGTCATTATACAAGTTCGTCGTGATGTTGCCATGTAGTAGTCCATGAGCACAGGAGCCAAAACAAGGTTTCGGTTAAAGCGGTGTCCATTAAATACTTGCAATGATCGGTGCTATATCAAAGCATTCACCATATCCAGATACTTGGCGAGAGTGAGGGAAGTTACCTTAGTGGACGTGGCTTTGAGTATTTGTGGTGGGTGCTACAGCGTTAGTTTTCGGGGGATCGAATAAATCATTGAATATTAGCAGAGCAGTCTCTTTATCACACCCAATGTGGCGGATAGTCGCGCATCTCTCGGCCGCAAACCATGAAGCCGCTGTTCTATTTGCGCGTCCGTTATTTTTTCCAATAGTGTCAGCTTCTGCTTAAGTGGCTGATAAGAACGCTCTGTTGTTTGACTCAAAAGCGTTTCTCTGAGCAGTTAAGCGAATAACAATATTTAGCTCGATCGCGGATAATATTTTGTTGGTAAGGCGCATACTATATCAAGACAAACAAAAATGGAGTGTCATTAACCAGGGTAGGAGACAGACAGCATGAGCCGCCAACGAATAGCTATCACAAAATGTCTCACCAAATAGATGTTACGATATAGGAAGGAACCAGCTATCGGGAGCAAATTTCGCGATGACGGTAACGTGTTAACATACATGGGTACCAATGGTGGTGTGCTAGACAGATACAAGTAGCAAGAGATAGCACATAAGTGATGTGTGGGATAGGCGAATACGGCTGTCATTTGGCTCCGATGAACCCAACTTGTTGTGAAACAAGTTAAAAGAATGCATGAAAAGTAAGTAAGATCAGGCAGCTACTTGAAATCGCGACTAATGAGAAGAAGCAGGCGAGCGAAAGTGCCCACTAAAGAAGCAACCGGACGATCGGAAGATATAAAACCGGTGAAAAGAGCAACAGCGAAACTTTTCTACGGAGGAATACCTGCAACCTACCTGGCACGTAGAACCTCCGCTGGACATAGACACGTAAACAGCAAAACACAATTACTTTTAACTTCTAATCAACAAGTGCAACGCTTCAGCTTTATTCCCACGACACTATTGAACATACGACCAATACCGTTGTCCACAACCATCTGCGGTGATCCATACTGAGTCAGTGATCAGCCAACGGAAGATATTAGGTCCAGTGTGTAAAGGAATAACTGCGTGATAAATCGATTAGAATAGAGCATTAGCAGTAACACTTGTCTCAAAGAACAATAGATAGTAGTGTTCCAGGACGCCGTGGGTTTTAGCATGCCATGAGTTTTCTCTCTAAACATCCATAAACGTCTGCTTAGATACCTTGCGACGTGCGGGAAGTGCATCGCAAGTAAATAAACTCCCTTTCTTCTGCATCACACGGGCAAGCCTCTCCACCCCACAACATCAATCCTGCTGGGTAAGCTCTCCCTCGTAAAACATATGTAAACCTTCTTTATCAACACAGTACTGAGCATGTTGCTTTGACATGCACACCTTACATTTTTACCTTCCTGTATGTAAGCTAGCTAGGAATTTGCAACAAGTCGTTTCTTGTACAGTTTTGTTTAATCCTAATGATGCGTGCCTCACAACCTTACAAAAATAAACCTTTCTCATTTTAAAAATCTAATACCATAAAATTCCAAAAGCATGAAGTTTGCGCGTTCGTCCTACTACCAACCTAGTGAGATTGGTACTGAGCATAGCAATTTGCAATGGAGCAACCGATAGCAATAAGGGTAGTATCAGCAGACGAACGCCTTGCTAGGCTTCAGCAACAGCAGCTCGCGCAGTTCCTTCTAAGAGAGATGCTGACATGCAAACGCTTCGACTTCCAAAGACAAGGCAAAAGCAGAACAATAAAAAATTCGGGGGCAATTATTTCAACAATCCAAGTATTTTAACATAAGCTTTTATCTGGTGTTACCTTCGTGTCGTGTTTCAAAAGCTGTGGGGCCATGTTCCTTGTCATGTTTAGAGAAAAGATGATGCGCGGCAAGTGCGAACTTTGCTGCGTAGTTTGAAGGTCACATAGCTCCATCTTATTGTCGGATATATTTTGCCAACACACTTAAGTACCTTATCATTCATTGCCAACTTTCAGTGTCTGATTTATATTTTTGGCGGACGTTCCTCACATGTTAACACATGCTACCATGGTTTGAAACTGGTCAAGCACGCCAAGCGTGACTGCATCGCTTACTCGAGTATACTCAATCGCGAATACAGACATTTTAAGCTTATTTCCTTGGCACTGTTTCTTTACAAACTATGACGTCAATTTTGATCTGCCGTCCTAATCAAAAGCGGAAATTCACAGTTGGGTGCACTCCAAGTTGGAGCGAGGCTAAGGCAATGCACGGCAGAAAATAGCTGGGGAATCACAAAGTCTTATTAAGCAGATATATGACTCTAGTGTGGTCGAGCAAACAAATCAGTATGGTGCTGTCAGATCACATCAGCAGGAGCGAAAGGATTCCGCTGCGGTGCGTCTGCAGCGCAGGAAAGGCCGGTACTTGTCATAGTGCACTTTTTGTCTATCTTGATCTACTAAACGTTAAACGTAGGTCCCAATGACGGAGTTTGCAAGCGGCATAACCGGACAAGAAACGTAGGGTCTACCAGTAGACTTAAAAAGTCGCTACAATAGAGGACACAGCACAGCGTTGTTACTTTCCACCAAGCCAACGCGAGATCGCGCAGCCGATATATTACAGTGGATGTCAAAGGCTTTTCTGCCACACTTCAAGTGCCTGATGGCTTCCATACCGTAATCACTTCTATTCGCTAAGGCAACTGCAGTCATCCAGTCGATTCAACCAAATAAGTTACCTTAAACGCATGGAGTATAACTCTGGGATCGGTTGACCAGTTACGCTGGTAACACAGTGCGCACACATCTCAGTCCAGGCGTTGCCACACTTGTCAGCCCGGAATAAAATTATCTGGCAACGCCTGTTTAGCGATAACAGCAGCCCTCGGAAATAAGTCTATATTGTCACAGTGTTTCGTTGTTTTCCCCGTAAGTATCAATTCAGTATTCTAGCAGAAGATTTCCCAACGTTTATTCCAGCATTGCACCGCAGTATTTTAGGAAGGTCTTAGATATTGCACAACACAATTGCTCGATAACATTTGAGAATGGATGAGAGACCTTTGTTGCTTTCAAAACGCCCGATCATGGTTGCCGCCTTAGCTAATATAGCTCAAATATTTGGCGGTCATAAAACTAGTCCATTATTTTGTTTGGGCTGTTCGTATGGTGGTGGTACGGAAGGCTAATGACTAATGAAATGCCAGCAAAGACGTCTGGTAAGCGAATAAAATAGGAACCTGGCCTTTTTAGAGTACCACGGACCTGCCTCAGGCTAAGCAACGTGAGTAGCAGCATCTGCGCGATCTCCTACGAGAAGGTCGCCGTACCCTAGGACGATGGATAAAAGCAAAACTGCAGCCTTCTTAATAAATAAACTGTTTATTCTCGAATATGCGAGGAGTCTGCCTCGGCATGCTCATAGTAATACAAAAAGTGCGGTAATTGTACACAGCCCGTTATGAACGTATTCAGCCACAAGGAACAACTGCACTCATCGCCATTACTGGACAAGTCCGGCGTGGATAGCTGGAAGCGGTATGCGAACCGGACAAGTAAGTAACAGAAACGTCCTCCTCTATTTAAAATGTTTTACTCACCCGCACCAGCATTCGACTCCGCGACTCTTTTGCATCATTGACCGGTTTCAACGACTAATCCAACGATTAATCCAATCCCGCTTAGTCGGCCCCATACTCAATGAATACATTTGGACGTCACTTAGATATATTTATACAGTTCTCCTACGCTGGTGACCAAGGATGCGCCGGAAGGAGACGGGGACACTCCATTTGTTCGGACAAGAGCTTACTGGTCTTACATGTTGCTTTCCATTCCAGACGTTGTACTCGTTTACAATGGAGTTCCGCTGTCATCGGTGTGAACAGCTCTATACTTTGCGCATCCCGAGGGAAAGTAGGTAAGAGTTACAAGTGTACTACTATTCCAAAACCGTGTTCCCACACTGGGCCAGCAGTAGATTGGCTCATAAGAAAAATACACTAAATGTGCTTTTATGTCGTGTAATCCGCTCGGGTAACGGTTGAACAATTTTTGAGGACCGGCACGAAAATGATACACGAGATAAAAGAAATTCTTCGTATCCGGATACGCTGCTTAGATTGCAGATGTTTTCGCTGCACTTCGAGCAACTTCGCGGAGAATTAAACTTTACGGATCGCACACTGCCTGTGCAGATTGTGCCTAATCTATCCCGACCGTTTCACCCTCACGATGCCAAATCTTCGGGGCCATTCACTGAAGCTTCATAAGCCCAGTTCCGATCGCGTTAGGGCTAAAGATCTTTCATCTTGTAGAGTCGTAAATTCGAGGGATGCACTATCCAAGGATGTGACACTAGCTCCAAAGGTGAGGAATTATGAACATCGACTCGATTCCCTTGGTTGGTAATACCAAATGTCCGATTTTGGCTCTTAATGCTTGTCTCTATATCCCTGACGCTAACTCATATTGCTAATAATCCAATGCAGAAAGAGCATAACTATCACGTTTTTATTGACTTACTTCTATTATCCTTTATTCTGATTTAGGTGGCCGGTACAGCTGAAAACGGTAGTGCAGGCCACAGGGGCACTGATTGGTTGACCGTGAGCTGAATCGAATGTATTAATTTAGCGCTCTTCGGGTTCTAATTGAGCCCGCGATTTCTGCCCTGATTCAACAAGGCACTTAATAACTAATACCCATGTGATTTTCCTATTGTGCTCGTCCCAAGTTGAAATCTTATCTGTATAACCGTAACTGAAACGGCCTACGGGTGGAAAATTTGAACACATAGTCGGAGGAAAACTGTAAGCATGTTTTAGACAACTACTCGATGAGAACGCTAAATCCCTGCCCCACAGCAAAATTTGACACATAACGGCAAAAGCAACGAGGTAAAATCCCGGGGGCATACATGGGTTCTAAACTATCTAAAGTTAAATAAATCAATTCAACTAGATTCATTGAACGAAACAAACGACTGAAAAACTGAAAATCACAGCTATTTGCAGGCTGCACAAATAATAGTACTCATCGCTGTTCACATTAAAGTAGATATACTATCAAACAATTTTGAATGACTTGTTTTAATTGATCAGTCTATAATCCAGAAACTTTGAGAACCCGATCAAATGTAAACTAATTTTTCGTGACAGTGGTTGCAGGTTCTGTTGAACGGTAGTGTTTTGGACTTTCTGCGTTTATTGAACAAAATTTAAAAAATATTTTTCGTCACTTTGAAAGTAGGTATAATAAACATGCAATCTGTGAGTTGCAATTTTACACTAAAGCGCATATATAAGCAAACTACACTATGTTCCTTCCAGAAATATAATAATAAGTTTAGAACTTTGTGTATACGTCCCATTTGTATGCCGTTCTCATTATTACACTACTAGGGGCACCACAGCTTGTAACTATCCATCGACAAACTAAAAGTTGTGTAGTAATAACTCACACAAAGTATGAGCTTAATTATTAAACCGGATTGGTGTGCTTTCATGGTTGGCAAATATAAATTAAGTAAATAAACCATTCCTTTGAACCGACGTTGTCTACTTGCTTGATAAATTTGCTTTTTATCTCTAAATTAAAAAGCTTTGCTAATAATAACGTAACATGCGCAATCAGTATCGTAAAATCCGCTGGTTTAGTTGTTCATTGCATCATAGCATACGCCATTACTCAACTATTTTAGCTTAATTCCAGCTAACTGTTTTAAAAAGCGTTTGGGGCTGTAGCGAAAATATTAGTTTGGACAGTAGACGGCTCTTTGTTGACACAGCAATACAAAAACGACATGAATGCATGTTGCTAGATTTGGGAACTAAAAGAGTGCAGCACATGGAACAGTCGCGCCTACTAACCTAAACTAGCACTAAGTAAGATGGTGAGGTTTGACTCAATCTATCGAAGGCAACATGCAGTTCAAAGTTTTGCACAGATCACCTAAGTGATTTACATAATATGTTACATGGTCAAACTAAATAAATCTTCGCAGCACTAAATAGCCACTCCAGTAGGGACTTGTTAGAACTCCAGCGATCTACTTAGGGATTATTCGTCACCGGCCAGTTTTATGCGCCAATGCCATCGGGTCCTAACGGACTCCTATTCGGGTTCTCTCTACGATGTCAAAAGGGAAAAGTTTTTTGGGGAGCCTTTTGTAACTTTCGAGTAGCTAGCAAAGGGGAACATATGTTGCGCCTTGGGTTGAGAAGACAGGATTTAGCAAAACGTCTGACCAAAGAGAAAACAATCAATGACATGTATGTTAAAGGTAAAACTTAAAGCTACATGTACAAACAATGTTGTAGTAAATAAACAATACGAAGCCTTAAATAAATTTTTGATAAGTTTTGTACATTTTAGTAACCTTAATACTGTTAAACATATTCTGAGTGACTTTAAACAATGCGACAACCATCCGACGGTATGTACATGTAAGGTTGAAAGGAAAAGAGCAGCGTAACTGCAGTGCTAAACATAAAAGTGTGTACGTAGAAAAACCTAGGATGCTGTTTTGTGTATTCAAAAGATCTCGTTCTTCCTTGGTCGTTTCAAAACCTTTTAGTATTTTTGTGCCCTCTGTAAGACATTTGTAGCTGTATGAATAAAAAACATGGTAATTGGTAAGGTATGCTTCATGCAAAATAGCACAGGCTAACAAAGTCTGCAAAACAAATAGGTGTTTGACTATACTACCATGTCGACTTATAATACCACCTACAGTGGTAAGTTTATGATTGCTGTAGGTTTTGCCATAGTGAAGTTACTGAACTTGAGTTTTAAAGCTTTCCTTAATGCCATAGACTGTAAAGGTGCATGCTGCACAATAGAGTCAGAGTCGATCAGAAATACTGGCTTGACCCCGTTACTAAATAACCCTTCAGTTGTACCATAGTAGTCGTTGATAAATGTTTTACTTTTGCGTGTGTTTTGGTCTAACCCAGAATAGAGAAGTTAACGCGGCCAACCTACGCTGTTGGGGCAAACGAACACATAGATGTAAGAAGCACTGCGTTTCTTCACCTTGGTAAGTAATCTTTGTGTTTAAGGTTGCACAAGATGAAGCTGTCACAGGTGATATGCTAAGTGAGTTGCGCAGTTATTATAGTCAGAAATATTTATAGCTTTTAGTGGAACGTGTTTAACAAGCAAGCTTGCTGCTCAGCTGAAGACTAACGAAGGAGAAGCTGCATGCAGTTCCGCTTTAGTTTTGCGCTACTGCCCATGTTTCTAGCGGAAGTGCTCTGTGCCAGGGTGCGCTAGACTGGCCACACTAGGTTGCTTTAGGATGTCAGTGGAACTGTTCCATCAGCCCTTTCGTTGCGGATGGTATGCGTTGGTTTGGCTGTGCTGACAACAAAGTACCTTGAGAGTTTTGCAGCATCATTCGTACAATTACGAGACCCGTTCGATGATAACTACACTAAGGCAACCAACTTGAACCACCCAGAGTTGTAGAATGGCACTTGCAACTGCCTCTGATGAGCAGTTGCCTATCGAAATTTCTTGTAGCCAACATGTAAATGTGTTGACCCTAGAATGGAGATACACGAATCCTTTGCATGGTAGCAAAAATCCGGCTAGGTCGACGTGGATGTATACGAAACGAGAAGCAGTAGCAGGATAGACGCTAGGTGGACTTTTGGTGTGTCTGCGCAACTTAGCGAGCAAACCTAAGTGCAAAATTGCGTTTGACGTTACGTCAAACAGTGCAGTTGATTATGGGCTTCTTGAAAGCACGCATGAAGTGATGAGACAGGCTTTGTATTGTATTAAGGACTAGTCAGCAAAATATCGTATAAAATAAGGATTTGTGAAACGCTACAAAAGATACTTTCTCCAAATAAAGGATTAGAACTTTCCGTAGTTTAAATTAATGCCAGCGTCGATGCTTGTCTATACCGAAAACAACTTGTTAACTTGCAGTCAAAACAGCTAGATCAATGTTGGCACACTGACCCAATTTGGTCTGTTAGAATTGTGAGACAACATTTGCGACAGATTTGGAAACAGCTCAGATATGCCATGCGTCTGCCATAACCTGAGAGTAGTTGTCCAGGCGCCTAATTTATCGCAAAACGTATTTGCACGTAGCTCTATTTATAGCCTAGGTCAGAGACTTGTTATCAGTGTAAACAATAAACCACCGACCATGAATATAGTAAAGCTAATGTCTAATACCTAAGTAGGCTGAAAGTAGCTTCTTAAAATGAGTGCGGTAACGCGAATCGTCAAGCTGCAATTGATTCGAAAAGAAACGTAGTGGTATATAATGCGGGTAGAAGGGTTGCCAGAGAAATGCACCAATGACGGTATCTGATGTGACAGTCAAAGGGTGAGGGGTGCGGCGGGGTCTGAGTAGGTAAGAAGCGCTGTGTTGTAGATAGCGGCTTTGGGCTTCTTGAAAGGCAAGTTAGTGCCATAGGAAAATTGCAAAGTAAGTTTTTAGTGTAGAACCATGCAGTCATTAATTGTGCAGTGCTAACAAAGAGATAAAGCGTTAGTAATAGTTGTCAAGGCTCCAGAATCGGCAAAGCCATCTAAAGAAACTAGGAGCAACGTAGTACTGCAGTGTCTGGACTTTGTCTGGTAGAGCTTTAATACCATCGAATGGTACCATGTGGGCAGAGCACTCGATAACTCTTTGGCTTGTTTCGCATTTCTCTTAGTTGTGCTTAACCCATGTTGCGGCAAGCGCTTGGAATGTGCATTAATTTGACAATGTTTATCGTCAGAAGAGCTGGCAATAAGAAAAGCGTTCACGTAGGGTAACTTGGCTTTTATTCTACCGGTTACCGTATGAATAGACCTTGCAAAGTTTGAACAGTTTCGTTAAGGCCAAAAGGCATTTTATGGTAATTTATAAGACTAAATGGTGCAAGAACCACTGTATTGGGTGTATCTACCTATGTCACTGTTTTTATGGCTGGCGCAGGCAAGGTCTGATTTTTACAGATCAAATTTTTACCGAGAACCAAGGGTATGTCATGCATACGCGAGATGGGGTACTTATCTAAAACGACGACTTTGTTAGGTGCCCTGTAATTGCTAATTGGATGCCAGTCACCAGATTTCTTTGGTGCCAGGTACCATGGCTAGGCCCATGTAATACTGAATGTGCGAATTATCTATAGTTGGAACATCTGTGCAAACTCTACCTTAGACGCTTTGAGTTTTTTAGTGCTAGTCTGGTAGGGTGGGTAAATATAGCTGGATCTCTGGTACGGACATGGAATGACACGTTAAATATCACCATGGGCAACTCATTTTGGAAGCAAAGGAACCTAGGATACTGGTTTAAATGGCCTACAAAGGGCTGTCAAACTTGTGGGGGGACATGAATGGGAGAGATTGCGACCACTTAGGCGTCTGTCCTGATAAAACTAAGATGTCTAAGAGTCTAATAGATTCTGCCTTTTAGCATCGACTATACGGTCGAAATCTAGAATAAAGTCGATGCCCATGATAGCAAAAGGCACGGCTGCTACTGTGAAAGTTAGGCAAAAGGTCTACCGGAGGCCTTGACTGAGCGTCAGCAACTTCACTCCACAAGTTGCGATTAACGTGCTTTTGGCTGCACGGAGTCTGGTCGGTGATGGTGAGACCACCTTATCTGGGCCACAGGGAATAACGCTGACTTCTGCATAACTGTTCACTAGGAACTCGGTACCGGAAGTAGAATCTTTAACGTAGATGAGGTGACTTTGGTTTTGCTTGTTTGCCTCCGTCACGTTTACGAGTCGGCCGAGAAGTTGCTCAACCTCCGGGCGGAGGTGCATGGCTTAACGTATTTACGAGTTGCACAACCAAAGCTTTGGTGATGCCAACAGTAAGTTTACTTGTTTATTTACTTGGATCGCCTTGAGTAGAATTTTAACACACTGGCTGTTCATAGCGAGCTGCTGGACTTAGTAACTAAGTGTCCCAACGTATGGCAGCAGTGTTTCCGTCGTTGATTGTAAGCAAGCGACGATAGTGCCCTAGGGCATATTTACCTAGCTGGCATCGACTTGTGGCTGGGATCGTGCGATCACTCTAACTATGGAACTGGCTAGTTTGGTAAACGATACGGTGCTCACGATTGTCAGAATCGCTTGCATGTTCTTCTATACTCCTTATACTATAATTAGACGTAGATTCGCGTCCATGTTTGATAGACCAAGTAGCTGTTGCATCTCACATAGAAGCACTGACAGCCATTTGTTGCCAAACTACAAATCCTTAGCAATCAGTTTCAGGCATTTACCAGGGTGTGTGATACGCTTCATCATGGTCTCTTTGAAGGCCTCATAGCGATTTTCTGTCTGAGTAATTATGACGTTTCGAATCTGCATGGATGTCATCTTGAGGAGCTGGGACGTAAGCTTACTGTACCGCGCGTTGTTTGTAGTGATTATATGGTTGTAAAATTTACCTCCTAAGAGACTAAACCAGAAAAGGCATTCATCTGTTTAATGGTTGGGACAGAGAGAAATAAAATGATCACCTCGTTTGATACTTCCGCATAGTCTACAGCATCCAGGGTTAAAAGATAACTACCACGAATTGCTACTGTAAGCAAAAATAAACCAGAAAATGTGAAAAATAAATCAACCGAGCTCACCGGAGAAGAAGTCGAAATATCCAACGTTAAGGATTTTCAAACTCTGGGTCTCCAGTTTAGCGGGTACCCCAACAACAATTCTGGAAGGCAGATCAAATGTCAAGGAAGCTTTTCTCTTGTACAGTTAAAGGTTTTCTGTTAACCTAGCTATAAAAAACGACATTGTTGACGCTGCTTGCTTGGGAGAACAAAAAGTCCCGCACACAAGTGTGGGTGCGTGTTGCAACTTAAACGAGCTTTAAGCAAAGACGGTGCTCGCTCAATGTAATCGAACTCAACAATCAGCTCAACAATACAAACCAGTCGCTTAAGTGTATAGTGGAATAATAAATGTTTTGAACTTCTACGCTAGCAAATCGGGAAATGTCCAGTCCGCTACAGCTCATCAAAACACAAATAAACTAAACTCTATGCGAATATATACATTATTTACGGGTTTAAACATGATTGTGCTGTTTATACTCAGCTTCACTTACCACAGGACTATGGTTTTGTTCATTGGAAGTGATCGTTTTGCGGGTGGATGATGACATCAAGACGCCTGTGGTGTGTAAACCTGTATCGGTATCAGCATATGTAGTACTGTGCAATCAAAAAGTGCGCTGTTAGATACTGCCTCACACGAAGCCTAGCGGATGATAAATCGGGCTTTAATTGATTGATGGTAACAACTTCGTGTCTGCAGCCGCGCTCAACTAAAAGATCTTGGTCATACCAATATATGTTGACTGCAAAGATCATCAAATAACAGTTACGCGAAGTAGAATGTGCTGGACAAAAACAATCTGCCGGTCAAGTACACTGATATCGTCTGAAAGTGGACGCAGATCACACACCCGCTGTGCCAATCCATTAGCACAACCTCCGTAGTCAGACGAAGAGTGGTCGGTACTGGTGTTACCGGCTGTCCAGGCAAACCCTACGTGGATACCATTTAACCAACTTTGGACCTAACAGTGCTGTTTAGGTCCATGAGGACAAGAGGTAAAGTTTGTGTTTGCTTGTAGCGTATTTATAGTTGGTTTTGCAATAGCGCGTGCCTACCGTTATCATTTGGATCATATGCCGTTGTATAAACGTAGCGAAAGTCAAAATTATTAAATGAAGTAAGAATGTGCACGTAAA
Source organism: Dicrocoelium dendriticum (assembly GCA_944474145.2). NCBI lineage: Eukaryota > Metazoa > Platyhelminthes > Trematoda > Plagiorchiida > Dicrocoeliidae > Dicrocoelium > Dicrocoelium dendriticum. Next base: position 73,370,366 of record OX104070.1, on the reverse strand, counting down.
CTTTGACCACTGAACCCTGGTTGCTATAACAAGGTGGTCATACTGTGCTACCCATAAATCTAAAACACTTTAGATATTGTTTCCAAAGCGCATTCCGAAGCGAGAATGGATCTTGGCCATCAACATTGTCGGCCGATACAAAACATTAAATATACCCAGCCTAGTTACAAAGCGGTAGAGTGCCTACCAGTTCGATGTGCACGTAATGTAAGAGTAAGCTTGGCACTATAAATTGACCTAATAAACTGTTTATATGCTTTTGATCTATCACACGTTTAAATGGTGGACAATCAGCTATTAAATTAGAAAAATAGCTTTTGACGTTGCATCAAACCAATTGTACGATTACAAACTTAATCGCTGCACCAACGCTTGAGTGTGACAAATAATGCAGAGTATCCAAAACGGTATTCCAAAATTTAAGTTTCAGGATTAGGTGCAGCATGCCTAGCGATGTGTCGCAAAGGACGATTTCTTTCAATCATGTAAGCGGAACAACTCATAAATTTAGTGAGAAACAGCCTTGTAGTAGATCTACCTCTGTCACGTTGCATATCAGGCAGACGTACCGTTTAAAATCAGACAATCATTAACGGTTTGTTAAGCTTCGGTCATGACAGACAACTCGATTGTTTACTCGGCGATGTTAATTTCAGAGACGCAAGAAGTGGCGTTAGCCATAAGGTCATTTTAACCATGAACGTGACCTATGTAGGACTAGTTAATACTAGTCCGAGACTATGCGCGAAATTAAGCGCGGATATCAGAAGGCAATCGGAGTCGGACACAGCGGACTGTATTCGATGGGCTACAAGAAGAGGCGGACGGATGAAGCGAGACAAGAGCGAACACGTGAGCGCGGGAACTTACAAGGTGGTCCAGTGTCGAGCCGGTTGTAAGGACGATTAAAACAAGCAGGAATAAGGTACAATCGGTCAACAAATAAATTGTACATGAAAGATAAGAGTCATCTTTTTGGGCGCTACAGAGCTTCCCCCCTTAGCAGGCTGAACATACATTGGAACATTGGAACCTTGTATTTAATGGGAATAAAAGCTCGAGCTTTACATGACCCATAGGGTAAAGAGTTCGGGTCGGGTCTAATGAAAGGCCAAGCAACCTTATAGCGGGTTGGACTCGCGTGTTAGCCGTATCTTCATCGGGCTTAGGTGGCATTTAAACAGAATGCACGCCGGCTCAAAGCGAGACATCCCACCACGCCCTCCAAAACGGCTTTGGAAAGGAAGTAGGTGGAAGAAAAAAGGAAAGAAATTCCATCCAGTAGAATGTAGTTAAATTAGGGAATATCGCTTGGATGCTTGGATGCGGGAAAGTGCATCGGCGACGGCGTTGTGCACACCTGAGACATGCCGTATATCGGTCGTAAACTGAGCGATATAGTCAAGGTGACGCGACTCTCTAGGATAGTATCGGCCGGTAGTCGCGCCGAGCACGTGAGTCAGGGGTTTGTGGTCGGTGAAAACGGCAAAGGAGCGACCTTCTAAGACGTGTCGAAAGTGACGTATTGCTAGATACACGGCTAGTAGTTCTCTACCGAACGTGCTGTAGTGAGATTCAGTAGGTTATAGGCGTTTGGAGAAAAACGCTAAGGGTTACCACGTGTCGGCTACGCGTTGCTGCAAATCATCGCCGACTGCCAATTTCGAGGCGTCAGTACTGAGGGACAGTGTGGCGGCCGGATCGTAATGCGCTATAGAAGCTATTTTAGCCATAGCCACTTTCAGCGACTTAAAAGCATTGCGTGCTGCGGTAGGAAATTCAAATTTCTTGAGTTTCCCTCGGAGAAGATCGGTGATGGGTTGCAGCAGCGAGGCGCAGTTGGGTAGGAACCGTCGGTAAAAGTGGACAAGCCTATCAAAACGCCTAGGCTGTTTGAAAGAATGAGGCTCGGAATAGTCGATGATGGCTTGAATTTTATCCTGCAGTGCCACGACGCCTGCAGAGGAGATACGATGGCCGAGGAAGTTGACTGAATCGACACCAAACGAACACTTTTCTGCGTTGATCGTCACCCCGTGTTGAGATAAGCAATCAAAAAGTGTTCGTAGGTGGCGCATATGCTCTTCTCGTGAAGAGCTTGCGATTAAAATGTCATCGAGATACGCGTAAGCGAAGTCCAAGCTGCAACAAACTTGGTGGATGAAGCGCTGAAAAGTTTGCGTGGCATTCTTTAGACCAAATGGCATGCGCAGAAACTCGAACAAACCAAATGGAGTCGTCACGGCAGTTTAGTGATGTCCGCTTCGGCTACCGGAATTTGGTTGTATGCGCGTACCAAGTCGATTTTGGTGAAGATATTTTTACCCGCCAGACTGGCAGTGAGATCCACTATGTGGGGGATCGGGTAGCGATCAGGCGTGGTAACCGTATATAAGGTTCGATAGTCGCCGCAAGGACGCCAGTCCCCCAAGACCTTCTTCGGTACCATGTGCAGAGGTGACGCCCATGAGCTGTTAGACGGTCTAACGAGACCCAGCTGAAACATGTCGTCGCATTCAGCTCGTGCTGCACTAGTTTGTCAGGAGCAAGCCGTCCTGGTTGTACGCTAACTGGCTGACTACGCGTGACTATGTGATGAGCGACTTCTGTCGTGACTGGCGGAAGCTCTACAGCTGGTCGTACCAGTCGAGGGTATTCGGACAGTAGGTTCGCATAATCTGTTGGTACCTCGGCGATTCGAAAAACGGGACTGTTTATCGGGGCGTCCGTAAGAACGCCTTCAACCCCTAGTTTAGTACGATCGTCTGAAAGTCTGTGAAGACCAGCATCAATAGGCAAGCCAAAATATCGGAGGAAGTCGATACCGATAATTGCGAAGGGGACAGACGCAACCATGAAAACCCACTGAAGATCTCGGCGAAGATTGAGGTCCAGGTTCATCATGCGCTGACCGATTGAAGCTATCGGAGAACCGTTGGCCGCACGCAAATTGTACGTAGGCTCTGAGTGCTTGTCGTTATCGGTCGCTGGGATGACGCTGACTTCCGCTCCTGTGTCGATGAGGAACGTGCTGGAAGAACGTCGATCCTTAACATAAAACAGTCGGGTTGCTTGGTTATTGACGGATACGTTGATCGTGCTAGTATGCGGGCTATTCGCTTTCCCTGAAGCAGCTGGGTCGTACCTAATACAGGGAGCCTGACAACGTCTAGCTCTTCCACCGTACTGGTGGTGATACCAACATACTTCTTCGACGGGTTTGACATTATCTGACTGAGAACGTGCAGGGAAAATGTTGCGCTTTCGTGCCGAACGAGACGTACTCGGTGCAGGCACAGACGAGCCGCAATGAACGGTAGCCAAAACGTGGTCAGCATTTGACTGTGGCACAAGCCGCTTCGAAGCTTTCATCGCTGCTATCCTGCTGCGAACTAGCGCAATTTCCACGTCTTTAGGGTCAGATGTGTCTGACTACTGGGAGAAAACAGAAGATTCGGTTTTCATCGGTGAGAATACGTCACCGGAGCTAGTGGTCGTCTGCTGCGGAAAACGTTCGAACGCAGCGTCTGCCTTGGTAACTAATTCTTTCATTGGTATATCTATAAACATGGACAGCAATACCGGCAATGGCTCTGGGAGACGTGCAAACCACAGCTCCTTTATCCCTTCTTCGCTCAAGAATAAGGGACCAGCGATGCGCTGAAGTTCGCGGAGCAACGCCGACGGTTTGCGATCTCCAAGCTTGAGACCATTGGGCTTTTCAACTCGAGCTCGTGCGCTGGGCTGTAACTCTTTTAAAATCGCTTGCTTCATTGTTTCATGCCTTGCCTCATTCGATGGGTAGAGTAGAATGTCAACAACCAGCGTCACAACCGACGAAGGGAGGCGTGGGACGAGCTGATTGTATCTAGGACGGTCCGCCGTAATGCCCTTATTTTCCTGTTCGATCTCGAATATCTTAAACCAAGCCTCTGGGATGTGTTGCATGAAACTTGGAACAGCGAAAGTAAGCATGGTTACGCTGTGAAACGACTCAGATGCCACTCTCGAAATGTGAGTCGAAAAGATAAAGGATGAACAAAAGTAGGATCAAAGTACCAAAATTAAGCAAGAAGCAAAGGAATAAAGGTATATAAACGAGAAAAAGGAACGAACTCACCAAAAACTACAAACGAGGAAAAAAGTTAAATTTGCGTGTGCGAATCGGCGTCACCAATTTGTACGACAAATTAGTACTAGTCCGAGAAGGTGCGCGAAAGTAAGCTCGGCTATCAGAAGGCAATGGGAGTCGGGCACAGCGAACTGTATTCCATGGGCTACAATAAGAATTGGACGGATGAAGCGAGGAGAGAGCGAGCACGTGAGCGCGGGAACTTACAAGCCTATCGAGTCACGAGCCGTTTGTAAGGAAGATTAAAACAAGTAGAGGTAACGTACTATCGCCCAACAATTAAATTGTGCATGACAGATAGCAGTTATCTTTTAGTTCGCTGCAATATATATATCATTCCTCTGCGTCCGCAAATTTATATCACAAAAGCCGTTAAAATGAAGGATAACTTTCTTCCTACGCAACATAGCAATCCGGAAATATATTCCATCCACCATTTAACAGGTATCATGCATACAGCATGCGTTAGTATAGAGACTTACACAGCAACATTATTTAACCTGAATAATTGTTGCTTATGATCTTATCAATCTCCTATATTATATACAATAACCCATAGATGCCTACATACATAGGCATTTTAGTGCAATATACATATCTATATACATTTCCATTTACGTTCATATATATACATATATATGTATTATACATACGTATATATATATATGTCCGTATAACACATATATATATCGCTTTCCACCGCACTTCCCATGCTTACACACACACACACTCCATTATCTATCCATTAGCAAGAATTTTAGTCATCATGTCGATTATACGGTGAAAACAGCCGTATGTAAGCTCCACTAAAAAGCAATCCCCACTTAAATAAGCCAGCTGCTGAACACGGATTCTCCTGTCTTGGACAATTTACCATACATTCTCCCACTTACTTCTTTTTTCCGATACATACCGCGGCCTTCCATAAACCATCTATTATATTCCGTTTCCTTTTTAACAACTTACTTACTGTTATATTTCAACTTTTCCACTTTTATTCCACTTTACAATTAGGCGGGGTACAGATCAGTTTTTGGATTTTTGGAGATACTGACCTCTTTACAAACACGTTGCGCTAGAATTTTACCCAATAAAACCCTTACTTTTAGAGAACTCAGAAACCGGTTGTCCTGATGAACAACATCCCGCATTCAAAATCGCGCCAGTGGCTGATACGACGGTCCCCTAACTGAGGTATAACACCACCCACCTTCGACTAGCACTGCTAGTGGCTAACCTGTATAAAACTTTAAACCGTAGGCAGCATATTAAACTTGACGATATATGCAAACCATTATTTAGGGCACAAAACATCAATAAGAAATCCCAGAAAGTTAGGGAAGTTCTCATCACCAATTTTCCCTTGAGTATACATGCCTTTTTAAAGTTTTTTCTGCTACTTTACTACAGCAACAACTTTTCCTTCATTAACTGCAGTGGAAAGAGCCTTAAAATCAAGTATTTGGTTTTCTCCTGACAACTTTTACCGATAACAACATAAACTATTGTATAACAATGACCGTGTTGTACCCAGGCATGGCGGCCAGAAAGTCAATTTCGCGCTACCTATTGATTCGACCTTCCCAGCAAACATCTTCAACAAATTCAAATTTACGGGGCAGATGTGTTGGAAATAAAAGCTAGAGCAAAAGTGTTAGTGTGGGAGGATGACTAAGCAAGCCATATAACGTAAGTTGAAGAGAGAACATGCAATGTTGCTATGGTTAAATAAAAGAACAAATATTAGAACTAAGGATGTCAGTTCGGAGGAAGGATATAGGTGGACAACATGGCCACACCAGCACCCGGCATATTTTCTTTAGAATCCAAGTACTGAACAGGTTACCTTATTCTTTTCATAGGTCTAGCCCGGCGTAGCAACTTCACTGGCTCCCATACATGTTGGAACTATGAGCTTTACCCCAGTCGACCGATCACGCAAGCTACATTTTAGTCGCATATTCCACTACTTACTATGTTCTTCTTGTTCCCACACCACATTTAACTGTTAACAACGCCTTATTCTTCCACTTTCCACACAGGACAACTGCTGCCTTTGCTAGGCCAATTCGAACAGCAAAGAATTGTCCACCTTTGTGACAACACAAGGCGCACAGTTCCTTTACCTGGACATGAGCGGAAAATTATCACCTCCTTTACAACTTACCAACCGGACAACTCATTCGATATCTTGCACTGATACAATTCTTCCCCGGTTTGAACCACTGAGTTCAATTTACCTAACACTGCCACTTCCACATATCTCTTGACTGGAGGAGTTTCGACTTCGGAAGGCACATTCTCCTGCTGATACAAATCTTGGGCAATCGGCCATTCTAAGCTCTTCAATCCGCTTTGACCGCTCAAATGGCCGTGGTTTCCCATATTTCTAATCAATTTCACTACATACCCAAGGGGCTGTGACTCTTTCTTCGGAACCTATCCTGTCCTCCAAGACTTCAACATATTTCAAGGTCTATCCTTCGGTGCCTTCACGGGGTTCTGGAGATGATCAACACATCATATCCAGAAAGAATGTTTAGTTCCTGACCTACCGAGCTGGCACAGGACAGGACCCAGGCACGCATCAGTCAGCAGAAAAATTGGACGCAACTTGACTGCGAATAACGAAGCAAAAAACGTTCAATGATAAACATAGCCAGTTATAAATTGCCATTCAATGGATTGGCGGCAGTGTTTCACGACGTGGTGGGTTTTCGCCTGGTAAACGTTCTCCCTATAAAAAGCCACAAATGCCCGTTTAACAACACTGTAACGTGGCGAATGTGACTCGCCACCGAATAAAGTCACAGCCCATAACTTCACACTGGCAGATCAATTCGCGTCATCATTTTGGCGTGCTCTTCAATTATCTTCCTTTGGATCATTCAGGATCCTCAATCTATTATTTTTCGAGGTATGACCGCAATATATGGCAGAGCGATTATGTCCAACCAAATGGGTCCCGATTCACTACAACCAAATCTTTGATTCGCATGTTCAGCATTGCACAGTTCCAAGCATGGACATAAGAACAATTTTCTACTGTCACTACAGTTGCCATAAAATGTCTGTACAACTGTACATACCTGATCATGCCTCAACTGGCGTGCCTCGCATAGTCGAGAAGAAAATATTTATCTATTTATTTTTTTAATTGTCTCTCGCATTCAACCGATATCGAGTATCGTATATGAGTGCAAAATAACAGATCTGCTGTATAACAACTTCGGTTATTTCATTGCTTTTAAACACCACAAAGTCACCAAAAATGTTGGAGTTTTACATTAAGCTAGTCCTGTTCAATTCCCTTGGCAGATTGAGCAGTCCATTTTTCTTTTCCTCGTTCTAAAGGACACCATTATCTGCACAGAACACCTTTGAGGACATACCGGTGACGCTCACATGAACACAGAATAGACCCAGAACAATGAAATCCGCAACACTTAGCAATTCTGACACAGTAAAGGAATCCGAAAACTAAACAAATCAATACAAGTTACCTGTCGTCCCATATTACCAGCTCCAATCACTTGCGGTCGACTCCGGAGAAGGCAACCGCGAGAACAGTCAGTCTGCTGCAACATTGTCAATGTCATATCACCCGTCGGCAGTGTCCCAGGACATGGTGGGTTTCCCCCTGGCAAGCCTTCTCTCTATAAACAGTCACAAATGGCTGTTTTACAACGCTGCGACTTGACGGATGCGACGACATTCACTTAGGTCACTGCCCCAAACACGCATTGGCAAGTTGACAGACACTCGCATTTACAGATTCCATTTCACTGGCACGAAAGCTAACCAACTACAGTGAGGCCCCTGTCACACTGGCTGGCTGGAGCACCAGAAACTCCATCACCACTTTCCTTATCTTGGCCGCCCGTGTGTCATTTATCTTTTAGCTGGCTCCAAAGCCTACCATGCGTTATGCGTAATGGCGGATGAACGAGCAGCTCCCACTGGTTTTTGTCACTATTCTACTCCTGCTTTACCTTATCGCTCTTTGCTTAGGGTGCTAGAACAGCTCTTGGCAGGAAAACCACAAAAGAAATAGTCGGTGTGACCTTAGAGTACCAGTTAACATTGCCATCTGGATGAAAACCGCCGGTACTATTTCGGAACTTAAAAATAGAGAGAAATTTATCGAAATTTATCAAAGAGCTGCACGATAGTGTGCATCTGCACATGAGACATAACAATACCACAAGTATGAGCAAGCTCAACCACCAGAAGTGGAGTTGTTAAAGCCCAACCAATGTAGACCAAAAAGAATTTCACTCCCAAATGCAATTAGTTAACTTTTACTAAACTTTCCATGCTCATTTCTTTATTCTTGGTGACAGGCTCCTATAGCTCACTGATGTTAGAGACAGAGCCTCATGAATATAGAAAATCGGCTCTAAGGGATAAATCTTGTGATGTTTAGCTAAGTAATGTGTGCATTTTGCGGGCCGAAATCTGTCAACGGATCTGAAAGATCCCCTGGGTTACTCAGGTAAACCTGGCTCATGCAGCCTTGTTGTAAGCTTTAGAAAAGCGTAGAGGCTTAAAAAATGCTAAACTCTATTTTACTGGTTGTTTATGTGGCTCAGTATCCCCTTAAATCGGTACGCTGTGGCCTTCTAACCGTGAGTTAATTACAAGCTCCCCTGAATCCCCATGTAGATGTAATATTCCTTGCTGGATTTCTAGCGTTTTCGCACAAGATCACCCCTTATTTGCATATATTTGTCATGTATGCCTGCAAGGTTTACTTTTCGGCCACCTGCGCAGTCCGTAGTTGTCGCAGGGTATTAAGGGCTAATTAGAGCATTTCTGGATAGCCATGCCTAGCTAGAACATACGCCGCTTTCCTACTATTTATATTTTCTTTCCGTTTTTCTGCTATCTGCTTGCAAAGCAGAAAGCCAATTTTAGCGTAAAATAAAATTAGCTTTATTCGTGGACCATCATTTAATTGCAAATAACTCGCAAACTGCTGCACGTATTGTGTTGCTTTTACATTCAACGTCTTCAAGCGCTAAAGCTGGCCCAGACCAGTATAATTTTGTGCTACGTTAAGTGGTATTCTAACTATAGAAAGGCTTTTTCTTTTATCTGAGATTAACTCAGGTTGAAATTTCGCGCCGGAGAGCAATATCAGTGTAAGAAAAGTAGGGCTATATTTTTTGTTAATTGGTATTTTTCTACTGAAGCACACAGATTTATTTTCTCTCTTAACAAATTCTTTCTATTTTTGTCTGCTTTAATCGGAATTGTTTTTAACTTTTCGTATGCCTTATGATCCCTTCACTCATTTCTTCCATGTGCGCAACAACAATTGGGGCAACTGAGTGGCCAGTTACTGTGCGATCAATTTAAAGTGAACTTGTGGGGAATTGGATTCTGTTCCAAGGAGAGAAGGCACAACTACACCTCCGCGAAGTTCTCACAATAAAAGAACAAGGAGCTCAATATCGCCCGAAGGAACCAGAAAAATGTCCAGGTGGGTGCCTGCGACCCAGTAGCTGTATACCAAACAGTGCCAATGCATTCGTAATTGCTAATGATGAATAGATACTTATATTTTGCCTGCTTCCATGCAAGAGCATCGGAATAATGTAAGCATTGAACTGAACCCTTTAGGGTGCAGCCTCTAGCAGGTTTAGAAATATACCTATTTATTTATTTATAACTTCACAAAATCTTTCAGTATATATGTTCTCATACGACTACGCCTATATATTTGATCCGTGACGTGCCACTATTCTTAAAATATTTTCGCAGCTTTTTTCCTCATGATTCACTCACTTGACCCGCACTGTGTACGCAACCTCCTCAGACTAGTTCCTCAGCAACCCACTCCACTTTAAGGATCTACTCATTGTCACTTCATCTTGCATTCTGTGAGGATAGACTTCGTTCTATCTTTGGGCCATGTGTACGTACACTATTGACTACGTCTGTACCAATCCGGCTCTTGGTCCTGCTAATCATGCCACCAGGTACAAGATTACACTATGCTGATCATGCCCAAAAGGCCCTCGCTCTGTCAAGAATAAAATATTTATTTATCTATTTAACTGCTGGTGGTCCTACGCAAACTGGTGCGAAGCTAAAGAGTCAAATGTAGGTCCTTGTCGCTGCGCAGATAGTTGATGACTACAAAGAAATAAAAGACAGTGTTGAAGATATAAGAGAGGAAATGCGACGGGGCAAGGAATACAAAGCGCGGTGAAGGGGAACCATGTAGTATTGTTCAGGTTAAAGAGATGAACTTTAGGAGCGATAATGATGTCTGCTTGGGGAGGGATATAGGTGGGCGAAATAGCCAAATTCGTTTAGTCCTACACACAAAGATGTGGAACTACAGTGTCAACTTTTGGTCGGTTTTGCCACGGAGGTCATTTGTGCTACTAGAAAATAAAGGCCAGAGTTAAAGCGATAAGAGAAGAAAGGGAACTAAGCAAGTGATGCAAAGAGATATGAAAAATGCTAATCAATATTGTTGGATTAAAAGTAGAACAACACATGCCGAAAGATGTCTGCTTGGTGATGGATACGCGTGGGCTACATTGCGAAGTATATTTGGTCCTTCGCTCATAACTGTGTAGCTACACTAGCAAAGGTTAGAGGATAGAACAGCGCAGTTGGGTGTTGCGTGATTTGAAATAATAGCTATGGTCAAACGGGCAATTAAGAGCGTCTGACTACGTAAGCAGTATAAAGCAAGATGAAGAGAGAATGTGCTAGGTTGTTATGGTTAAACAGAGAAAACTTTTAGAGATAACCATACCAGCCTGGGTGAAGGACTTAGGTGGGCAGCATAGCCAAACGCTTGAGGTCCTTCATACTATATTGCGGAGCTACAGTTTTAAAGATAAGTTGATGCAACAACGCGGGTAGGTGGTGCGTACTAACAAATGAATGCCAGAGCCAAAGGGAGAAGCGAATGTGTAGGACTAGGCAAGGGCTGCAAAGCGAGATGGAGGAACTTTACAACGTCATTATGGTTAAACAGGAGTACAGTCATTAACGGTAAGGATGTCTGCTTGGGGGAGAATATGGGTGAGCAGCGTAGCTGAATACTTGCAGTCTTCGCGTGTATGTGAGGAGCTGCAGTGCCAAAGACAAGACAGTAAAGCATCGGAGGTAGTGGGGCATTCGAGAAATTGAAAGTCAGAGCCAAAACGAGAGAAGAAGGAATTGGACTAAGCAAGCGAAACGAAGCAAATTAAAGGGGACTATGCAGTGTCGTTAAGATTGGCTGGGGGAACAGTTATTAGTGCTAGCCATGTCGGCTTATGGGACGGATAACTAGCGCGTCTATCGTGCACTGTATAACCGGGAATTGAGAAGACGGGCAGCCAATGTCAATGGGTAGAACAAACCCAACGTAAGCTAGCTAAACCTTTTATTAAACAAGAAAAGAGCTATCTAATACTAAAAATAGGACACCGGAGAAGTGCCAGTTGGAAAAGGTGTAACTGGGAATCCAGTGCGTGGAATTATGCTTTTCACCTTCCGAGGCGCGTGCTTCAAATGCGATATATTACCTGCTTTTCCACCACGGGAGAACTACCTTCCGGCAGGCAACCAACCTACTTCCCTAATACATAAGACAGTTATAATTTTAAGGTGTTCTAGGATAATCTACACGATCATACGGTAAACCTATAGACCACTACTTAGCACTCCGTTTAGAAGAGAAACCGTGGGTGAACCTTCGATCTACTTTAGTACTTTTCTTTGCGGGCAGGCCTTCTGCTATACTGGGCATTGATACATGATGCAGTGGCTCGGTGATAACCAGGTGGTTGGATCCTAGCAGGTTCTTACCCACTTCCGCCCTAACGGTGCACAAAGCACAACATGGAGAATGTTCGTGAGCGACAAAGGTTCGCATGTTCGTAAACATCAAATGTTCGCCTCGCGCTAGTCATGTACTCCGTTTCAAACGGTAAAGACAAACAGAAACAAGAGCAGTGTCAGTGTTGGCGAGAGCAAAGGCAACAGTGACAGTTGCCGCATGAGCTAGCCAGCAAACGACATGCAAGTAATTTTGTGTCTTCAACAAGTTTCCTTTTTTTCTGGTTTATTGAACGGTTGGCGCTCTTTTTGTGTTTTCAAATCTTATGGCAGTATTTTTAGGCGTTTTCAAATGCTTTTGCCGTTCTGTTTCCTACGGGGTTGGCCAAACGGAAAAGGTAAAGTGCAGTAAAGTACGGTGGACTAAAACTAAAACACTTTCTCTAGCTGGCAAATGAAGGCGCTCACCCTACTTAGTTGACTTAGGCATCTCGATGAATGGCGTCCTTTGGGCGTTCTATGGGTACGTGAAGATTTAGGAATTTCTGTAGATGTACCACATGTTTCGATGGGAAGCGGTGGAGCTAAACTAGGAGGTTTGGATGGAGTGTGCTGCTTAAGGTTAGGGGTTTAGGCAACATGTGCTTATTTTACCATAGGCTGGGTCGATTCGGCGGAAGAACAGCACGAGTAGGTATCAAGCCCATGTTGACGTGAATAAACCTGAGGCGGCCAAGTATAACCGCTTCTCGTTTACCGTTGCGGTCAAAGCTAAACACACGTCCTTTCGTTGCCACACTTTGTACACACTTTTGTATGGTAGCGCAAGTGGTTTGCGTAGACCACCAACAGGGAGGAAAACGAACGGCCTTTGTCGTATGCCAGTAGGAACAAAGGAATTTCGCCATTGTTCTCTCGTGTTGTTAAGCTTGATGTAACGCTTGCTGCCAGTTAGTTGCCCAGCGCACGTGGCTTCATAACGGAGAAAGCTGAGACTCCAGAAAAAGAAGTCAGCAAGCAAGCGTAAAGGTAGGCCATATACTAACTCGGCGCTGAACGTATTAAGCTCAGCCTTTAGGACGGATCGGGTGACAAGAATTACCATAGGCAGAGCTTTAGTTCAACTCAGTGTATTGGCGGCGCAGCGTGAAACCTTCGGACGCCTGTGGTAACGACCTACAATGTCCTTTGCTTGTGGAGAATAGGCGTTAGTATGAATGCGTCGACATTCGATAAACTTGAAGATGGTTAAAAGTCGGTACTTCGAACTGCGGACGGCAGCCGTTAGTCACTGTGGCTGAACAGCCACGTGAAGCGTCCTAGTGCTCATCAAAACCGCGTGTAAAGGGTACTGCAGATACCTTGGGAATAAGGACGGCTTCGGGCCAACGGGTGCAACGGTTTATCATGGTCAAGGTGTAGACCATTCCTTTAGACGGAGCCAAACGTCCAACAAAAGCAAGGTGAATATGGGCAACTGCAGCTGAACCTGGCAGAACGCGACAAAGCTGCGCCGACATATGTCACTGTATCTTGGTTTGCCGGTATGTGTGACAGCTGTTTGCCCAGCGCCTAAGATCTCGTCTCATTTCGGGCCAAACCTACCGCTTGG
>OX104070.1:73300986-73356336 GCA_944474145.2 Dicrocoelium dendriticum | reverse complement strand
GGGAAAGAAGCAATTTGAATTGAAAGTAACTATATGGCAAGGCAGTTAGCATGCCGAGCAAAGATCTGAAGGAGAAAAGAGTGTTGGGACTGCAGGATCTAAGTCGTTAACGTCGCTGATGTCTGGAAGCCGTCAGAAAGCAGTAGATTGGTCAGACAAGGCCAGCTTACAGCCAGGTCACCAGTCATCCGTTCAACTGAGTGTGCGGTGGCTGTGTGGTTGCATGTCCTAAATGTGAGCAGGTCCTTGTTGCCAGAACTCGACTTCAGAAATGCAGATGCCCAGAAGTTCCGCCACTTTTGGGATGCTGTGTACTCGTTTTATGGCCGGGGAGCAGTACACTGCGTTTTCTGATGCTCTGGGTGTTCCTGGTAGTTTGTTCCATAAGTGCGCATATCTATAGAGGAAGAAGGTTGAACGAATGTTGCGACGTGTCTTAGGGGGAGAGAATGAGTGAGGCTTTTTGCGTATGGGGTAGCCTGTATCACCCTTCGGTTGCAGAAGTTGCCTATGCATGGGGCAGAGGTTTTGAGAAGTTTGTGGAGGAATAAGAGGTTGGTTTTAAGCCTGCGCTGGCAGGCAGGCTCCAGGCCAGGCAGTTTGCAGCATTCTTGATAATTAAGCGTAGATGGGCAAAGAAGGCTCTTAGTGAAAGACCGCTGATCTATCGCGATCCTCAATCTATCAATCTTCCATGAATTGGAGGTAACTATCAAACAGTACTCTAAAAGCGGTCGAGCACATAATTTGTACAGCGTAAGCCGAGACTCAGCTACGCTTACTGACTTCAGTATATACCCAATAATAGATTTGGCTTTAGCAGAGCTGTAGCTTGCTTGTTCGGAAAACGTTAGCTAGCCAGAGTAATGCACACTGAGGTCGCGCACGGTAAAGCCGTTACCTAAAGATGTGTCGTTAAGCAGTAGGGTGTTGTGTGGTTTAGTGCAACGGTAGGAAAGAACATTGGTGAGAAACCTAGCCTCCAAATAGCACACCAATTTTCGAGAGTACGAAGATTGTTCTGAACGCTTGCGAGACCATTTTGTATGCAGCTAGGCTGAACCGAAAATACAACTTATATCATCGGCAAAAACACATGGAATGCCGTATCGGAAGACGCGGAAGACGCCATTAATGAATAATAAAGACAGCAGAGGGTTAAGTACACCACCTTGAAATACTTCGCTGGCTACGGGTGCTCTTTTGGAAGATGCCTCACCTATGTTTACTGTCTGCATCGGCTAGAGTGGTAGGACGAAAACCAAGAAAGTAGATGGCTAGAGACACCGAATGCAGCTAGTTTTGTCAGCAGTTAACTGTGTGGTACCCGGTCAACAGTTATTTTATGTCCAAGAACATAATGCCTAGCGCTTGCCCCCAGTCAGCGGAGTGTGTCACTTAGTTCAAGGATTCAACCTGACATGTTTGGCAAGATTCAGCTGACAGAAACCCGTGTTGGGACCTATTTAGGAGACTGAGCAGCAGTAGGAAATGTAGCCTTCTCTCCTTGAATATCCTTTCCATAACTCTGGACGCAAAGTGTTTGTGGCTTATAGAGCAATATTTGTCGATATTTTAGTGAGAACCTTATTTGTGACGTGGAACGACTATGGGGTGTATCCGTACGGTTGGGTAGCTTCCGCTCGTCATGGGAAGGCTGAAAACCTTGAGAAGAAGGATTAGGATATCCGGGCCTCCGAGTAATAGTAAGGAAGGTGGGACTCCGTCGGGGCCCGAGGTTGTGTATCAGCGGCAGTGAGCGTAGCGCTCGGCCGATATTTTTCAAGTTGAAAGCAATGGTGTCAATGCGATCGTCTTTAAACTTTAAAATCGTATTTGGCAGTAACAAGTTAGTGCTGCTGAAAGCATCATAGAAGTGTGCGTTAATGAACAAGCACGACTCCGCTGCGGCAGTAATAATCCTATTATCGGGAAGCACGAGTGGGTTACTAGGCAAGTCGTTGCGACCACTGCGATGCTTCATAAGCCGTACAAGTGACTTAGAATTGCTCGCAATGCGCAGCGCAGTGCGCGAGGACAAGTCGGACAGCATTTGTCTCTCAAATTCGGCAAATATCGGGTCTCATACTTTCACGCAAAACAACAGTCCTGCTGTATAGCCTATTCAGCCATTCCACTGCATTTAACCGGCACGTTACCCCAAATAATGTATTTATACACTGTACAATTTCCATAACCTAAATAAATCAATATTTATTCTTGGCAATGCGAGGCATGCCCTCGAGGGCCTGATCAAAGAAGTGCAATTATACAGACATGTCATGGCAATTGTAACGGTTACAATCGGAGGTTGTTCAAACATTCTTAGTTGAAACTGTACAAATAGGACAGAAATAAAAATGAAGAAAGCCTATTGCCATGAGTTCGGGCACATGCATGTGGGTACACTGGTTCTGCCGTAAAGTGCAGTAATGATTCAGGCATGGATAGATCCAGAACTAGGACTGATCAATTATAAAAGAGCTGGTGAAGAACACGCTCATTCACGATTACACGATACGCCGGGTTCATGTGAGTGTAGCGTAAAGAACAATGGTGAATGCGCAGTAAACGTCGTGGCGACGAAACATGCAGATAAGAAAGTATCGGGGTGTATCCATCATGGTAGTGTATAGTCATGGTCAGCTTGTAAGTGTGAGCTTATTGGCAGTGACTTAAATCAGTGGCGAGTCATCTCCGCCACGTCACAGTGTTGTTAAACGGACATTTTTGGCTTTTCATATGGAGAACGCTTGTCAAGGAAAAACCCACCACGTCCTGGAACACTGCCATCAACGCACTCGAACGACAAGTCGCAAATGGCAATGCTTCTTATTATCCGATTATTGGTTCTGTTAGTCGCAGTCAGGATAAACCCATAGTTTTCGCTGGCTGATGCATGATGGAGGGAGGCTGTATCATCCATGGGTCATGTCACTTCCTGTGGGAATGGCATGGCTTATACGGTAGGTAATCTATAAATCGAACATGCTGGCATGTTTTGTATTTGTTAGCGGTAGAACCGCGTAATGTCTCTGATGGGTATCAAGTAATATGTTGTTGAACCAAGTATTAGAGAAGTATGGCTAAACGCAACAATTCAGGCCCAAGAAAGCTGCGAGTTGTTCTGAATAGTGAACCGGAAATCCTCCCAGGGTAAGTTCACTTGATTGGGGACACTGACATCCACGAACATTTGGACGGTAATAGCAGTGCGGCAGCTCCAGATGTGGTAAGTGAAAAGAATTTCAGTAGTGCAAAGGGCCGAACCCCTTTGTTCTTGCCCTAGGGAGAGTATTGTGTGTGAAGGAGTTTTGTTAGGATATTTCCAAATTACGTACATAGCACGTGCAGGAAAATCTGTCCTCCGGTTAGATAAAATGACCGTGTTGACAATAAGTGTCAGCAACTCCGCATAAGTTATGTGAAGAAGAGGCGAGCTGAACCCAGTTGTTCAGGCCTTAATATAGTGGCATCCATCAAAGCTAACAGATAAGTGTTTTGTCCATTCGGTGAGTATCAAGGCAGCGTAATGCTTATCTATCCATTTCTAGCTAAGCAATATTGCGCTTCGTTGAAGTGTTGAGGTCAAGGCAGTGGACGTATCCTCGGGTTCTGGCCACCATTTCTGCGGAAATCTCGGGAAAAAGCGGACAACAAACAGAGACAGCCACACAAGCAGGCAACTACGATGCATCCGGAACCCAGAGAAAAAGATCAGTCGCAAAAGTCCTTTCGCTAATAAACCTCATAGTATATGTATCATTATAAACTAAATATCTCGTGTACATGTGTTCCATACAAATTTAGATTAGTCGTACAATGAACAATGACGCGTCAGAGAGCTGCGCGACATTGGGGAGCGAGGTCGATCCAAAGGGTTTGGAGAAGTTGGTGGATTGCAACTAATACGTTTAATTATGTAATGAAGGCAAGTGATGAGGATCAAGGTTAGGAATGAAATAAGCAGTGATAAAGCATGAGCAAATTCAGCAAAGTTCTCGGGGGAAGCAATTCTTTGGGTAGGCAGCACATAGATTATACACGTCTTAGTAGTATGGATGAAGACAGAAAAACGGTCACAAAAGAATAGCTTAAGGCAAAGGACAGTGATGGCCATCCACTTGAAAAGCAATCAGAGACCAAGATAAGGAAAGGACAGAGTAAGATTGAAAAAGGCTTTAAATGAAAGAGTGAAAAAGTCAACGAGGCTTTTGAGGGGCTAAGCAGTCAATTAGGACAGCCGAAATGGGAAATGTAACGTCTCATAAACTTGAGTGAATTCGGAGTGAATCGCCGATCAGGCAAGGCTCGGGTGACAGCGTTTGAGATTGGGACTTACACTGAAGGCAAGAAGAAGCCTAAGAAAATATAAAGTGAAAAAATCCAGCAGGCACTAGAGGTAGGAAAACGTGTAGCTGAGTCTGCAACGACTGTACCGCTGAAGTGTCAGTAACCTAAGAGTAGTTAGAGAAACTGAAAGGTCAAGTGCGACTAAATAATGGTTAGGTAGTGAAGCTGGCCGGCCAAATAAAAAAGAGAAATGAAAACAGAAAGCGAGGTAAGAAAAGGTTAGGGTCGGTTTGAGAAAGGTTTACTGGTAATGAGTGGAGGAGCCCACGAGGCTTACCAGGTGATGTAAAATAGACGTTGAGTCAGCCGAACAAAGGGTTGTAATGTGGAATAACTCTGCGTAAAACTGGAAAACAAGTGGCCGATCTTGCGAGACTAAGTTAGTCGGCGCGTAGGAAAAGCCCGTAAAAACTAAGGCGGATAAAGGTCCGCAACAATAGATGGTGAGCGAGTCAAGCAGAACCTCCGGGAAGGAGAACAAGAGCGTTGAGTCTGCAAAGCGTATACCACTTAAGTCAGAGTAGCATTAAGTAAATAAATAAATAATGAACTTTTACTCTCGACAAGGCGAGGCACACCTTTACAGGCACGATCATGCTTAGCTAACATAGTGTGATCAAAAATGTACAAAAAGTACATGTTTGGCATAACAATGTATGTAAGTGTATGAGTGTATATACGTGTGTAATTTCGTATGAATGTAGCTTGTGTCTTTAAACATGCCGCAGCATTTTTGATGGTTTGTTATCCTCAAGAATGTGAGCCTAAGCGATTGATGTCTGTGAGTTGGACAGCACTTTTCGAATATCCACGGGCCAGTGACTTTATTTTGTGGCGAGTCACATCCACCACAGCGCAGTGTTGTTAAACAGATATTTGTGACTTCTATAGGGAGAACGCTTGCCAGGCGAAAACCCACCAAGTCCTGGAACAATGCCGCCGAAAATTTGCTGGAACGTGTTAAACCCGAACCACCTAGCTGGCACCGCAAGGAGGTTGTTCGGTTAGCCAGCCAGCATTCAGAGAGAAAGATGCGAGTCAGTGGTACTAGATCACCTGAGATCAGTAAGATCGGGCACTCCAATTAAAGAAGAAATGAAAACAGAGTGCGATAATACAAGTTAGGGTCAGGATGGGCAAGGTTTCTTGACAAAAGATGGAAAAAGCCCACGATGCTCTCCACGTAATGTAATCGGGTAGTTAAGTCAGCCGAACCAAGAGAGGTGACTTCTTAGAAGTCTGAATGAATCCGGAGAGTAAGAGGCCGATCGGGTAGGACTGGATTAGTCGGCGCGTTTGGCTAATGACATGTAGTAAAGGTAAGGCAGGAGCCAGCAGTAAATGGTGGGCACGTCTAGCAGGCTCTAGATTTAAGGGAAACATCATGTTTAGAGTGATGGGCGTAAACCGCGTAACTCTCTGTAGCTGGCTGGCCGAACAACCTCCTCGTGGTGCCAGCTGGGTGGTTCGGGTTTACCCCCTTCCAGCAAATAGTTCGGCGGCAGTGTTCCAGGACGTGGTGGGTTTTCGCCTGGCAAACGTTCTCCCTATAAAAACCCACGAAAGTCCGTTTAACAACACTGTCACTTGGCGGTTGTGACTCGCCACTAACTAAAGTCACCCATTGCTTATCCGGACAATCACTTCAAGTCCACAGATATCAAGCATTCATTTAGCACTGGCGACACCTTCAAACACATTCAAGCAAAACGACAGGAAACATTTACCAGTCTCATAAACAAACCTAAACACGCCTACATGCAAACTTACATACGTTCATACATAAACATATGCAACAATCCCATTGTTCAATTGTACACTAACTGATCACATTTTGTACTCTTAACATGATCATGCCTGCGCAGGCGTGCCTTGCTTAGTCGAGAATACACAATTTATTTATTTATTTATTTATTTAGTAGCAGACTGAGGGAAACAGACTAGGCTGGTGAGCCATGATTACGGCAATGCAGTAAAGCCGGACGTCCGATTTAATAGGATTGAAAAGAGAAAGCGAGAGAAGAAAAGGTGAGGGTCGGGGTGGGAATGGTTTATTGGTAAAGAGTGGAAAGGCCCACGAGGCTATCCAAGTAATAAACAGAACCATTAAGTCAGCCGGCCCAAGAGAAGTGATGTCTCACAAGTCCAAAGGAATTCAGAGAATTCGAAGCCGACTGAGCGGTACTGGATTAATCAGCGCTATGGGATAGGACGTAAAATGCAGACAAGATAGAGACTATAACAATGACGAGGGAAAAGTCTAGCCGTCCCTCAAAGTAGGGGTAACAGAGCTAACTTTGCGGAGCCTATACCGTTTAAGTCTCGGTAGCATGGGAGCAGTCAGAGGGAAACAGACTAGTCCAGTGAGCCAGGATCACGGCAGGGCAGTAAAGCTTGTCATCCGCTTAAAAAAGAGGAATGAAAACAGAAAGCGAGGTAAGAAAAGGTTAGGGTCGGGTTGAGAAAGGTTTACTGGTAATGAGTGGAGGAGCCCACGAGGCTTACCAGGTGATGTAAAATAGACGTTGAGTCAGCCGAACAAAGGGTTGTAATGTGGAATACCTCTGCGTAAAACTGGAAACCAAGTGGCCGATCTAGCGAGACTAAGTTAGTTCCGTCCTCTACAACGCGTCGATTTGGAAAGCTTCTCCACTCTTCTACGATCTCTTAACTGGGATGCATTCTTTCTGGCAACAGACACAGATATGGCGACCCAAGAGATATACAACCACATTATGTTCTGTCTTGACGTGGTCGCTCCTAAGCAAAACATGAGGAAGCTTACGAAACCGAAGGGTGTGGCGGATACACATAGAGTCCTCAATAAACTGAGAAAAATGCGCTCCAACTACAACAAGACAAAGGATTTCCACATAATAATGCGCATGAACGACACACTAACAAGGTGGAGAAACCTGCAAGCCACGTTTGCCACATCAGCGGAACACGCTGCACTCAGCAGTAACAACAAGGTTAAAACACTCACCCAACTGATGAAACGCAGAGCAAACAACAGAGCTCCAACAATTGCCTCATTATCACTTCCTAATGGCAATCTAATGACGGACCCCGCCCAACTCTGTGATTATATCAACAAGCACTTTTGCAACTCTTTTTCGGTCCCTGATTCGGAAACTTCGCTTACAGCACCCCTGCTCACCGATGATAGACTGACCATCGTCGAATTTAACCTACGCGCAATCGTGCGAGAAATTCGTGCACTCAAAATGTCCCAATACCCCGGTCCTGATGGCGTTCCATCCGTAGTGCTAATACTAGGAGGTCCGGACATTCCAGTTCTCCTCCTTAATCTATTTACACTATCCATGACAACCCATACCTTCCCCGCTGCTTGGAAGCATGCTGTAGTCCTACCACGACATAAACGAGGATCCCGTCTCGACATTGACAATTATCGGCCTATCAGCCACACACCCATTGCATCAAGAGTTATGGAGAGACTGGTGAAAGCAGAAATCCTTAACTTTCTTTTGCCTCGCAATCTCATTAATAGATCTCAACACGGGTTCCTGCCCTCGAAATCCTGCCAGACTTGTATGTTTGAGCTTTTAAACCACGTCACTGACACGATAAATATAGGGCATAAAGTGGTCATCATCTTCCTCGACATGAAAAAAGCATTCGACCGCGTTCCACACCTGAAACTACTGACCAAACTCGCCTCTTTTGGCATCGCCGGGAAGCTGCTCTCCTGGTTCGCATCCTACCTATCAAATCGAACACAATCGGTGAGCCTGGGCGGCACGCAGTCTTCAAAAAAAGCTGTCACCAGCGGAGTCTTTCAAGGAAGTGTCCTGGGCCCCATGCTCTTCTTACTCTACGTCAATGACATCTTCCAAGTCTTCCGCTGGGGAACGCCATACCTATTTGCAGACGACATCAAAGTCGTATTTTCCTTCGTCTCCGATAATATGAAAGATAACCTATCCACAATACAAAGAGACCTCAAGGGGCTAGAAAACTGGTGCGCAATATGGAATCTCGAATTTTCCCCAGGAAAAAGCAACATTCTCTCTTACAAATGCACCGTGCCACCGAATACCCTTACTCTCAATGGCGCTCCTCTTACCGTTAGCCACTTTGTTCGTGACTTAGGGGTTCAATACTCCAATACCTTTAACTTTGCGGAACAGGTAAGCTATAGTGCAGCTAAAGCTAGGTCGTTAATAGGCTATATCTTCAAATCCATGTCGCTTTTGGAATCTCGATTGACACTGTATAAAACGTGCGCTAGGCCTATTCTCGAATACTGCTCTATAGTCCTTACGAACTCACGCAAGTGCGACAGGATTGCACTCGAGAACGTACAGCGTTCCTTCACCAAACGTCTTTTGGGCTCAAACACGCTGAACTATCGTAGTCGATGCAAACAACTGGGACTGGACCCGCTGTGGCTACGTAGGCTAAAGATAAACCTTACGTTTCTACACAAACTTAAACAAAAGCCGGAAACGAACCTGACCCGACACTTCCGAACGGAAGGAGATACCCGATATCATCTGCGCAACGCGACCTTTTCATTCAGTCTGCCGGCTGCTCGTTGTGGCATACGACATAACTTCTTCCTTTATAAATACGCGAACACCTGGAACAAATTACCCCTGCAAATCCGATCATCTATGACCAGTACACACTTCAGCAATGCTATACAGAGATTCCTAGACGTAAACACAGTCTCCGAACTACTAAGCCTCAAAGTGACGGAAGACGAGCTATGGGAGACAGGACCAAACAACCTCTAGCGAACTAGCCTACATCCCCTTTTTAATGCTTTATTACCAACAGTTTCCTACTTCATTTTAACCTCGCATCACGACTGTTTCCGATACCTTATTCGCACGTCTGCTCGCTTTTGTCCTTCCTATCCCTACCTAGACGAAACTGCATCAAGACTTCCATCTCTTTGCTCCAAATATTTCACTTACTGTTCCCTCTATAACGTTGGGATTTACATCCTTAGCCGCATCTTTGCTTACTCTACTCCTCCCTTATGCTTAACCCGACTCTGTGTATATTGTATTCGGCACCTCTTCTGGTCCTTATCGCAACTCTTCAATAGTGGCCTAAGAACACATAACGCCTGTGACCAATCCTAGGCCTCGCGAGATTCTCGTTCCTAATATCATGCTTCTCAGCTCACTTCAACGCCTCAATCTCTTGCTTGGCCTCTCTTTTGGTCCATATCGCAACTGTTCAATGGTGGCATAGGCACCACTAGCGTCAGCGCAAAATCCTAGGCCTCCTCTGATTCTCTTTGCTACTGTGGCACACATTCTTAAAACTTTCGACTAACCCGGCACCTCAGGCCCCAAATGCCCATAGGCCTCAAATCAAGGCCTCTATTCATTTGACCATCGGCTGCCATTAACGAAGGTTTACATTTTTAAATGTAACAACCTCATGATACTCGTCTCCGTCTGATTCATTACCTGTACGATTGGACCCCTACGAAATCGAAAATTCCGGTCCTTGATTCATTTTCACTCTCGGCTCCACTATCAATCTTCTCAGCTCACAAGTATCGTCCCCTCTCTTGTTTGGCCTCTCTTTTGGTCCATATCGCATTGGTTCAATGGCGGTATAGGTGCCTCTAACGTCAACGCAACTTACTAGCACCCGTGTGATTCTCTTTGCTACTATGGCACTCATCGTTAAACCCATTGGACTACTCCGGCCTCTCAGGCTCCAAATGACTATAGGTCTCAAGCCAAGGGCTCTTTTCCTCTGAGGATCGGCTGCCATCGATTGAGGTTGTTAACGGTATAAGTAACGGCCTCATGATTCTCGTCTCCGTCCGAGTCATTATCTGTACGCTTGATCCCTCTACCTAAATCGAAAGATCATGTCCTAGATTAATCTTGCCTCTCGGCTCCACTATCATTCTTCTCAGCTCACAAGTATCGTCCCCCTCTCTTGTTTGGCCTCTCTTTTGGTCCATATCGCATCGGTTCAGTGACGGTATAGTTACCTCTAACGCCAGCGCAACTTACTAGCGCCCGTGCGATTCTCTTTGATACTGTGACACACATTATTAAACCTACTGGACTTGTCCGGCCTCTCAGGCTCCTAAAACCCATCGGTCTCTAAACAAGGCCTCTCTCATTCGAGCACCGGCTGCAGTCGGCAAACGTTCTCATTTGTATAAGTAACTGCCTCACTTACTTGCCTCCGTCTTGTACATTACCTGCATGCTTTGTCCTTCTGCCGAAATTGACATTTCAGGTCCCCGGTTGAATTTTGCCTCTCGGCTCCACTCTCAGGCTTCTCAGATCACAATTATGTTTGGCCTCTTTTCTGGTCCATATCGCATCGGTTCAATGGTGGTTTAGGTTCCCACAGCGTCAGCACAACATACTAGGTCTCATTTGATCCACTTTCCTACAGCGCCGCGCACTCTTAAACCTCCTGGACCGCACCGGCCTCCGGCTCCAAATGTCTATAGGTCTTAAACAATGGCTTCTCTTCCTTTGAGCATCGATTACAGTTCTCATTGGCATAAGAAACAGCCTCATGATACTGGCCTCCGTCTGGCTCATTACCTGTATGCTTGGTCGCCTGCAAATGCAATTTCAGGTCTCTGACTGACTTTTGCCTCTCGGCTCCACCATCATGAATCTCAGTTCACAATTACGTTCCCTTATCTTGTTTGGCCTCTCTTCTGGTCCATATCGCATCGGTTCAATGGTGGTATAGGTGCCTCTAACGTCAACGCAACTTACTAGCACCCGTGTGATTCTCTTTACTACTATGGCACTCATCGTTAAACCCATTGGACTACTCCGGCCTCTCAGGCTCCAAATGCCTATAGGTCTCAAGCCAAGGCCTCTTTTCCTCTGAGAATCGGCTGCCATCGATTAAGGTTCTCAATGGTATAGGTAACGGCCTCATGATTTTCGTCTCCGTCCGATTCATTATCTATATGCCTAATCCAAGACGTCGCTATATGTTCTTGCTACTGTGGCTCTCACTCCTAAACCTTTTGGACTAGCTGGCCTCTCAGGCTCCAAATGCCTATGGGTCTCAATCCAAGGCTTCTCTTCCTTTCAACATCGATTCAAGTTCTTATTGGCATAAAAAAACAGCCTCATGTACTCGCCTCCGTCTGATACATTATAATATGCTTGGACCCCTGCAAATTGCAATTTCAGGTCTCTGATTGACTTTTGCCTCTCGGCTCCAATATCAATCTTCTCAGCTCACAAGTGTCGTCCCCTCTCTTGTTTGGCCTCTCTTTTGGTCCATATCGCATTGGTTCAATGGCGGTATAGGTGCCTCTAACGCCAACGCAACTTACTAGCACCCGTGTGATTCTCTTTGCTACTATGGCACTCATCGTTAAACCCATTGGACTACTCCGGCCTCTCAGGCTCCAAATGACTATAGGTCTCAAGCCAAGGGCTCTTTTCCTCTGAGGATCGGCTGCCATCGATTGAGGTTGTTAACGGTATAAGTAACGGCCTCATGATTCTCGTCTCCGTCCGAGTCATTATCTATATGCCTAATCCCAGACGTCGCTATATGTTCTTGCTACTGTGGCTCTCACTCCTAAACCTTTTGGACTAGTCCGGCCTCTCAGGCTCCAAATGCCTATGGGTCTCAATCCAAGGATTCTCTTCCTTTCAACATCGATTCAAGTTCTCATTGGCATAAAAAACAGCCTCATGTACTCGCCTCCGTCTGATACATTATAATATGCTTGGACCCCTGCAAATTGCAATTTCAGGTCTCTGTTTGACTTTTGCCTCTCGGTTCCACTATCATTCTTCTCAGCTCACAAGTATCGTCCCCCTCTCTTTTGGTCCATATCGCATTGGTTCAATGGCGGTATAGGTGCCTCTAACGCCAGCGCAACTTACTAGCGTTCGTTTGATTCCCTTCGCTACTGTGACACTCATTATTAAACCTACTGGACTTGTCCGGCCTCTCAGGCTCCTAATACCCATCGGTCTGAAATCAAGGCCTCTCTCATTCAAACATCGGCTGCCGTCGGCAAACGTTCTCATCTCTATAATTAACTGCCTTTTGTACTCGCCTCAGTCTGGCACATTACCTGCATGCTTTGTCCTTCTGTTGAAATTGACATTTCAGGTCCCTAGTTGAATTTTTCCTCTCGGCTCCACTCTCAGGCTTCTCAGATCACAATTATGTCCCCTCTCTTGTTTGGCCTCTTTTCTGGTCCATATCGCATCGGTTCAATGGTGGTTTAGGTTCCCACAGCGTCAGCACAACATACTAGGCCACATTTGATCCTCTTTCCTACTGCGCCACGCACTCTTAAACCTCCTGGACCGCACCGGCCTCCGGCTCCAAATGTCTATAGGTCTTAAACAATGGCTTCTCTTCCTTTGAGCATCGATTACAGTTCTCATTGGCATAAGAAACAGCCTCATGATGCTGGTTCATTACCTGCATGCTTGGTCGCCTGCAAAATTGCAATTTCAGGTCTCTGATTGACTTTTGTCTCTCGGCTCCACCATCATGAATCTCAGCTCACAATTACCTTCCCCTCTCTTGTTTGGCCTTTCTTTTGGTCCATATCGCTTCGGTTCAATGGCGATATAGTTATCACTAGCGTCAGCGCAAATTCTTAAGCTTCTTTTGATTCCCTTTGCTACTGTGGTACTCAGTTTTAAACCTCTTCGACTACTCCAGCCTCTCAGTCCCCAAATGCCCATAGGCATCAAACCAAGGCCTCTCTTCTTTTGAGGATCGGCTGCCACAGATTAATTTTCTTACTGGTATAATTAACTGCCTTATGTGCTCGCATCCATTTGACACATTATCTGCATGCTTGGTCGTTCTACGGAAATTGCAATCTCAGGTCCCTGGTCGAGGTTTTCTTCTCGGCTCCATTCTCATGCTTCTCAGCGCACAATTACGTCCCCTCTCGTGTTTTGCCTCTCTTCTGGTCTATATCGCAACAGTCCAATGGCGGTATAGTTATCACTAGCGTCAGCGCAACATCCCAGGTCTCTTTTGGTTACCATTACTTCTGTGCGTCTCATTCCAAAACATTTTGGCCAAGTCAGTCCTCTGAGGCTCCAAATGCCCATAGGTTTCAAGCCAAGGCCTCTCTTATTTTGAGCATCGGCTGCCAGCGACTCAAGTTCTCATTGGTATAAGTTACAACCTCATGATACTCTTCTTTGTCTGAATCATTATCTCTATGCTTGGTAACGCCTACCGAAATCCGAATTTCCGGTCTCTGATTGACTTTTGCCTCTCGGCTCCACTATCATGCATCTCAGCTCACATTAACGTTTTCCCCTCTTGTTTGGCGTCTCTCATCGCTCATATCGCTACTATTCTTTGGCGGTATAGGTACCACTAGCATCAGCTCATCGGTCACTCCATTGATTTCAGCCAGCACATCTTTACCATAAATTTTATATTTATACAATAACATAGTCCTGTTCAATTTTGTTGGCAGTTTGCTCGGTCCGTTTTTCTTCTCACCCTTGTTCTACAGGATAACATTATCTGCACCGAACACCGCTGAAGACGTACCTGCGACGCTCCCATGGACACGGATTCAATAAAGAACAAAGAAAAACCCGCACTTCATAATCATGACACACTAAAGAACCTAGGAAACTGATCAATTCAATACAAGTCACCTGAGTCGTCCGACTTCAACAGCTCCAACCACTTGTAATGGACTCCGAAGGCGACTACACAGCCATAGGAAACAAATTGGCGTTGCGTGACTGCGAATATCCGCGAGGGTAATCGGTCAGATACCATCTTGCCAATGTATATCAATAGCCGGCAGTGTTCCAGGACGTGGTGGGTCTTCGTCTGGCAAGCGTTTTCCCTACAAAAAGCCACAAATGTCTGCTTAACAACACTGCGACGTGGCGGATGTGACTCGCCACTCAATAAAGTCACCGCCCCCAACACATTGGCAAGTTGATTGACACCACATTTACAAGTTCTGTGCATATATCGGCTCTCGCATGAACACGCCTACATATCTGACTAGTGACATACCACTATTCTTAAGTATTTTCCACCCGTTTCCTCATACTTCACTCACTGACCTACATTGCTTACGGGACCTCATCGGACTAGTTCCTCATCAACATACCATATAAGTGATCTGATCACTATTTTTACCTCTCGCATTCTGTGTACATAGACTACATACAACCTTTGGGCTCTATGGGCCCACACTACTGTCTCCAACTTCACTACTCCCACTGTTGGTGCTGCTTATTCCGCTATCATGTACAATAATGCAATGTGCTGATCATGCCTAAAAGGCGTGTCTCGCTTTGTCGAGAATAAAATATTTATTTATTTATTTATTTATTTATTTAAAATGCAGACAAGATAGAGACTATAACAATGACGAGGGAAAAGTCTAGCCGTCCCTCAAAGTAGGGGTAACAGAGCTAACTTTGCGGAGCCTATACCGTTTAAGTCTCGGTAGCATGGGAGCAGTCAGAGGGAAACAGACTAGTCCAGTGAGCCAAGATCACGGCAGGGCAGTAAAGCTTGTCATCCGCTTAAAAAAGAGGAATGAAAACAGAAAGCGAGGTAAGAAAAGGTTAGGGTCGGTTTGAGAAAGGTTTACTGGTAATGAGTGGAGGAGCCCACGAGGCTTTCCAGGTGATGTAAAATAGACGTTGAGTCAGCCGAACAAAGGGTTGTAATGTGGAATACCTCTGCGTAAAACTGGAAAACAAGTGGCCGATCTTGCGAGACTAAGTTAGTCGGCGCGTAGGAAAAGCCCGTAAAAACTAAGGCGGATAAAGGTCCGCAACAATAGATGGTGAGCGAGTCAAGCAGAACCTCCGGGAAGGAGAACAAGAGCGTTGAGTCTGCAAAGCGTATACCACTTAAGTCAGAGTAGCATTGGAGCATTCAGAGAGAAAGATGCGAGTCAGTGGGACTAAATCACCTGAGATCAGTAAGATCGGGCACTCCAATTAAAGAAGAAATGAAAACAGAGTGCGATAATAAAAGTTAGGGTCAGGATGGGCAAGGTTTCTTGACAAAAGATGGAAAAAGCCCACGAAGCTCTCCACGTAATGTAATCGGGTAGTTAAGTCAGCCGAACCAAGAGAGGTGACTTCTTAGAAGTCTGAATGAATCCGGAGAGTAAGAGGCCGATCGGGTAGGACTGGATTAGTCGGCGCGTTTGCCTAATGACATGGAATAAAGTGAGAAATGAGCTATCAATTGGTGGGGCCTGTGTTGGATATGTTGAGTTTTTGGATTTAGATTTGCTCCGGGCCATGTTCCCCAAGTTCATCCTTCGATATATTGGTGTTAAGAGCTCGCCGATAGACAGGGTAGCAAGGTATCTATGTACTGATGGACGGAATTGTGTAGCACTCTCGGCTGCCCTAACTTGTGATGATAGCCTGTTCCAGACGCGAGTGAATCTGTAAAGAGGGAAGTTGTTAAGCACGTCGTGCGGGCTGTAGGTAGGGTAATGGTTAAGGATCTATGTCGGAGTCGGTACCGAGAGCCACCGTTTTGTTGAATAAGTCCGGCAAGATTCATGATTGGGTTGCTTATCGTCTGGAATAGGAAGGTGAATTTGCGCCTCACTCTTCTTAGCCATGGAGGTTCAAGACCAAGAAGTTTACAGCGCTCACGGTAGTTGCGAGTAGAGGGGCAAAGCAGGTGCTTTGTGAGTGTGCGTTGTATGTTCTCAATTGGTATTCGGTCACTCTTTCTGGAGTTGGTAAACATTATTGAGCAGTATTCCAGAAGCGGTCTAGCGCGTACCTTGTGTAGAGTGAGTTTGGTATCGTTTACGAGCATTCTCTTGCAGATATGACCAATGAGGGATCTGACTTTCGCTCCACTATAGCTAACTTGTTCCGAGAAATTTTGTGAGCTTGAATAGTGTACGCCAGATCCCTTATGGTTTGACAGTTGGCTAGTGAGACGCCATTCAGGGTTAGCGCACTAGGCGGTACAGTGCATCTGTAGGACAGGGCGCTGTACTTTGCAGGAGAGAAGTCAAGCTTCCAGGTGTTACACCAAGAGTCTAATGCTGTAAGATCATTTTGAATATTAAGGAGACCGCTCCTTAGGTTACCCGGCTCAAAGGAGAATACCACTTTGATATCATCGGCGAACAGGTACGCCTTTCTATATTAAACGACTTGAAATACGTCGCTGATGTAAAGTAGGAAGAGTATAGGGCCCAGTACATTTCCTTGGAACCCACCACTCCTAACTGGTTTCGGTGCTGAATCAAAATATCCTAGTCTCACCGACTGTGTTTGACAGGAGAGATAGGAAAAGAACCAAGAATGCAACTGGTCCGATATACCCTAAGAAGTCAATTTAGTTAGCAGTCCATTATGAGGGACTCGGTCGAACGCTTTTTTCAGATCTAAGAAGACGATGATCAAAGCTTTCCTGCAATCAACCATGGCGGTAACATTGTTCAAGAACTCTAGCTGGCATGTTTGACTGGATTTAGACGGGAGAAATCCATGTTGGGATTTGTTGGTGAGGTTACGATGGGTCAAGAACCGTAGGAGCTCAACCTTAACGATCATCTCCATCACTCATGAAGCGAATGGGGTGTGACTAATGGGTCTGTAGTTTTCAGTGTTTTGACGGCTTCCCCTTTTGTGTCTTGGCATGACTACTGCATGTTTCCAAGCAGCGGAAAAGATTCCAGGTTTCATGGAAATGGTAAAAATGTTAAGAAGTAGGACTGCGATATACACGCCACCTAGAATTAGTAGAGCCGATGGGAGGCCATCAGATCCGGCATGGAAGGATAGTTTGAGGGCTTGAATTTCCCGAGTAATGGTGCGCAGGCCAAATGGTACGGCATGTAATGTATCATTGTTGCAACTAGGAATATTAACAGGCAGGGTCAGGTTAGCAGAGGTGAAAGAGTCACAGAAGTAGCGGTTCATGACCTAACATATTTCAGCTTGGTTACTGGTAACTGTGTTGTCTAGACGGATAATCGAGTTAATCGAATTCGAGGCGGGGTTGCTTCTGCGCCTCATCAGAGATTTGAAGGCTTTGATACCGTTGATGGAGTTTAGGGCTGTGTGTTTTTCGGATAGATATGCGGTAGTAAACGAAGTTCTTCACTTCATCAGGACTTCATTGATGCGAATAAGGAGGAAGAATTCTTGGGTCCTGTTGTACTTTGAACGTAGCTTTTTGAGCTTGACAATTAGTTTGCAAGGGGAGCTGCATCCTGCGGCGGCTGCATTGCGTTTTGTTTGTGCAAGTATATCCAGGCAGTAGGTGTGATTTCTATATAGTACCGAACAGGCAGTGCCCACATCTGTAGACCGCAAGAATACATCCAAGCTGATGGAGCTCAGAAGTAGAGCAAAGTTTTTCCAGTTGATTATCTTGAAGGGCCGAACCGAACATGCTGGTCTAGCCACTGGGGGGCGAGTGATGGGTAGTTGGAAAGCGAGCTTTACTATTTTGTGATCGCCTCCAGGAAGATTGTCATGCACGCTAGCTGATGCATGAGAAACTCCGTTTGTAAAAAGTAAGTCTAAGGTGTTATTGTGTCTAGGGTGTGCATACAATTGTTGAGTCCACCCAACTGCATATGTGGTGTCCACAAAGGCACGGTATTTGGGTGACGCAGATTGCGTTCGCCAGGTCACTTGTGGCATGTTAAAGTCATCAACGATTATCTTATGTTGGGTAGACAAAAAGGATACTTCTGTGAAGAGTTCCACTAGACTGCGTATATCGATTGTGTTAGTGTGTGGAGGGTTATACAGACAGCCAATTAAGATACTGTGCTGTCCCCTACTAGTCTGAATCCAAACCGAGTCCTCCAGAGGGCCTATTGAAAATTCTTGAAACGATGGCGCCCCGAAATCGTCAAGCACGTAATTGAGGCATCCGCCACCTCGGTGGTTGGTAGGTCCATTGCTGAAGGAGGCGTAGCCCGGGATTCGCAGCTGTGCATCGGGAGTGTTATCATCATGCTACGTTTCTGTGATGAGCACTACCTGAGGGTCGGATAGGATAATGACGGGATTGATGAGGTGCATCTTGTTTTTGATGAACCTTGCGTTAATGGGAAGTAGAGTGAGTGCCTCGTTGCAGGAGTGAGCATCCGCTAAATTAGCAGAGACAGAAGTAATCTGAGTGGTTTGCGTTGGTATAGTAGCTGTTATCTCAGAGGGAGTGATGAGAGTTATAAGTTTGCAGAGGTCAGACAAAATCTTACTGTCCGCGTCCTCACAGAGCAGGTCCGGTCGTAGGAGTGGGACTGCTTGGTTACAATGCTGAAAAGATACAGAAGAGACAGGTTTGTGGGTGTGGGGAAGGTTATTGGCGATGGCTAAGGCATTGGCAGGGCTATGTTGTACGAAAGCAATAGAAAGTGGAGTAGAGTGAGTGTGCAGTCCTGAGGGGCATATTTCTGCTAAATGTGGGTTGGTTACTGCGGTGTCTGTATCGCATTTCATGGCTCGGAGAGGGTTGATGGCATGCTTGCATGCAATGGTGGGTCTCCAGGTTAGGTCGTCGGTTGGATGCGTGGAAGACAAGCTCGTAGGTGCGGCAAAAGTTTTACGTGCAGGTAACACACATGTTGCAGTTATCACCTCACAACGATCTGGGGAGATGCACTGAGGTGTCTGGCCGTATACGGTATTGTGGGCCGACAGGTTGTCCGCTAACGAGTTGTTAGACGACTGCAGGATAAAGGGTTGGTAAGGTAGCCCATTCATTTGCGCAGGAATTTTTATACTGCCACTTAGGGAAGTTGTTGTAGTGTGGGCAGTACCATGGTCGTAGGCATATGGGACTTGAAGTAGATTATTATCAGCTCCTGTGCAGAGTTGTGTTGGTGGCGATAAGACGTTGGTTGGAGGGTTACTTAGGTCCCTAGGATGGACAGAGTGTGGATGGGTGGAATATCAAAATGGGGAAAGACCGGATCTTCAATGTAATGTAGTTTGGAAGTGCTTGGGATAGATGATTTAAGTGCGGCGGATATGTGTGCCGGGGCGGCGGATTGTTACAGTAGTGGCATCTGGCCGCTGACAGGTCACTTGTCGGTTTGAGGTTCAAGGGCGTTACGCGTAGGGGGTGGAACCAACCGTTTTGGATTGGCTGCAGTGTATAAATGAGTCTCTGTAGATGATGCACAACAGGCGCGAGCTCTTGGAGAACTGGGCGTGGTGGACCATGCCCTGTTGTGTTCCATAAAAAAGGGCAGCAGTAGGTGTGACACTTCTCGGCGACCGCACCTTCTGCAGAAGTCCTGATGTGTGAGTGCGGTTAGTAGAGGTAAAAGGAGCTGTGGTATTCATGTTGGAAGTCGAGTTGTCAATAGCAGCACACTGTCGTCTTCGGCTGGACGCCGTGTATCCGTGTGTTTTGAACTAATGTTGATAAGTTGGAGTTTGAGCAGTTGGTTTTTGTTTGTTCGAGTAGAAATGGTTTCCTTAATGGCTAACTAGACCTGGTCAAGCAACAATCCCGGGTAACGCTTGATAAACCGGCGCAGGTGTAATAGTCACAGGTTGTAGTTGCATGGATATTGCTTTGACAAGGTGGGTAGTGTGACGGGGCTTGTTGCGAAATTGCTAGTGCTTATTTGGGTTTGGGGTGTTGATTACGTAGTTCCAACGGTGATACTGCGCTTGGTTGACAATGGACTTCGGTCCAAAATTGAGAATTGAAGGTCCTCTTGTATGCAGTAGAACCATCTGGTGGCGTGGAATTTCTGGTACTGGCAAAGAGTATAATTTGGCCATATCGAAACGTCTGGTTATAGTCCTTTGGTTGTACAGATATGGATTCGATGGGAGACGATGGGGGCGAACTGTGGATCATCGTTGCTTTGAGCTGCTGGTCGCTGGCGTTTTGTCGATGGGGAGTTGCTTGGGGTCATCGGCAACGCTGGCTAATAGAGTATATACTGATAGAAAGCCCACACTCTCTAGTTCAGCGTCTATGTCGCACAGGTCAGACATAGCAACAGACTGTGTACAATATTAGCAATAAATAAATAAATATTTTATTCTCGATTATGCGAGGCACGCCCATGGAGACATTATCAGATATGTACAACTGTACAAATATTTTATGGCAACAGTAACAGTGACAGTAGATAATTGTTCATATGTCCATGATTGGAACTGTACAATGGTGAAAATGCGAAACAGTAATTTGGCTGTCGTGAGATACGGGACCTCAGCTAATAATAGATTGAGTATCCTGAATGATACATTGGAAGGTAATGGAAGAGCACGCTCTAGAAATATGCCGATAGAGTGAGTTGGTGCACAAGTAACGCAAAGGTTAACGTATCGTAGAAAGTAAAGTGACGACAGTATATGCAGATGTAGAAGTTCCAGTGTAACGATCTTATCGAGAATTGTGACGCTAGTTGACCTGTTAGTGTGAAGTTATGGGCTGGGACTTTATTCGGTGGCGAGCCACATACACCACGTTGCAGTATTGTTAAACGGACATTTGTGGCTTTTTATAGGGAGAACTTTTGCTAGGCGAAAGCCCACCACGTCCTAAAACACTGCTGCCAATTCGTTGAATGGTAACTTGTAACTGGCTATGTTTCTTGTTGAACGTTTGTTTGCTCGGTTATTCGCAGTCAGGCTGCATCCCATTTTTCTGCTGGCTGATGCCTTGGCTGGTTGCCCACTGCTTTCCTGGGTCCTGTCCTTTGGTAGGTCGTGTCTACGACAGTCAAGCATTCAGCTGATGTGCCGGACTTGGCAACAATATTTTTCGGCTGATTTTTGTCGTTTGAGGGTTTTTTGCATCACGGTATGTTTGTCGCTGCGAGGTATCCAAATCAACTTCACACAGCGTCGAGGGAGAGGCCGTGTTGCTTGGACTTCCTTGCGCATTTTTGAGTAGTTGTTCTGTGAATGATGTCGCATGGGTTTCTTTATTCGGATAAACTTAACTAGTAGGCAAACCTGATCTTTGCAGCGGTGTTTTGTCCGGTTTTATCAGAATTCGCCCGAGGTTTAAGTGTTGATTCAGCACATATCGGGCTTTAAGGAATCGTTTAGCCAGTTTGGGTTGCTAAATTTCATGACCGTTGGGCAAGATCGGCCGTGGATCTTGAGTAGGCGAGTTCTTGAACATCAATTGTGTGGTAGTCTACAATTATTAGAAGGATACGCAGCACCTTCTTAAGCGGTATCTTGTCAGGTACGTTGAATACAACCTCGTTATTTGCACGACGAATGGGTTCGCTGACCTTGTGCGTAATACTGTTCAATATTTTACCTGCAGCTGGCATATCAGGTTGGCTAGCCAAAGTTCGGATGTTGTCCAGCTTGACCAAAGGCATGACTTTGTTTAGTAGCGTCGCAAGAGATGTAAATTCTTCTTTCAGTAAGTTTACCTGACTTTCGAGAACACGGATTTTTGCAGAGCTTCTGCTAGCGATCTATGAGCACTAATTTGCAATGTCGCATTTGAGATGGGTCAGCCTCACTGTCATCATGGGCGGCTTGTTCCAGTGTTTACTTTTTGGCAGATGTGGGTGACATACGTCCTATAACCATGATAAGAATATTCAATAAAGATATTCGAGTAAAAGTTAAGTAAAATGGTGAACACGCGACGCGCAAAAACGACTTTGGGTAAACAACCTGGACAAAGGCCTAAAAAGGCAAAAGTATGTAAAGATTAATATGTGTACTTTAGAGTAACACTAAATGAACCAGAACGCACATATATACAGTTAAAAGAACAGTGGAAAAATACGCAGCGAAAACGAACCGTTTAAAGGTAACCAGGTTCACCACCAGTAAAGGTAAAAACCAAAATGAACGCCGATGGACTTCTTGTATGGAGGAATCCACGTAAACAACTCGCACCAGCGATTTCCAGGCGCTCCACCACGCGACCTGCCGGCTGGCATAGCCATCAATGCGTTGGATTCACGCTGTACCACAATGTGCAACAGCAGTCGACAAGGTTCTACCTAAGCCCATACTACGCAACATCAAGTTTTATGACATGGGGCGTTCTCCATTGGACTGGTTGAGATTATACCGAACCGCTCACGTGCAGTCAGTGAAAATATAACATGTCTAATCCCCCGGGCCGTTGTATCGAACGATGTCATACAGGGAAGCGTTTCAGGTCCAGCAATTCTTCAGTTATCGCCATGATATTTACAACCGCTACAGAACTGTATACTAGTTCTATGCGCTGAAGGTATAAAATCGACTACCTACTCCCCTTAGGTATAGCCATATCCGCATTCGACAGAATAGGAGGAAAACTAAGGGCCGTAGAGACATGGGGTCCTCAATGGCAAATGGATTGCTCTGCTGTAAAAGCCGGTGCCATGACACACAACTGCTCAGCATTTGCTAGGGCGCTCACGATTAAGGGCGTTCCTGGTCAGGGACATACATTAGCAAGACATGGGCCTACCTTGCACCATGCGTCTCAACTTTTATAAGCAAGCACATCCAAGTCGCAGAGGCTCGACAATTAAACTACCGCATAAACCGCCACATAAACTCCATGGAAGCACGTCTGGAACATTACCAGGTTCATGCCTGGTCATGCCTGGTCAGGTGTGTCTCGGAAATTCGAGAATATACTATTTATTCGCCCATTCATGAAGTACTGCGCTTTCGCAAGTCACAGCTTGCGTAATTCGGACCACATTTTCTTCTAAACAGCCCCACGGACGTGCAAAAAAATGCTCGCCACATAATACCAGGCGCATAGTTACCGACAGCGAGGCGGTCAGTGCGTACGCAAACCTCCGTGCCTGCGACGTATTATCCTTAACTTAAGTTGCCTGCACAAGCTAATACTTAACTTTGTGCCTTAGGGACATATCCAGCCTTAAGCAGAGAGCTGCAATGGACGTAATCTCAGAAACAGGAGTAGCACAGTTGCATCGCCGAGAGAGAGGAAGCACCTACGCCCTAATGTTTCATGCTTTGCATATATATAGCTTTAGGACAATCTATTAATAAGGCTGCGGGGCAGCAAAAACCCGCAGGCACTCAAAATGGAGGTGCAACCAGTTCATTTGCCTGGAGAATGTACCACGGCTCTCTAACCTCTGTGGTTCAGACGATGAAATTTTTGAGCATGGGCTGGATGGAGCATGAACAACTTCGGTATGCACTGGGGTAATACTGTGTGTTATCCCAATGAAGGCTGCGCTATAGTGTGAGATATCTGTGTCATCCTTAACTTAATATCTGTCTTCCCCATCTTTGAACTCTCTTTTGTATCGATTCTACGATTAGGCAAAGTGCTAAGACAGTAAATCCGAGTATATGCATTACTTCACAAATGTTTATTCTCCCTTGACCTATTTCTATCTCGGCTGCAATCATCCCGGTCCTGGGATACAATACTCTGCAAGTGCAGCTGCATAGGCTGCGTATTCCACCCAATACCCATTTTCACCTCCTTGGCTATCTACCTTGCTTGCCATCTTAGTACGGCGAGGGTTTGGCGATGCTGGGCACACCTACCTTGAACAGTATCACAACTCCTCCTGTCCGGTAAATGTGCCCTTTCCGCAGACAGTGGTTCATTAATCGGCTATCACATATGTTACCTTTATACTTATTCAACTTTTCTACACTTTGCTCTAAGAGTTACTGCGCATCATTAATAGCATTAAACTGTAAAGCTTATGTACACTCCATGCACCCATCTCCAACGCTTGGACTTCACCTGAAATCAAATGTGAACGCTGAGAAATAAGCGGTAATGGTTTTCAACTGGGCGGTCCTACCTCGCTCGCAAGAGGCAACTTGAGCCACGACCCTACTTTCTTACCCTGACATGCCGTATTGAAAAAACGGTATTCAGTTAGATCTCCGTTATTTTTTCTGCCTCCAGTTCTTTTAGTCTTTACTAAATCCATAGATATTGGTCGACTATGACGTTTTATAAGCCGATCCCTTTTGGATCTACTTGTGGTTCACACTATTATGTTTAGACTTCGGTTATGCTATGCATGTTACTGAGCGCAATGGAGACCCCTTCCGCTTTGAACGATTATATACATAAAGCATACCCTCGCCACCATTTTCTTACTTCCATCAGCATAACTATTAGTACTTCCTAAATATTTTGTTCTACGGCTCCGCCTAAATAGATCGAATTTGGTAAACTCCTGGCACGCAATACTTACCGTAAAGAAGACTGGTGTAGTCCCACAACTGCTCTGCTAGTGTTTGGGGCCATCACTTATCTGCAGTTTTCGGATTCTAACTGAACTCATCGGTACTAGTCAAAGCAACCCTACTCTGTTACGCTCACACCAATTTGCCTAGGTGGGTGCTGTTTAGCAATATGACAACGTGCATGTCCAACGCTCTGCAGTAGTCTTTTACATATTCCTTAGTACTGCTCCATTTTGTGACATAGAAACGATTGTTGATAGCTCAGCTTGTTCAGTTGGTCGTCCGAGTGTTCGCTGAGCTGCAATCGTTTCGTCAACACTCGAGGTGATATCGTCAGTGCAGGCTTATTTGGCAGAGCGGCGTACACGATGAGTCAGTGTGTATGAGTGATCGATCTCCTAGCCGATTGCCTGAGTTTGGATTGTTCGACGGGCACATGACAACCGAACTCGCAAGCTGATTCTTACCTTGTATTTACCGGCACGCGCCCCTTCGGTTGTCATCGTTTGAGGCAGCTGTCTGGTGTTCTGTTCCGTTAGATTTCATCTACTAATTCAGTGCTTATTAATCAGTAGCGCTGAAGATTTAGCCTCTATTTCAACGCATCGGTTTAATGCATTATCGGTAGAATACTCTTCTGCCAAACACTCTCCAGCTTGCCTCCGATTTCTACGGGCTAGCGTCTTAACGTTCTCTAGGTCTAGGTAGTGGCCTCCTTGGTTTCCATGCATGGAACCAAGTGAATGCGGGTCTTGTCTATATATGGTTAGTATGTTCTTTGAGCCGCGTTAAAAGTTTCTCTCCAGTTTGCACTATATATTGGTTGTCACCAGCTTTGCAGTTAGGCTTGTAGATGACTTCATGCTGGCTGCCATGTTTAAGTTTGTCCTTCGGTCTTAAATGTCATCATCGCAAAGTACCAGTTGGTTTGTGGGCTATCAATGTTCTATATGGTCGTAACAAGCTTGATGTTAGTTCAGATGCACTCTTGAGGCGAGGAAGCGCTACTAGTTTATCTATGTTTTCCTATTTTTGTTGACGCACCCTCTTCTTTAGGCTTCTTCTAAAGAAGTTTTGTATACTTGTTTTTTTGCAAAACCCGGTATAGATGGTTCTATTCCTTCTTCCTCAATTCCGTCGTGGTGCAGCTTGTTTTAGCCTCATTGAAAAGGCTTCGAGTGCAGCATTTCTGGTGGTTAAGTGGATGGTTGCTGTGCTAATTTACTATTTGTTCTGTGTGGGTTTTCCTTCCATGTCTTCCATGTCTGAAGTGGTCTGTCTGTGTTCCCTTGGACCAGTGCCTCAAAGAATGTTAACTGATTGGCTTTTCCGAGTTCATTCGTAAACTTGATATCCTGTAATGCGTTGTTGCTGAACTCATAGGTATCCTGTATGGAAATTCGTTTGATGATGACAAACCTGCCGTTCCCGTCCCGGATCTATACTTTTGGTTTGATTAACGGTATTTTGTTACGCTTCCGTTTTTGCCTCACAGCTGCTGCAGTAAGTCCTGCGATGGGCGGTTTCATGAGCCTTCCTTTCAGTGGTTGCTATACTTGCCCATCAAGCTAAAATAAGTAGCCATACAGAGTTTCAAGGGTGTCCATATGCGCTCTGGCTTGAGAGTTCTTACTGTGTTCGGTTGATTTTGAAGTAATTCCATCATGGTCTTTTGCAAATTTGTGACTGATCGACGTGAAAAGTTCCGTGACGTAAAACGTCAACATGATTCCGTCTTCTTCTATTGTAACACATATCAGTTTGTTGGCGACTTGTTTCGCCTTGATGATGCTTTCTTCAGCTCCGACAATTACAGGTTTTAATTTCCTCCACTTGCATTTTGCCAATTTGTACGATGGGGTTCCCGTCAATGAAACGATTGGACGCAGTAAGATTTCGTCTTTATCTACCTTTAGCGGTCCTTAGAACCTTGCAAGCTTTGTAGCAACAGCTTTCCTCTTCTGTCGCACCTGCTTGGTAACCTCACTCGCAGCTTGTAGTTTCTTCAAATCTGTGTTGAGTTGAGTATTCACTTTTGTACCTGTTTCCTTATTTCTGGGGCGCTAGATGGTCGCGTCGAAAAGGAGCTTTTGGCCTTTGCAACGGAATGTGTCTTATCCATTATTACTGCCATGCGTCCCTTGTCTGCTAGTAGGATTACAATATTGTTTTCCCTTTATAGCCTTCTAAGTGCATCCCGTTCTACTTTTGCCAGAGTACGTGTGAATTTGTTGCGAGTTATCGCAGGGACAGCTGTTTGTCTAATTTGCTGCCGCGATTCTTCTGACAGTCCGTTTGGGTTCAAAACCTGTGGCAGATTATCCAAGCAATCTTTATATGCTGCATCTTTTGTGTTAAAGTTTAGTCCTTTGATTAATATGTTCTTCTCCGTTGTGCGGAGTTGACGGCTGGACAATGTTTGATCCATCCTTCACTGTTCGGATGGTCAGACTTGCACATAAGCTTATTCAACTCACTATTCGGTGCTGTTACCCTGGCTTCTAATGTTGTTTACTCAATGTTGCATCGCGGATTCAAGCTCTTAGAGCTTTCGGAGCAAGTCGCAATAAGGGAAACACGTTTATTGTCATCAATGACCATTTCATACTTTCGGAGACGAGTATGGGCACCCGTTATCATTAATTTGACCATACGCCTCCCATATTGTCTTGCTTAAGCCTAAGCCCCAGAATGATCCAACGCGGGTCTGTGGTTCAAAGATGGTGGCTGAACATTCCGTCTCGGACATTCGTGGAGGAAGTAGAGCTGCATGCGTATAGAAGCCCGTCGACAAGCAAACTTTTTCAATGGTGAGCTGGCTGAAGCGTTGTAGGCTTGAATAGCAAATGTTGGTAGCTCAGGTTGTTCTGTTTCCGGTCTGAGTGTTTGCTGAGCAAAGCAGTTTGACTGCAATAATTGCCTCAATACTCGCTGTGACATCAAAAGTACGAGTGCACTACGAGGTGAGAATCAGAGATCGATTTTGATGGTCCTGTGCTCGTCGAACAATCTAAACAGACTGGTGGCTAGGAGATCGATCACTTACACTCAGTGACGCTTCGTTCGCCCTGCCCCACTAAATAACCGCGCATTGAAGTTAGCAACCGAGTGGTGAAGAAACGATTGCAGTCAAACTGGCGAGCTCAACGAACTCCAAGACGACCAACTGCTTCATTCGTTCAAATCCTGGTTCTAGGAATATGGCTGCTCCTAACAAAATTACAGATCTAGCTACTAGGGTAAACCCACTATCCCTTATCCTCCTAGTGGATGTTAGCATCGCGCTGGCGCCGTTGTTGAAATCGTACAGTGTCTTAACCTAAGGCACAGCGAAAAATGGACGAAGCCAGCTAATACGAGAGTCTTGAGCCAAACGTAAAACTAGGTTCCCCGCCAGTTGAGCCACAGTTTTCTAAATCTAACCTTAGAACTCCGATTTTTCTTCACAGCTTCATAACTGTTAACTTTTATGTAAGTTGTAAGTTTGCCAATTTCTATTAGAGACTCTGCTTGACTGGCAGCGTGGTGAAACATATTCATTATTGCTCGCCATTTATGCAACCCTAACATTTAATATTACATTTTCTGTGATACAGAGAAGAACGTTTGCTATGCGCCAGCGTCCTTTTCACACCGGCAAGCTGGAAATAAGGCTATTTCAAAACACTTCGCCCATTATCTTGATCATTGGTTCGACCTTTAACTTATGACTATCTCCATTGCTCACCTCCTGTGTTCTGTATCAGTTGGTGTGCAATCAGCTCCTTTTTCCTGCGTATGTCTAAACTACAGGGAATCTAACCCACCTAGTGGCTCAATGGAACCGCTATCCGGTTTGGACAATGAAGCGTACAGTACTCTGGTGTTAACCCTTTTAGTGGCCAACTCTGTGGATGAGTTCAAACAAACCTTAAGCGCCGTTAATTAGTTTGCGACTAACTGTACGAGGTGAAAGGGTCCCTAAAGGTTTCAGTTAACTTGCGGCTCTATTCCAGGTCAGCGTCAAAGATGAAACTGACCTGACGTGGATTTGACAAACTTTAAACAACGCCGCAAACCAACCATGCTTAATCAATTGTGCCTGGTACGGCCAACTAGCCGTATGCTACCATCTGTCTTGTCATTGTGCGAGTGTTCAGACGTTCACTGAAAGTAAACGAAGCGTTCAAGGTTAGCACCCTGGCCGGCAGTGCTTCATGCGAATATCTGTAAGACCGCATAAGTTCAGGGTTCAGCACAAGGA
Organism: Dicrocoelium dendriticum; assembly: GCA_944474145.2. Taxonomy (NCBI): domain Eukaryota; kingdom Metazoa; phylum Platyhelminthes; class Trematoda; order Plagiorchiida; family Dicrocoeliidae; genus Dicrocoelium; species Dicrocoelium dendriticum. The sequence continues at coordinate 73,327,602 of OX104070.1, read as the reverse complement.
CTTCAGCTTACACTGGAACGCAAATGGATCAGGCGATTAAACCATATAACTCACTTAGTAGTGCGTTTTTGCCTGGCAAGCGTTTTCTCTATAAAAAGGCACAGAACTCCGTTTAACAACCCTGCGACGTGGCGGAGGTGACTCCCCAATGAATAAAAGCACAACCAATAAGCTCACATTGACAACCTGACCAGGACCGCGTACTACCATTCGTGATAGGCCCTGACGCTTTCTTATCTGCATATTTCTTCGGCATTTCTTTTTCTGCGCATTCACCTATGTTCTTCACTCTGCACGCACATGAACCCAGCGTATCGTATAATGGCGACTGAGCGTGTTCTTGGCCAGCTCTTTCCTACTTGATCAGTTCTGGCGCGTGATATATTGCTACCTCAATGGTTACTGCACTTTATGGCAGACCGACTGTACCATTCCGAACGTGACCAAACGCACGACCGTGGCCTTCCTTCATTTATATCGCTGCCATACTTGTAAGGTTTTAAGTAGGGACGTTTGAAAAATCTCCGACTTTTACTGTTACATTTGCCATGACGCGTCTGTATAATTGCGCGTATTTGATCATGCCCTTTGCGGGCATGCGTAGCATGACCGAGAATAAGTGTTTATTTAGTTATTTACATAAGTAAATTAGGTGCGTGTTTAATGTCAGGTGTGCATGAGTCGGGAGAAACTCATCCCGGCGTGCTGCAAGTCATTACCAAGCAACACGCTCTTAAGCCTGCGTACCTAATACCTGCACCTTCACCAGAAGGTTCAGTAGCAATCATTGACTGCTTTAAATTGGCTGTAAAACTGGAAGACCCGATGGTTCCATCCTGCCCATACTTAACAATGCCAGGTGACTTAGTAATACCATGTACGTTCTACCTCCATTGGCCGTCCTTACCGCACGGGACGTAATTTTTGTCACTAAAAAGTAGTACACACCATAAAATGTTGCTGCTTCCCGCATACTTCCCGCAGATGCATTGCAGAATCATTCTCAAATACACAAACTAAGTGAAGAAAGCGCTATCTACCTAAAAGTTTTCCCAGCAAAAACTATAAGAATTACCACTACATGGACCATGGACACCGGATGAATAACGCCGGATACCACGAGCTCCAATGTATAATTAGAATGCGGTTATAGAGCCCCTGATGCATCACAAGTGGGTGATGAGGCACGCATGACATCCTTATAGCAAGCATCGGGCCAAGCATGTGAATACAAAAGTAGCGCTGGTGGTTTCAACTAGTCTGACCTAGAATGGTTCCCACTTATGGCTCCTAAGAAGTATGCAAGTTTACAAGCTTGCATCAGCCTGGGCAGTTGGGAGCAAGCTGCTTCTGCCAATAACATAAGAAACACAAATTGGACATGTTATTTACAATAGATATCCGAAAACTGAAAGTATCAGTGAGCCAGGTGTTCCATTAAAACGATCATAGTGTAGTGCACTGCTCGTCCTACGGTAAATGTTCCGCAACACAGTCTACATGACCAGAAGCATTCCTGCTTTACCGGGAAGCAAATACCAAAAGCTATGCCGTCTTTGCCTTACTTATTAGATAGAGTACTTTGGATAAAGCCTTTTTACCCGACTTCCTATATCAATCTGCTGAAATCATTTTAGGGAGGTTATTTTATGTCCAGTCTGCAGGTCTCAATTTACCCTTATGACATAAAGCCCATCAAGCAACCCCAGCCAAACAAAATAGTGCACCATAATGCGTCAACTAAGGCGCTTCTACTGTTGGACGTTCAACGTTGCCCATGTAATAAAGGCAACTAAAAAAGCTTTTGCGTTGTCAGTCAGACGTGCGCAAAACATATTGGTCACGAATGTGCGTAGATGACAGAACCAAGCAACCCAGGTGGCTTCTTCGTTTTCGCACCCCTTATTAATTGCCAAAGATATCCCTCCCACTAAGAGGCTCTAAGGAAAATTCCAAGAATCCGCTTGTTAGATTTAGGACCTAGGATTCCTATTTTAAGCAGTCTCCAGATACAGAAACAGGCCCAGCCAGAGAGAAGCTGTATGCGACCTCTAGCCATTCACCGAGCATGGTAACTTGACGACAAGTTACCCGCTCTGAGACTTTGAGCAAGTAGCTAACTTCAAACATTAATGCAGATGACATTCCGCCCCTTCTAATTAAGAGCGGTAGTAAGGACATTCCGATACTCTTCCTAAAACGGAATGCTTTAACATTCCAAAGAAGCTATGCTTGTATGCATATTTGATCACGCCTTTACAGGTGTGTCTCCTTTTAAATAAATAAATAAATAGGTATATTTCTAGACCTGCTAGAGGCTGCACCCTAAAGGGTTCAGATCAATACTTACATAAATCCGATGCTCTTGCATGGAAATAGGTAAAATATAAGTATATGTTCAACGTCAGCAGTTACAAATGCATTGGCACTGTTTGATATACAGCTACTGGGTCGCAGGCGCCCACCTTGACATGTTTCTGGTTCCTGCGGGCGATATTGAACTCCTTGTTCTTTTGTGAAAACTTTGCGGATGTGTAGTTGTGCCTTTTCTCCTTGGAACAGAATCCAATTCTCCACAAGTTCATTGTAAGTTGTTCGCACATTAACTGGCCACTCAGTTGCCCCAATTGTGCGCACATGGAAGAAATGAGTGTAGGGATTATAAGGCAAACGAAAAGTTGAAAACAATTCCGATAAATGCGGACAAAAACAGAAACAATTTGTTAAGAGAGAAAATAAAGCTGCGTGCTTCAGTAGAAAAATACCAATTAACAAAAAAATACAGCCCTACTTTTCTTACGCTGATATTGCTCTCCGGCGCAAAATTTCAACCTGAGTTATGTAACGAAATCGAAACCGCCATGGGTCGTTTTAAAGACTACTTAAATGATCTCTTTCTTTTCTCTTTCATTTGCAGATTCTCGAGAAACCGCAGACATATGAAAACGTGCGAAGGCACTTTACCGACCCAAAAACTCTGACATTCCCTTTTTGTTTTGATTGTCTTATCAAGGTCCTGTACACTCCTCTGTTTTTTCCTGTTGTGGATACACGTGCATCCTCCGTGTCTGCTCGTTTTGCCCGTGTCACGCTTGCGTATTGCGATTCTGTGAGTGCCCGGTTGCTGTGTGTGCTTCTCGCGTCGTGTGTCCGCTGTGATTGACCGTGCTGCTTTCTACCGCCGTTGATTCGTTCCGTGCCCGTTTTCCAGCTCCCGCCGGTACCCCATTCCAGGAACTCCGTTACATTTGGTGACAGAGGTGGGATCGCAATGGAGAAGGAAAATGTCAGCCCCCCAAAAATGAAATCGCAACTACGTGTTGTTACCCAGGATTTTTCGGATTTTCGACCTGTGCCGAGGCAACCCCCAGTTTTTCGGCCTGGGGATGATTTTGACAATTGGGAGTTCCATGTATCCTTATACCTTTCCAGTATTCCCGAAAAGCACGTGGGCCCTTACGTTCTCAGTTTTTTGAGCGAGGAAGCCACGCGCCTCTTCCGCGCAACTGGAATCCCTCCAACGGCGCCAGCTGCAGAAATATGGGAAGCACTGCGCGGACTGTTTCGGAAACAGAAAGCCGCAGTCCTGTATAGACAGAAATTCGCTGCTCGTACCCAACAGTCGGAAGAAACGGTCGAAGCGTTCGCGCGCGCACTTCAGGAGCTCTCCTTGAGAGCCTTTCCCGATCTCTCCAACGCCGAGCGGGATAAGTGGCTGGCTGAGCGTTTTTGCACCGGGTTGCACGACAGGTCCCTACGTCACCAACTAGCTGGGATGCTGCCCTGCAGTTTCACGGATGCCATGAACAAGGCACAGTTTCACGAGTCCCTGGATTCAATGGACGATCGCGAGGAGTATGGACAGGCCACTTTGTGTTCGGCACTGAGAAACGTGTCCATTTCCGACAGCAGAGCATCTAACTTCAACTCCACTCCGTCCAGGCGCGATTGTTGGTACTGCCGTCGCTTTGGAAATCGTGCGCAATTTTGCGGACATAACCCACCGATCAAGCCGCGACGTTCGCAAGGTAAGTCACGTCTTCAACCATCCGGCTTCCTTGCGTCCACTTTTGTTCGTAATGCTCCGTTTCGACCTTTAACCACCGTTGGCTGCCTCAATGGTTTTAACATCCAGTTCTTGCTTGACACCGGTGCGTCATATTCGTTGTTACGTCTAGAAATAGCCGACCGCCTCGGGGGTCACCGCGCCACTACTCAGAGAAGGCCACGAGTGTTAACGGCCAACGGGGCTGAGTTGTCCGTCGAATTCGCAGTGTTGGCTCAAGTCCAACTGGAACATGTTACTGCAGTACACGAGTTTCTAGTTTGTCGTAACCTAAGTTGGGACGCCATCCTAGGGATGGATTTTTTGGCTAAGCATGGAAGCTTGCTGCAGCTTGGTACCGCGAATCTATTACCAAAGTCCACTCCTGTCAACACGCAGCTGTGTCACTCACGGGGAGTTTGCACAGTTTTAGAAGCCACCTCGAAACCATCACAGTTCGAGACTGATGTCATTGAGCCTTTGCGTAACCACAGTGGTATTTCCCCAGACTCAAAAGCCTCACTTCTCTCTATGCTGCGTAATTATGAGGATCTGTTTTGCGACACTCAACTTGGGCGCACCAACGTCATCCAACACGAAATTGATACAGGGAGTCAGCATCCTATTCGCCAGCGGGCGCGAAGGGTGCCCATTCATTACGAAGCCCAGCTAGATCGCATGATCCAGGAGATGCTTGATATGCGCGTTATTCGCCCATCGACATCGCCTTGGTCGTCTCCTATCGTACTCGTGAAGAAGAAGGATGGTTCTCTACGACTTTGTGTAGATTACCGAAAGCTAAACGAAGGCACCCGTAAAGACCCCTTCCCCCTCCCTCGCATTGACGCCACATTTGATGCTCTTCATGGTGCGCGATGGTTTACTACTCTCGATTTGGCCGCCGGGTATTGGCAAGTGGAGGTCCGTCCGTCCGATAGGGAGAAAACCGCGTTCATTGTACCATCCGGGCTGTACGAATTCGAGACCATGCCCTTCGGGTTGGCTAATGCCCCAGCCACCTTCCAGCGCCTGCTGCAGAAAGTATTGGAGGGCCTCGTACCCAAGGAATGTTTGATATATTTGGATGATGTGATAGTGCATGGTAGGTCGGTCGAAGAGCACAACACCCGTCTACGTACAGTTTTGGAGCGGTTACGGCAGGCTGGATTAAAGCTGAAGGGACGAAAGTGCCGTTTTCTCCGCGAGCAGGTTAACTTTTTGGACACGTAATAACGCCAGACGGCATTCAAACCGACCCCGACAAGTGCGAACGGATAAGGTCGTGGCCACAACCCAGATCAGTTGATGAATTGCGTAGTTTTTTGGGACTGGCATCTTACTACCGGAGGTTTGTGCGCAATTTTGCTTCGATCTCGGCGCCGTTACATCGCCTGACGGAAAAGGGACGGAAGTTTGTTTGGACGGACGAGTGTGCCAGCGCTTTCGGACGACTAAAAGAATGCCTCACGTCGCCACCGCTGTTAGGTCTCCCGGATACTTCCGAACGAGCTGGGCCTTTTGTCCTAGACACCGACGCCAGTAACGAGGCGATTGGCGCTGTTTTGTCGCAGAAAACTTCTATTGGGGAAACCGTGATCTTTTATGCTAGCCGCCGACTGGACAAGCGAGAGCGTAAGTATAGCACAACGAGACGTGAGATGTTGGCCTTGGTGTATTTCTTGAAGTATTTTCGACCATATTTACTCGGAAAACCTTTCCTTGTGCGGACTGACCATCACTCTCTGCAATGGTTACAAAACTTCCGTGACCCGGAGGGACAAGTCGCGCGGTGGCAAGAACGCCTACAAGAGTACGATTTTACCTGTGAGTACCGGCCGGGAGCACGGCATGCCAACGCAGATGCCCTTTCTCGAATTCCCGCTCTGGACGAAATAAATGCAGTTCTACACCACTCGGAAACTGATACAACGTGGTCAGAGGATCAAGCCCAAGACCCATATATATCTAACATTTATATGCGGCAAGTGAAAGGATCGTCTAAACCATCGGGTACGGAAATGCAATTCCGTTCGAAAGACGAACGCTCACTATGGGACCACTGGAGCCGATTGAGAATCATTGGTGGGACGCTGTTCCTCATGGATGACCTGGGCCCGAAAGTGATTACTCCTATGTCGAGAGTGCCGGGCGTACTACAAGCAGTCCATAAGCAGTTAGGTCACGCTGGCCAACTAAAGACGGAGACAGCCATACGTCAACGGTATTGGTGGCCAGGAATCCACGCCGACGTCGTGAAGCTATGTAACGCCTGCGAGACCTGTGCCGCTATCAAATCGAAGACCCCCTATCCCGGGCCCCATTGGAACCGATAGTGGCCACGTCCCCAGGTCAGCGAGTCGGAGTCGATCTAATGGGGCCTTTGCCAGTCACAAGGAACGGGAACCGCCACCTCCTTGTTCTTATAGATTATTTTACGAAATGGTGCGAGGCCATACCTATCAAAAATCCGGATGCGGCAACGGTTGCGTCAGCCATCGTAAATGAGTGGATTGCCCGCTATGGAGCACCGCTGTCACTGCATTCAGATCAAGGCGCCGTCTTCGAGAGTCACCTGCTTCAGGAGGTGTGTCGGCTGCTCTCGGTGAGGAAGACACGTACCACATCGTATCATCCACAAGGGAATGGATTAGTAGAGCGCACCAACCGAACTATAAAAGGGATTTTGCAGAGTTTCCTGGAGCGGCACCAGTCAGATCGATGTGACGAAGCTATTCCACAATGCATGATGGCGTATCGAGCGTCTGTGCATGTAACCACGGGGTATTCTCCAGCCTTCCTGACATTTGGTCACGAGCTTCGTTTGCCTCTGGAGCTGATATCCCCTATTCCCCCAATCGAGGCTTGTTCTCTGTTAGACTACGTACGACAGCTTGGCGAACGTCTTCGATCAGCCTTTCTGTGTGCGGGAGAACACGCAAGGATAGCACAGCATCGTCAGAAAGTATGTTATGATCGGCACAGTAGGGGCCCTGAATATCACATTGGAGATCGCGTATGGTTGCACCGCCGAAGACCTCCGCCTGGCGCAGCAGCGAAGTTTCACCGACAGTGGCAAGGGCCATACGAGATTGTGTTCGTCCGTTCACCCACGGTGTATGTCGTCCGAGATGTCGCTCAACCAAATTCCGACGTTCTGACCGTGCATTACAATCAGCTGAAACCAGCGGGATCTTCAGCCTCTACTCCGAAGGAGGAAGTCGTCCCACCCGGATGCCTCCCGATCGTGGAACACACTGTGGAGATACCCCCGAAGGCGGCTCGGCGAGTATTCAGGACACTGAGACACTGAGGACAGTGTCTTCGCCGGAAGGGGGAGTGGTGTAACGAAATCGAAACCGCCATGGGTCGTTTTAAAGACTACTTAAATGATCTCTTTCTTTTCTCTTTCATTTGCAGATTCTCGAGAAACCGCAGACATATGAAAACGTGCGAAGGCACTTTACCGACCCAAAAACTCTGACATTCGCTTTTTGTTTTGATTGTCTTATCAAGGTCCTGTACACTCCTCTGTTTTTTCCTGTTGTGGATACACGTGCATCCTCCGTGTCTGCTCGTTTTGCCCGTGTCACGCTTGCGTATTGCGATTCTGTGAGTGCCCGGTTGCTGTGTGTGCTTCTCGCGTCGTGTGTCCGCTGTGGTTGACCGTGCTGCTTTCTACCGCCGTTGATTCGTTCCGTGCCCGTTTTCCAGCTTCCGCCGGTACCCCATTCCAGGAACTCCGTTACAGTTATTCTCAGATAAAAGAAAAAGTCTTTCTACAGTTAGAATATTGCTGAAAGTGGCACAAAATTACACTGGTCTGGACCAGCTTTAGCGCCTGCATACGTTGAACGTAAAAGCAACACAATGCGTGCAGTAGTTTGCGAGTTATTCGCAATTAAATGATGGTCTACGAATAAGGCCATTTTTGTTTTTCGCTAAAAATGGCTTTCTGCTTTGCAAGCAGATAGCAGAAAAAAGAAAAGAAAATATAAAAAGTAGGGAAGCGGCGTATGTTCTAGATAGGTATAGCTATCCAGAAATGCTCTAATTAGCCCGTAATACCCTGCGACAACTACGGACTGCGCAGGTGGCCGAAAAGTAAACTTTGCAGCCATACATGACAAATATATGCAGATAAGGGATGGTCTTGCGCGAAAACGCTAGAAATCCAGCAAGGAATATTATATCTACATGGGAATTCAGGGGAGCTTGTAATTAACTCACGGTTAGAAGGCCACAGCATACCATTTTCAGTGGATACTGAGCCACATAAACAATCAGTAAAATAGAGTTTAGCATTTTTTAAGCCCTTAAGCTTTTCTAAAGCTTACAACAAGCCCGCATTAGCCAGGTCCACCTTAGTAACCCTGGGGATCTTTCAGATCCGTTGACAGATTTCGGCCTACAAAATACACACATTACTTAGCTAAACATCACAAGATTTATCCCTTAGAGCCGATTTTCTATATTCATGAGGCTCCGTCTCTAACGTCAGTGAGCTATAGGAGCCTGCCACCAATAATAAAGAAATAAGCATGGAAAAATTTAGTAAAATTTAGCTAATTGCATTTGGGCGTGAAATCCGTTTTGGTCTACATTGGTTGGGCTTTAACAACTCTACTTCTGGTGGTTGAGCTTGCTCATACTTGAGGTATTGTTACGCCTCATGTGTAGATGCACACTATTGTGCAGCTCTTTGATGAATTTCGATTTATTTCTCTCCATTTTTAAGTTCCGAAGATAGTGCCGGCGGTGTTCATCCAGTTGGCAATGTTAACTGGTACTCTAATGTCACACCGACTATTTCTTTTGTGATTTTCCTGGCAAGAGCTGTTCTAGCACCATAAGCAAAGAGCGATAAGGTAAATCAGGAGTAGAATAGTAACAAAAACCTGTAGGAGCTGGTCGTTCACCCGCCATTACGCATAGCGCATGGTAGGCTTTGGAGCCAGCTAAAAGATAAATGACACACGGACGGCCAAGATAAGAAAAGTGGTGATGGAAAGTTTCTGGTGCTCCAGCCAGCCAGTGTGACAGGGGCCTCTCTGTCGTTGGTTGGCTTTCGTGCCAGCGAAATGAAATCTGGAAATGCGAGTGTTTTACGAGCAAAAGCAGTTAAAGAAGAGGAGCTGGTTTTCATTATGCCTGTCTACTAGTGTTGACAATAGCGAAAGGCACATGTATACCAGATAAAGCTAAGTATATGGGGCCAAGAGAGTATAAGTGGAGAGCAAATTGTCTGATTATTGGGTCTAGAACTTTTATAGTGCGCTCATTGTCAACAATAAGGAAGATATATTTTTTATTTTGCGGCTTACCTACTGATAGTGTTTGGAAACTGCTGACTATAGTAACTAGTGCTCAGACTTAATGAAAAGGCTTCAATTGGTGCAACAACGCTAGAACCTGGCATTTCACATGAGGTTTAATGTTGTTAAAATGTTTTTAGTAGACGTGACTCATGGGTCACAAGTATAAATATTCGCAAGAGACCTAGTGGACTAGGTATTTGGAAAATACTAAGGGGTAAAGATGGAGACGAAGGAACCAAAGTGTAGAAGAGAAGGGAGATGTGAAGTAAAGTTTGTCCGTTCGGATTGCTTCCCAATTGCTATGCAATATCCTACCTGGTCAGTGCCTACAGGCTTACGATGCTCCCATTCAATAGTACCAGGCTGCTTTACGTGCTGATCTGTTGAGCAGTAAGAAACTGGGCGTCGAGAAGGAGCTTTCAAGGGGTTTGAGCTATCAATTAGTGTTTCCAGGTTGCCTTTGCGGTAGCGTCTACTATTTCAAGACTTCCCATTTAACTAAGTGTCGGTGGGAGCCAGTAAAGCGCTCAGCTACTACTGGGGTAGGCTGAATACCTTTTGTGGTCGGATTAGCAGTCCTAACATCTGTAAGATGCGTGCAACTGATCGGGCCAAGATCTCTCACGTAGTGTGACAGGGACCGCAAAGTATGGGGAGGATCTGTGAGCCCAAGATGCTCCTGTCATGGAGCCTAGTTGAGCGCAATACAAAGTTGCGCCAGAGCTGACCAAAATGTGATCTATGCCCCATCGAGGCCGGTCTCAAAAAGGTTGTCATCAGAATCACAGATGTTGAAAAGGCGTCTTATGTTATCCAGGCACATAAACTTTCGTACCTCCTGCTTGAAAGCCTGTGGGACTATACCATTTATTTTTTACAATCTCCATGCCGTATGGAAAGTAAATCTTCCCCATTGACATTTCTGTCGCCATGCTGCGTCACTAGGTTGGATGTTTGCTGAAGGTACCCAAATTCCGCCCGATAAACCACAAAGCTATCATATCGAGAGTAGTGGTAAAACCGGCATTTGATGAGAAAACCGAACGCACTGTTCTCATTACATCGCGAGCCCCATGGACTTTTCCACACCTTATAAGTAGACCTCTTTCTATCCGGACCGCTCCTCTCCTTTTGGCGCTCTCTACTTTCATTTCTTCTATAATCCGACTGCCAACTCTCAGTGCCTTGTAATAACCTAGTCTTACCTGACCGGTATGCTCCTTTGACCTTTTCCAGACTAGCAAGATATATCGATATAATTTTTGTAGACTCAAAACTATGTCTAGCTTACATTGACAGCCAGGTAGGCTTGTTTACCCTTTATTAATATAAGCACGTCCATCAGTAACCTGTACCCTCAAACCTTCAATCGGACGACCAACGCTTAGTGCCATGCCCTTCTTTGTTATCATCTGATCGGTGAAATTCGCTGGGACTACTACGAGGCCTCCGGATGTGTCGACTATTCAAGTCTCGTCTGTTCGGTCTCTGGCTCTCAAAGTTCTCTCAGACTACCGGTACATCACCGGTGATTTTTCGGAACTGAACGATTCATACTTCGCACGAGAGCCACCTTGGCTTCACCACAATTTAGCAGTAAACCTTTTTCATCCTGACCATCGTCTCCTAATTACTCTCACGAGTTACGGTTCGCACTGCCGCCCGCATTCATCCGCTCATAGCTGATTCTTTAAATTTCCTTTTCTTCTTGGAACGTTGCATTACCTATGTTGCTCCCACATTCAGTCTCAACCTAGTTGTCCTTAGTTTTACCTAAGATGCCGCTCGCATTCGGACTGCTCTCATCATCATCGCTTTACCTGTCTCTCTCCAACCATCGTATTAATCGCTTAACTTTGTCAACACGCTTTGTTATATCCGTCTCTTGACCCTGCGCGTGCAGATCCTTCTTCCTACCTAGTAATTGTAGTCGGTGTCACACCAGCAACGTGATTTAAAGCAAGCGCTTGCAAATCTTGTACACTGAACAGAATTACATTAGTTTTAACGTATCGTAGGCACCGTTGCGTGCCACCAGCCTGTGTTTTTGCTTCTTGATTCATTGCTGTTTGGCTGGTTCTTGTGCGTTACCCGTTTTCTCCCGACATTTCCACAGTTACGTCCGCCAATACAAGAAGGTTTATCCGCTGGGACTGATCGACCCACTTCCAATAGCCAGATGGTATAAACGCTTGATGTTTTCTCCGGGAGATGAAGAACCCACACAGCGTGTCAAATGAAGCGCTTTCCGCCATTCTGGAGAAGCTAGCACCAAGGGGCCTAAACCAATGGGTTTAGCTTGCGTCGTACTCACAGTAAAACAATTTGCTCACCTGGAATAATATAATTACATGGATCCCCTGTTCCAAAATCGAAGACCGACAATTCTGGCGCGATTACCTTCACCGCCTCAAACATTCCAATTCTCCAGCCACCTGGAGCTTTTCTGATGTCAGTTCACGGACAGCATTGCGCGCGTATAAGCGGCTTTATCGATGATCTTTCATGAAGTTTTCACTTGGCCATGAAGACAATTACACCTACGTTTGAAGGAATTACTAGTCCGCTTCGCGAAGAATAGCATTTTTTCCTGTTATGGACATATTCAGACACAAGAAACAACTGCACTCATCGTCCCTATGACAAGTCCAGCATGGATAGCCGAACACGGGTTGCGAGCTGGACATTATAATAGAAAAAGCCGGCCGCTATTAACAATGTGTTTACTCACCTGCGTTATTATCATTCGACTCTGCGACTCTTTTACATCACTGACCGGCTTCCGTGACTACTGCCGGATAATTACTAAGCCATTCGGCTAGCAGAGGAACAATCTTGGCATTCAAACGACTGCGAATATTAGAGTGCAAAATCGGTCTATACGATGCATAGCCGACTAGCACTACACTTCAACGGAAGCTACGACAGTGTTCCAGGACGTAGTGGGTTTTCGCCTGACAAGCGTTATTCCGATAAAATGCCACAAATGTCCGCTCAGCAACACTGCAACGTGGCGGGTGTGACTCGCCACAAAATAAAGCCACAGCTATACATTTCACACGGACGCAGACCTCATCCTTCTACATCCAAACTGTGTAACTGATTCTACAATGAAGAATGCTTTAATGGAGCACAAATCATCCCGGCTTCGTAATGGTCATTGATTGCACCAAAACCTTGTTTGGGCTCCTGTGCTCTTGGATCACTACATGGCAAATTTACCCCCAACTTGTATTTTGACGCAACAGGATTTTGCGCGCCACAGCGCCAGCATGGTCCTTGCTTTGAATATTACCTGACAATATGCTCGCTTAAATGGACTACATTTTTTCCTTTATTCCTTTAATTAAAACGAAATGTTTTAATATTCCAAAGAAGCTATGCTAGTATACATATTTGATCACGCATTTAGAGGTGCGTCTCGTTTTACAGAGAATATACCATTTATTTATTTATTTATGAAAAGAACGCCGATGGACTTCTTGTATGGAGGAATCCACGTAAACAACTCGCACCAGCGATTTCCAGGTGCTCCACCACGCGACCTGCCGGCTGGCATAGCCATCAATGCTTTGGATTCACGCTGTACCACAATGTGCAACAGCAGTCGACAAGGTTCTACCTAAGCCCATACTACGCAACATCAAGTTTTATGACATGGGGCGTTCTCCATTGGACTGGTTGAGATTATACCAAACCGCTCACGTGCAGTCAGTGAAAATATAACATGTCTAATCCCCCCGGGCCGTTGTATCGAACGATGTCATACAGGGAAGCGTTTCAGGTCCAGCAATTCTTCAGTTATCGCCATGATATTTACAACCGCTACAGAACTGTATACTAGTTCTATGCGCTGAAGATATAAAATCGACTACCTACTCCCCTTAGGTATATCCATATCCGCATTCGACAGAATAGGAGGAAAACTAAGGGCCGTAGAGACATGGGGTCCTCAATGGCAAATGGATTGCTCTGCTGTAAAAGCCGGTGCCATGACATACAACTGCTCAGCATTTGCTAGGGCGCTCACGATTAAGGGCGTTCCTGGTCAGGGACATACATTAGCAAGACATGGGCCTACCTTGCACCATGCGTCTCAACTTTTATAAGCAAGCACATCCAAGTTGCAGAGGCTCGACAATTAAACTACCGCATAAACCGCCACATAAACTCCATGGAAGCACGTCTGGAACTTTACCGGATTCATGCCTGGTCATGCCTGGTCAGGTGTGTCTCGGAAATTCGAGAATATACTATTTATTCGCCCTGGTCAGGTGTGTCTCGGAAATTCGAGAATATACTATTTATTCGCCCATTCATGGAGTCATGTGCTTTCGCAAGTCACAGCTTGCGTAATTCGGACCACATTTTCTTCTAAACAGCCCCACGGACGTGCAAATTAATGCTCGCCACATAATACCAGACGCATAGTTACCGACAGCGAGGCGGTCAGTGCGTACGCAAACCTCCGTGCCTGCGACGTATTATCCTTAACTTAAGTTGCCTGCACAAGCTAATACATAACTTTGTGCTTTAGGGACATATCCAGCCTTAAGCAGAGAGCTGGAACGGACGTAACCTCAGAAACAGGAGTAGCACAGTTGCATTGTCGAGAGGGAGGAAGCACCTACGCCCTAATGTTTCATGCTTTGCATATATATAGCTTTAGGACAATCTATTAATAAGGCTGCGGGGCAGCAAAAACCCGCAGGCACTCAAAATGGAGGTGCAACCAGTTCATTTGCCTGGAGAATGTGCCACGGCTCTCTAACCTCTGTGGTTCAGACGATGAAATTTTTGAGCATGGGCTGGATGGAGCATGAACAACTTCGGTATGCACTGGGGTAATACTGTGTGTTATCCCAATGAAGGCTGCGCTATAGTGTGAGATATCTGTGTCATCCTTAACTTAATATCTGTCTTCCCCATCTTTGAACTCTCTTTTGTATCGATTCTACGATTAGGCAAAGTGCTAAGACAGTAAATCCGAGTAAATGCATTACTTCACATATTTTCCTTTTCGCTTGACCCATTTAAATAAATAAATAAGTAAGTGGCATATTCTCTGTAAAACGTTACGCATCTGTAATGGTGCTGTCAAATATGCATACAAGCCTGGCTTCCTTGATATGTTAAAACTTGTCGTTTTAATGAAATTCATAACCAAAGATATGTAGTCCATGCGAGTGAGGATTTTTAGGTAGTATTCACGCCAAGGAATATTTTGGTGCTGGGGCGCCTACAATTCCGCCACAACTGTTGTGCCAAGATACGAGATGGTCGTAATTTTGCCCTTTAATATTCCATGAGCACAGGAGCCCAACCAAGGTTTTGGTGCAATGAATGCCCATTAAGAAATCGGTGTGTGCTTTGCTCCATCAATGCATTCTTCATAGTAAAATCCGTTGCACAGGTTGTACGTAGCAGGCTGAGGACTGCGCCAACATGAACTGTTCAGCTGTGAGTTTATTCATTTTCAAGTCACATCCGCCACTTTGCAGTGTTGTTAAGCAGATATTTGTTGCTTTTATATTGCGAACGCTTGCCAAACGAAAACCCAACACATGCTGAAACGCTGCCGTTGCTTACGTTGAACAGTAGTGCTAGCCGGCGATGCATCGTCGAGACCGATTTTGCGATCTATTATTCGCAGCCGGTGGACGGCATAATTTCTTCCTTGGTTGACCGATCGGCTTGGTAAGGATTCGGCAGTAGTTGTTGAAACCGATCAATGGTGCCAATGCGTCGCAGAGTCGAATGTTAAATGATGCACGGGAGTAAAATCATTGGTAATAGAGGCTGGCATTTTCTGTTATTTTCTTTTCCGACTCGCAAACCGTGTCCAGCTATTCACGCTGGACCTGTCATGGCGATGGTGAGTACAGTTGTTCCTTATGGCTGAATACGACCATAACAGGCGAAAATGTTATTCCTTTGGCAAAAGCGAGAGCGCTGAAGCTGCAGAGCTCAGACCGTTAACATACCGGTGGTCTGGAAGAAGTCACAGAAGCAGACTGGTCAGGTTAGACTAGGCTAGGGCAAGGCCCTGAGATTGGTCTGTCAGGTTGAAGAGGGACCGAAAACATAGACCGCAGCAAGGAAACGACAGGATCGGGAAGAAAAAGGTTTACTGCTATGGTGGGAGAATTCAACAAGGCTTTTGTATGAAGGGTTATCGAGCGTTCAGTCTTTTGAACAATAGCCGGTATGGTCACAGTAGCCTGAGAAAATTCGGTGAGCAGCAACAGCTCAGACAAGCCTGGACTGGTAGACGCAGTGTGCTTGAGTCATATAGCTACGTTTGGAGGACAAATGGAGTGGATCAAGAGCTTGACAGGTTAGAGTTGGAAGTGTCTATATCACTAAAGAGTGAACAAGTCCAGCAGGCTATCAACATGAGGGAAATTTAGCGCTGCGTCTACAGTGCGTAGGCCGTGTATGTCTCGGTAGTTTGGAAGAAGAAAAAGAAAATGATACTGGTCAAATAAGACTAGGTTAGTGCAAAGCACTAAGAGTTGGTTGTCTGCTTGAAGAAGGATTAAAAGCAGAGCGCTCAGTCTTCCTTACAATAGCCAGTAAATTCACAGTAGGCGGAGAGCAGGAGTCCGAGCAAGCAAAACTGGATCCATCGGTAGACTGAGATTGGATATTACGGTTAATCTTGGAAGACAGTTATTATGGGTCAGGAAATAGCCAGTATAAGGTGGGAAGTGGCTATATTAATATAGAGTGAACCCGTCCAGCAGGCTGTCAAGGTGAGAAAGACATAACTTTAAGTCTACAGCTCCCAGACCGCTTATATTTCGGTAATCTCGAAGAAGTTAAGGAGAAGCTGACTAGTCAGATTAGACTAGGGCAGGACACTGAACTGGCTCGCCGGCTGAGGGAGAACTAGACAGCGCGCGATAAGGGCTGGAAAGAGTCGAGGTAGAAAAGGTTTATAGACAAGAGATGGGAACACCAACGTGGCTCTACAGGTACTGGGGACAGAGCGTTGGGTTTTCCGAACTATGCCCACTCAGGTTACAATGGCCCGAGGGAATGAGACAGGTCATACGAGACTGGATTAGTCAGCGCATTGTGCTTGAGTCGTGTAGTTCATTTGAAAAGATAAGTAGAGTCAGTAGGATTGGACAGGTCAGAAATAAAAGTGGCTATATTAACATTGGGCGGACAAGTCCCGAAGGCTGTCGAGGTGAGGGAGACACTGCTTTGGATCGACTGAGCATAGACCGCTAACATCCCGGTAGCCTGGTAGTTGTCCCAGAGAATTTGACTTATCAGATAAGTCTAGATTAGATCAGGGCAGTGAGAGTTAGCCGTCCGGTTGAAGAAGGTTTGGATTTACAGGTTAGAGCTGGAAGTGCGTATATTACTAAAGGGAAAACAAGTCTAACAGTCTGTCAACGTACGGGAGACATAGCTTTGAGTCTACAGAGCCTAGACCGTTTGAATTTTGCTGGTCTGGATAAGGTCAAAGGAGCAGGCCGATCAGGTGAGACTAGGTTACTGCAGGGCCCTGTGAGTTGGCAGTCCGATTAAAGGGGCAATGAAAGCAAACAGAGCCATAAGGAGAGAAGCGGGTCCTGACAGAGATAGGTTTATGTATAAGCTGAGAAAAGGTCGATGAGGCTCACGAGGTTATGAGGACAGAGCGTTCGGCCTTCCGAACAAATGCCGGTAACCGCGCAGCAGCCAGGGAGAACCAGGAGAGCAAGGACCGATCAGGCGAGGCTGGGTTAGTCGGCACATTAAGAACAAGTCGTACAGTTAAGGTGGGAAGACAATAAAGTGCCAGCAGAGACGTACAGGTTTGGGATGGAAGCGGCTCTAGGAATATAAGGTATACAAGTCAGGCAGGCTCGCAGTGTGAGAAAAAAGTGTGTGTTGGTTATGTAGAGCCGAAAACTGCATTTCGATAAGCAGGAAGCGTTCAATGAGGGAAATAGGGCAGGGCACTGAGAGTTCGCTCTCCAGTGCAAGAAGAAATAAAGACAGAGAGGGCGATAAGAAGAGGACAGAGTTGAGCGTGAACGTTTACAAATAAGAAATGTGACAGTTAACGTGGTTCTCGAGGTACTGGTGACAAAGCGTTCAGTCTTCAGAGCATTGGCCGGCAACGTCACAGAAGTCGAAGAGAAGGAGAAAGGGATCAGCTGAGACTGAATTAGTCAGCGCATGTGCTTGAGTCGTATAGTTCATTTGGGTAGGTAAGTGGAGTAAGTAGGATTAGACAGGTCAGAGATAGAAATGGCCATATTAGCATAAGGCGTGCAAGTCCAGCGGGCTGTCGAGATGAGTGAGACACTGCTTTGGCTCGACCGAGTATAGACTGCTAACCTCCTGGTAGCCTGGTAGTAGTCCCAGAGAATTTGACTGATCAGATGAGACTAACTTAGGGCACGGCGCTGAGGATTAGCCGTCCGATTAAACAAGGATTGAATACGGATGGCGCTCAGTCCTCTGAACGACGGTCGGTAATGTCAAAGCAGCCTGCGAGAAGTCGGAGAGCAGGAGACCGATCAGACGAGACAGGATTAGTCGGCGGAAGGAGGTTGAGTTAAACAGGTAATTTTGGAGGACAAATGGCTTCGGTCAAGAGATGTACTAGCTAGAGATGGAAGTGCCTATATTAATAAACGGCGAACAAGTCTAGCAGACTGGTAAATTAAAAGAGACATAAGTTTGAGTCTAAAGAGCCTTGACCGTTTGAATTCTGCTGGTCTGTAAAAGGTCAAAGAAACAGACCGGTCAGGTGAGACTAGTTTGTTTCAGGGCACGGAGAGTTAGCAATGCAAATGCAGCTGCAAGGACAGATTATTCCACCCAATACCTAGCTTCATCTCTGTGGCTCGCTACCTCGCTTGCCACCTTAGTACGGCGCAAACATGGTGATGCTTTGCATACCAAGTTGAACCGCATCACAAAGCCTTATGACCCTTACGCAGACAACGGTATATTAATTGTCCGGCACTTATATAAAACTTCTACGTTTTGCTCCAAGGATTACTGTGCATCATTAATAACATTAGACTGTAAATCATGCTTACACTCCATGCACCCATCTCCGAAGCCTGGACTTCAACTGTAAGCAACTGTAAACCCCGAGAAATAAGCGGTAATCGTTTTGCAACTGGACGGTTCTCCCCTTCTCGCAAGGAGCACTTTGAGCCGTGACCCTACTTTCTTGTCATCACGTGCGGTATTGGAAAGGCGAACTTCAGTTAGACCACCGTTAACTTTCTCTGCCTTCAGTTCCTTCATCTTTACTAGATCCACATATATTTGTAGGGTCCATCGCAGCCAGATTCCAAATCAGATAGTCGTCCACATGCCTGGAGAAGCACTAGACTGCAGTTTCAGCCTGTTGGGCATCGTCATTAGTGCGCATCCATCGGAGCCATCAGGGTTCGAACCCATGACCACCAGCTGCGTGAACAGCCAGTCAGCAGCTTATGCCACTGGGCCACGGGGTCAGCTTCGGACCGTTATGGTTTACAAGCTAACGGCGGTATAGCCAGTCTTATCCTTCACTACCATGCAAGTTACGAACGTTGCAGAGCACAAGGTTAGCCCCGAAAGACACGACGTTCACTAACAGTAGCTATGTACGACATAACATTTAGAAACTGTCAGGGCGGATATAATTTGATGTACTCATGAGTAGGGGATGTTGGTGTAACTGCGTTAGGACCATCACAGCCAGTTTCCAGATATTTTTCGACTACGACGTTTCATAAGCCGTAGATCACTTCTGGACCCATTTATGGTCCACATTTTCATGTATGTTATTCGGTGTTGTTAAACGCTTTACTGAACGCAATGGAAGCACTTCTGATTTGACTGGTTATACATCTAAAGCATAAATTCACCACAATTTCCTTACCTCCGTCTTCATAACTATTGCTAGAGATGCTAGTTCATGTGCAAGTGGGTCTGGAACCATAGTATGCTTTCCGTTATTGTTCCTTCTTGAGCGCTTCGTTGATCCAGGATTTGATCTGGACGCTCTGAATCCTTGATGGATCTTAAAAGAGACACCGGTAAAGACACCTACGTTCACCAATATAAAGCCCACGTTCCTTGCATTAGCTCACCCTGCTATGCAAGTTACTTGGTGAGTAAGTGAGGAAGAAAAATGGAAGGTAAATGGTATGTGAAGTTAGTTAAAATAAGAGGGTAGCCCCAACAGAGAGTGAAAATAAAAAAGTTTAGGATCAAAGTATGATGATGGGAATTAGTCAGGAAAAAGCAAAGGTTTCGTGTTGCTACCCAAGAGCATCTAGCTGACGCTCAAAACCCTAACTGTAGCTTCCTTGTCAACCTTTTCTAGCAAAGGGTTTCAGTGCTCCATGAAGCGACACAATAACCTTGTCTCCGCTCTAACTCGATCGGAAAGCGCTTTGTCCAGTGCTATACAATGCGCGCGGAGACCAGATAATTTAGCAGGAGTTAACAGCTAAGACTAATAAGGGCCATCCATCCCAGTTACAATACGGTAGGTTAGGATTAGGCTCCAACTAATCCTCTAAGAGTGCATGAACTGCTTCCCCCAACCAACCTCGTACCGACACGCAAAGCTCAAGTTGGAAAGTGGTCCACTGATGAAATGCATCTAGGCGGTCTGCGCTATGTAGGCTCGCGTAATGGTAACGGTGCGCGGTTACTGCAGTTGTGGGAAGGTGCCCGCTCACTTGCAACGAACAATGGTTTCCGAACAACACCCTCGGAGGGTGACTTGGCGCCCACCAGCCTGCAACCAGTCTTGAACGCAGGTCGATCACGTTGCGAGCAGTTAACACTGGGGAGGCTGCATCCAGAACTGTCACTCAATATAGAGCACATGTGTGGACACCGGCCATGCACCTGTATGTACTGACATGCAAATTCGTTTTGGCGGACGCGCACGACGACGCTGTGGGTGCATTGCCACTAGCCAACTGACGTAGCCAGCTGTTCTGAATGCACAGCAAAGTACGCTGACATGCGAGTTGTGTAAGCGCTCATTGGCTGCAGTTGAAGCTCGGTCGTTGCATGTTCACCAGACCTTACTAGCCGCAGGCGAATCCTGATGTGCTGTCTACTAGCCAACATGGAACTCCTGTCTTTTCGCGGTCTCTGGAACTTTTCCATGCTCGCCGGTATATCCTGGCTGGAAGCGAACACAATGCAACTCGCAACGAGCCCCAGGCAACACACTGTGTCAACGCCAATTGTGTTGCTCGCTTCGTGCGTCAGAGATGGAAGTAGCTGCTGTCCTTTGGAACCTTCGAAAGTTATTCCGGCTTATACGGGAACCGCACATCCGGATATTTGGTGTTGGTGAAACACTTGGTGCCGAGAGTGGACAGCCTACCCACAAGTTGTCAAAATGTTTGGAGCTTTGGGCAGAGCATTTCCAAAATCTATGTGATCCGCCGGAATTATGCGACTTCTCTCCGGCCAGTGATTTCCTCGCTCCGTAGGCGGTCCATTTCGATCCGCTGCCTCGCTCAGAACTTAAAAAGTGATCAGACGGTCGAAGTTGACCACAGCACCCGGACCAGGTGGTTTTCTTCCAGTGCTCTTCAAATTCGGGAAGCTTGCCCTTGTGGATGATTTACACGAAGGACTAGTGAGACTGTGAGAGCAAGCAACTGTCACAACCGACTGTAGCTGCTCCGTTATTGTTACCCTTTTCAAAGGAGGCTCGCGCTCGGCATGCGGCACCCACAGAGGAATCCTTCTGCTTCCCATCGCCTCCAAATTACTTGCCACTGTACTCCTCCACCAAAGGACTGGCTCTTGAAGTAGCCAGATTCGTGAGACGCAAGCCGGGGTTCGTCGGGGCAGTGGCCGGTTCGACATCATTAATTTGTTTCTGTGGTTGTAGCACCGTCACACATATTAGCTGCCCACCATAGTCGTGTTAGTTGACAACAAAGCTGTCTTCAATAGTGTTGCTCGAGGTGCCTTTTGGAATGGTCTGCTCAGAAAACGTGTGCCCGAGAACTATGTAAATGTTATCAGTGCGTTACAAGCAAGCAGCACTGGCAGAGTGAGGGCTTACGGCGGGCTGTCGCCGCCCTTCAATCTCTCTAGCGCTGTGTGACAAGGATGCCCCTTGCCGCCTTGCCTCTTCGAAACTATGGTATTAGTTAACATTGCCACCTGGATGAACACAGCTGGAACTGGCTTGTAGTGTACCGGAAAACAAGCTCTTTCAGTATTTTGTAACATTAGATTTTACGGTGGTTTTAACCTTCGAAACGTCCACTTGTTTTATTGACTGCACTTCCATTGACACAATGCGTTTTAATAAGTACCTCGCTGCACGTTTCTCGCTCTGTCTGTGTCTCTTCCTATTCTTGTAGCTTACACAATATACTTGGGGTTCAGTCGCCTCCGACTTCTATACTGTAGTATTTAACACGGCTTACGTGTCACTGCTTACCGACTAGTATCCCAGGCCCCGCTCAACAGACTTCAAAAAGTAGTCTTGCCAAGCAATAGCTCAAAATTACTCCAAGTGCAGCAAAGTAGTGTAAATCAACACAGAAAGCATAATAATCCATCATGTTCGATCAAGCCCTATTCTCAGACATATAGTTGACAATACCCCACCCAGACAGACCAAAATGGATTTCACACCCAGAAGCATTTTGTTAAATGTTGCTGCGTTTTCCGGTACTTATTCTATATCATTAGTGACAGGCTCCTCTAGCTCACGGGTGTTGGGACATAGTCTCATTAATATAGAAAATTATGTGAGATATAACTTGCGATGTTTATTTAAGAAATGTTTGCATTTGTCAGGCCAAACCGTGCAAATGATCCAAAAGGTCTCCTGTATTCTTCAAGCAGACTTAGCTCATGCGACATAGATATAAACTTCACAACCACTTAGAGACTTAAAACTACTAAACTCCATATTCCTAATGGTTTTTGTGGCTCAGTGTCCATTGCAAATGGCACACTCAGGAATCCTGACTGTGGGTTAGTAATAGGTTGTACTGAAGTCCCTTGCAGTTATAATATTCCTTACTAGACTTTTGGTATTTTCGAGCAACATTATCTCTTATTTGCTTACATTTACTAAGAGTGCCTGATAAGTTCGCTTTACGGCCACCTACGTCGTACCTAGTTGTCGAGCGATGGTACAGGCCAGATAGAGGGTTTTTGGATAGCTAAGCCTAATTACGACGTACACCGCTGCGTTACGTTTTACATTTTCTTTGCTTTTTGATATCTGCTTGAAAGCAGGAAGTCATTTTCAGCAAAACCTAATCATAGCGTTATTCGCAGCCGCCATTTACTTGCGAATAACTCGGCAACTACTGCACCTGTCGCATTGTTTTACTTTTAAGATAATCGGCGGTTAAAATTTGTTCGGAGCAGTTTATAATTGTGCTAGTCTACGCAGTATTCTAGCCTTAGCAAAGGTTTATTATTTTTTATGAGGCATACTCAGGTGAAAATTTGGCGCCAGAAAACAAATCCAACGCAAACCTTCTGGTTATACTTTTGTTAATTTGGATTATTCCAATATAGTACGCCGTCTTAGCAGGTCTTTTAAAATCCCGTTTAGTTTTGTCTGCATTTCTCGAAAGTATTTTTAACCTTATCGCATTCCGTATCCTTCCACCGCTCTTATCTCTTTCCATGTGCGCACCAATAATTGTGACAACTGAGTGGGCGGAAATAGTCCAAATTATTTATAGTGAAGCTTGGTGTATTAGATCCTGTTTCCAAGGAAAATCTGCACAACTACGGCCTTGGGAATCGTTCCCCACAAAGAAAACCACGGAGCTCAAGGTCGCCTGAAAGAACCAGTAGAACTTCAAGGTGGGCGCCTACGACCTTAGCAGCTGTACAGCGAACCATGCAAATGCATCTGTACTTGCCAATGAGGAACATATATGCACATTTTCCTACTCCCGTGCAAGAGTATAGAATCTGTGGAAACATTTATCTGATCCCTTAAGGGCGCAGAATCTAACCAGTCTAAAAATATACCTATTTATTTATTAACTTTGCCACTGACGAAACCCTGGAAATCGCGTTCACAGGACACAACTTAGAAGGTGTGGACCTGCTCTCAGGTGAACGACTTCCTGACTTGGAGTATGCAGAAAATATTGCCCCCGCTGTGGCAGCTCCCAGACGTGTCAAGCTGCACTGGACAGATTAGCACTGGCCGTCGGCCACATCGGGCTTCGCTTTGCACCATCGAACTGCAAAGCCTGCCTCCATGCTTGGCAGGAATCGCCTCCTGCGCTGACCCTTAGTAGGGATCAGCTAGAGGTCGATCAGAAAGCCAACTACTTGGGAAGTTGTAGCAGCCCCCATGGTATCTAAGACGAGATCACGTAACTTATAGCGAATGCTCGAAGAGCTTCTCCTAACCTACGCCACCCATGGTGCCGGCGTGGTATCACGCTCGTTCTGGTGGGTAGAGGGTACAATGCAGCAGTACGTTCGACCTTACCGTACGGTTGCAAAACCTGGCCCTTAGCTCAGAGAACTTAAAGAGACTAGCTAACTTTGACCACTCTTGTCTTCGCAGTTTGGCTCTCATCTGGCAGGAACATCACGTGAGCAACCGGCATGTTCGACGCCTTGTTTATGGAACTGGAAATGGTACTGATCAGCTCAGCACTGCTCTTTCACGCACCAGCCTCCAATGGCTCGGCCACGTGTTGTGCAAGCCAACCTACCAACTTCCGTGGCGTGCGTTGTTTGCGCACCGGGGGTGTAGTTGGCATAAGGGGAGGGGTGGCCAAGCCATGATTTAGTCGAGAAGAATGAAGGCCCACACATTTTAGCTAGCACCGGTTGGAGCTACATGGCTCCCTGGTTGGTGGCCAAATTACGATGAACACGTTTGGCCGGACGCACTTGCTGACATGGCTAGGAGCCAACTTCAATGGTGTTCGTGCTGTGGATTTCTTTGTCCATCCCATCCATTTCAGCATCCCCTCCAACGATAATCTCATTTCGTAGCATGATATAATTTTACATCATAACTTTTCATGTTGCCTTGTAACCGGCTGCTAGTTTGCTTGAACGATGTGCATCCGTTGCTGGTAGCTCGGCTGGCATGCAACAGTTGTGTCAGTTTTCTTTTCCGTTTGTTGATTGCGGCAGGGTAGCTAAGCTGTTTTACACCTCTGGCTAACTTATATATAATAATGATGATGATGTCCCTGTATAAGGATTGATAACGAGCGTTATCCTTGAAAATATCCCATGGGTTTTGCCTACTAAATTGATGTCAGGTGCAGGGGAATTCAAGGAAAATGAACACTGAGCTGCCCTAGCTAGTCTATGCGGACCAGACTCATGTATCCTCAGGACAATATTCACAAACGCATAAAGTTAAATCATTTTGAAGATTTTACTAATACAGTGGTTTTTCGACCAACAAACTTCTGGAAAGGAAACATATTGGTGTTGTGACATGATTTAATTACAAAGATTCATGCAATTTTGCACAGGCCATACCTTCTGTGGTGCCTAACGAACATTTCCCTGTGTATGTTTTACATATCAGTCCTTGTCTTGTTACATACCCTTGGAAAGTGTGTTTTGCGGCCACCGCATCGTGCATAGTAAATGCTGCTACTTGGGAGCTACCTCCGACAGTTCTACATGCTCATCCCTGTGGAGGTTCTCTAGCAATGAGCCACTTTCTAATTTTTATTCCTTTCATCATACTTGCTTGAACCGGTATACTGCTTTGGTAGCCAGATATATAGCTATGCTTGGTGCATCCCTTCCAGTATTCGCGAAATACTGCAAGCATTGCGTTGCCTTTGCTCTATCGTGTACAGCGATGAAGAGAAGTCCTGATTGTGATACAAATTGTTGATTTTTAGCAACATTAACCTTAGAATACTGGATTACAAGTTTGCTATGATTACAGCCATTTGAGTTTGGCGCAAGTAGTGATCCGTTGCTTAGAAAAAGTGAATATAATTCACGTTTATAATTTCCAGCTACTTGCGATAAAGTGCCGTCCGCTTTTATAACATATACTTTTCCCAAACTCTCGTCAAGTATATTTTCTAGAAATCGCTACAAAACTTCCTTCTGACATTTTTGATGTCATTGCATTTCTTTTCTCATTCCAAGAGCTCAGTATTAACGGGGACTGGCAATTTAGCGAAAATGGCTAATGGAGCTCTATTGAGTACCTTTGAGACACGCATCATACAGCTTTAGTGCGGTACTCGCCATCAAGAACTATAAAAGCGTAACTCCATTATTATTGATGCAAGAGCATATTGTTCCTGCACCTTATTACTTGCACGCTCAAATGCACAGCTTCTTGCCGTCTAAGAGTGTATCAACGTTTCATTATTTATATATTTTTCAATTATGCTGTGTGGCAAGCCAGCATAGGTCCCACTAAAACAGGCCGATTTGCCAGCTTGGGTTACATCCAAGTATGCATTACATGGAGGTCCCCATACTGCACCTCCAACACTGGAGAGAGGAAGCTTCTAAAAAGCAAATGTTGCACCGTCCAGCGTCTTAACCCTTGGAGCACAATATTGCTGCACGTCTGGAATACTCACTCTTAAAATGGAAACTTTTGTTGCCCTACCCCTGCAGGCGCTAGCGAATTACCCGTTTAGCTGCGTTTTGCTATTTTACGAGTGCGCATTCATGTATCCTTGGCGAAAGAGGCACGTAGCGTACTGGCAGTGTGGGTCCCTGTTTTATGTTGTGTACAATGCACTAATACTTATAAAACTTACGGAAGTTGTCTGCTAAACTGACTGCGTATTCGGGCTCCTTCGTGCCAAGTGAATCCTGAGCTGTCTTGCATTATCCATGCAGAATGGACTCATGTAGTCTAACGATAGCATTTACCAGCAATTAGGGTTCGCTAATTGGGGGATATTACTTATACAGTGGTTTCTTCGACCAACTGGCCTCAAACGACACACTGATATCTTTTGAGCGACGCTTATTCACAAAGCGTCGGTTAATTTAATGCCATCAAAACCTTCCGTAGTGGCGGTTGAGCTTTTCCGTGCATATTCTCACCTATACTACATGTTTCATTAGGTACGCCTGGAAAGTGTGTTTTGCGACCACTGCGTCGTACACTGCAAGTAATGGTGCACTGGTATTAGCTTGTGCATTTATAGAAGCACGTTTATTGAAATAAAAGCTTAATAAGCCACTTTATAATTTTCCTGGATTTTTCTTAGTTGCCTTGAACCGAACAAGGCATTGGTAGCAAGAGTTTTGTCTACGGTAGTTGCA
>OX104070.1:73270994-73300486 GCA_944474145.2 Dicrocoelium dendriticum | reverse complement strand
GGAGTTATGGGCTGGGACTTTATTCGGTGGCAAGCCACATACACCACGTTGCAGTGTTGTTAAACGGACATTTGTGGCTTTTTATAGGGAGAACGTTTGCCAGGCGAAAGCTCCCCAAGTCCTGGAACACTGCCGCCAATTCGTTGAATGGCAACTTGTAACTGGCTTTGTTTCTTGTTGAACGCTCGTTTGCTCGGTTATTGGCAGTCAGGTTGTGTCCCATTTTTCTGCTGGCTGATGCCTTGGCTGGTTGCCTATTGCATTCCTGGGTCCTGTCCATTGGTAGGTCGGGAACTAAACGTTCATTTTGAATTTGATGCGTTGATCCATTGCAGAACCACGTGAAGTCTTCTCTGATTATGTATATTTGCCAGGGAGCGAGGAATTCGTGTCCAGCTGCCCTCACTGGACATCGGTGTTTGGGTGCGGATGGTTAGAAGGTAAGTGATGCCATGGTCCAGGCAAGTTCTTTTTGGTTATTTCGTCCCATCCCAGACGGAGGCAGTTCCTCAGTTCAATCTCGAATTCCTCAGATGTTCACGACATGCACTACTGTACACGGCAGAGATGGATGGATCTCTTCGGGCCCCGCTATACTCTACCATCGGCTGACCAGTCTTCTGCTTCTGACGGCTTCCAGACATCCCAGGCGTTATCCCTTTAGGCATTACATTCCAGACACTCTGTTCCCCTCATCCCGAGACCTTTCCTTGGCATGTTAACTGGCTTTTCAAATAGCCGCTTTCGTCCCGAACGCTTCATATTACCCACATTACGGTTATTCACACCTTAATTTGGCGGCCTAACTTCATCTTGCTGGCTTCTCCCGACTCGTCTGCACGGTATCCTGCTTCCTGACCTGCCTCGGACTTCTGAGATCTGAATGACCCAGGCTCTGCCGACGTGACCTGCTAACTCTTAATTAAAATGCGTCTTCGGCCATAATTCACCCTTATTATTATATCCCTTTTCTTCCTCTACACGTCGGTTCTGTCGATGCTCTCTTTTAGTACAGCCATGAATGTTACGGCTTTCTCTCTTTGCTTCCGACTACTGTAACCCTAATGCGCAGCGATTAACAGACCCAACGGCCTGTTCACATAACCCCGAGGATAACTGCTTTTTTGCTTTAGCCACTTTTGTCAAAAGCTTTTCCTTTTCTGATGACACCCTTTAGTTTATTCTCACCTGTATATGGCGGCCTAGCTTCAGCCTACTGACTTACCTGGTTTTGTCTGAACGGTCGCTTGTTTTCTGACCTCTCTCAGACTTCTGAACTCTAATTCATCTAGGCCCTGCCGACGCAAAGCTCTGGTACCCTAACTCCTAGGACATTGCTGGTCATAACACAACCTTATTATCAGGTCCCCTCTCTTCCTTAACGTGTCCATTTCTACCGATGCTCTCCGTCAGCATTTAGAGCTCGCAGCTACGTCTTTCGTCAAATGAGCCGACATTCTACTCTGGTCTGAATGATAACCTTCCTTCCTACTTCTGTGACCCTAATTATCACGGCTCGGCATACCCAACGCTCTGTTCGCATTACCTCAAGAATATCCTTGGCTGTTCCACTCCTCCTCATTTGAGCCTTTTCCTTTGCTCATTCTGGTTGCATTCCTTTTTTAATTGGACAGGTAACTCTTCGGGCCTGGCAATAATCTAGCGTCGTCTGACTTTTAGACATTCCAAACGTTAACGCTCTAGGTTTTGCAGTCCCAGTACTTTGTCTCCTTATCCTGAGAGCTTTCCTCTACATACAACTGTCTCTTCATATAACCACTTTCTTCCTAACCTGCTTATTTTCCGGTGACACTCATTATATTATTCCCACTTTGGGCGGCCTATCTTCAGCTTGCTGACTTGCTGGTTTTGTCCGAATGATCTCCAGCTTTCTGAATTCTCTCGGACGTTTGAGATTTAAATGATTTAGCCTCTGCCGACTTAACGCTCGGTGCCTCTCATCTCGTGAGCATTACTGGTCGTGATTTATTTTCTTTATCCTAGTCCCCTTACAAGCTTAACCGTTTAATTTCTACCGACTCAGTTAACATTCTAGCAATAATAATATTGCTTTCTCTCTATGAGCCGACATCCTGCTCTTGCTTCAATTGTCTCCTTTCCGACTGCTGAGGCCTTACCGATGAATCATCCACAGATTCAGTGGTCTGTTCACGACACCTCTAGACTATTGTACGCTGTTCCACTTTTCCCCGATAGAACTTTTCTATCGGACCTCCTTCTTTCTTTTCCGCGCCCCCTGTTTACCTTTCTCTTTCAATTGGACGGAGAACTTTTCGTGCTTGGCTCTTATATATCCTGGTCTGCGCAGTCTACTTTTTCTGCTTGCTTCCGGACATCCGGGAAATAAACGGTATAGGCTCTGTAGTCCCAATACTGTGCCCCGCATTCTTTGTGCTTTGCTCGCCATAGTATCCACCTATTCCGGCGCAACTCCCAGCCACCCTTACCTTAACAACATAACGGCATTATCCATCCTTCGCTTTATTAACAAGGATGAATCATCATCTGAAGAACGTCGGCGGCTTTTCTACTTCTCCTCAATAAAACCTATGGTACCGACGTTTTTCTTTCCTTCCTGTGCTTTCTGTTGCATTCCTTCTTCATTCGAAGCCAATTTACATGCATTTGTCCTCCCTGACTTAATACATTCCTACCAATTTAAGACTGAGGCAACGCGTCCCTGTCGCTTCTACTGAGTGTAATTCTTTTCCAAAATCTGCATATCTTGTCCTCCTCTCCCACCGACTGTTCACACCGATTGTTCATATGCGCATTAGGAACCCTCAAACTCTGTTTGCTTCATCTTCAATCCTATTTTGGGATAACCTCAGCTTCTCTACGGGTCCGTGTTCTGCTGGCTTCTGGTCTATTTTGTGGAGAATGATACACGTGCATATGCGGTATTTAAATAACAATTACATGTATAGGGGTACCATAGTTCAGTCATCACCGCAATTGATTGACTGCATTCCAGGTGCATTTTTTTCTTCTGTCTGTGTGGCTGTCTCTGTTCGGTACCTTCCTTTCCCGAGTTTGGCACAGGTAGGGCGACAAGCACCCAAGGAATTGTCCATCTTTGCGACAAAATTACAAGGCACGCAGGTCCTTTATCTGGACATGAGTGGAAGATTATCAATCGTTTTTACAACTTACTAACCGGACAGATCATTCGTTATCTTGCACGGATACAATTTTTCCGGGGCTTGAGCCGTTGGGTTCATTTAGCCTAACACTATCTCTTCCACATACCTCTTGCCTGGAAAACTACGTTTGATTTCGGAAGGCACGTATTTCTGCCGATTCAAAGTCAGAACCATTGGCCGTTCTGAGCCCTTTAATACGCTTTGCCCGCTCAGTTGGCAGTGGTTTCCCATGTTTCTACTCAATTTTACTACATACCCCGGGCTATCTGCTAGCCTTTCTTCGGAAGCACATTCTATCTTTCAAGACTTCAACAACAATTCAACATACTTTAATGTGTATCCCTCGGAGACTTCATGTGGTTATGCACATTATTAACGCAACATATACACGAGGAATGTTTAGTTCCTGGTCTACCAATCGGGCACAGCCAATCGTTCAAAACAGGACAGGACCCAAGAACGAAATAGGCACACGCCTAACGCATCAGCCAGCAGGAAAATGAAACGCAACGTGACTGCGAATAACCGTGGTAACAAACGTTCAACAAGCAACATAGTCAGTTGCGGCTTGCCATTCAATGGATTGGCGGCAGTGTTTCAGGACGTGTTGGGTTTTCGCCTAGCAAGCGATCATCCTATAAAAAGCCACAAGTGTCCGGTTAACAACACGGCAACGAGGCGAATGTGACTTGCCTCCGAATAAAGTCACAGCCCACAACTTCACACTGGCAGGTCAGCTAGCGTCACCATTCTATGTAGGCTCGTTACCCTGGAACTTCTGCGTCTGCATATACGGTCGTTTCCTCTTTCTACGATTTCACGCATATACCTTCGCCTTTTACTTTCTACGATATCACCTTCAACCTTTGGGTTACATATGCATGAACTCACGGTATTGTCATAGCTCTCTCGAGCGTACTCTTTAATTAGCTTCCAATAGATCATTCAGGATTCCTAATGTACTATTAGCGGAGGTATGACTGCGAGATATGACAGACCAATTATGTCCCAACAAATGAGTCCCGATTTCACGACAGTCAAACGATTGTTTCGCATTTTCACCACTGTACAGTTTCAAGCATGGATAGATGAAAATGTTTCCACTGTCACTGTTCCAGTTGCCACAAAATGTCTGTAAAGTTATACATACCTGAACACGCCTCGATGGGCGCGACTCGCATAGTCGAGAATAAACTATTTGATTATTTATTTACATGCGGCCGACCATGAAGAAAACACCTACCTATCCATAGAAAACATTTTGATAAAACATGACTGCGAATAGCCGCGGGGATGATCGGTGAAATGCGTTCTTGTCAGTGTCGTAGCACCAGTCGGCAAGGTTCCAGGAAGTGGTGGTCTATTACCTGACAAGCGTTCTCCTTACAACGGTCCAAGAAAGTCTGCTTAACAGCACCGCGACGTGGCAGATGTGACTCGCCATTCAATAAAGTCACCGCCCCAACCACGCATTGGCAAGTTGACAGATACCACCCTTCACTATTTCTGTGCAAATATCTGCTCATATGCGTCTACGAGTACATATTTGATAAGTGACATGCCTATATTCTTGGATTATTTTTGCAGCTTTTTCTCAGGCTTCTCTCCCCTGACGCGCACTCTGGACACAATCTCATCGGACTAGTTCCTCACCAACATACTCAAAATTAATGATTTAACTCTTTTCTCTGCATCTCGCGTTCTGTGAATATAGACTTCCTACAACCTTTGTGTCATGTAGGCACAAATTACTGACAACATCTGTAGTACTCCCGAGCTTGGTGTTGTTAAGCGTGCCATCATGTAAAATATTGCCATCTGCTGATCAGATCCAAAAGGTCTGCCTTGCTTCGTCGAGAAAAATATTTATTTCTTTATTCAATGTCAAAAGTTACCGTGCTCCATGAACGGCTAGCGGTCACATGTAGCTCCTCGCTGACTGGGCCTGTTTCTAAAACTTCAGATTGTTTAAAACAGAATCGTGTGCCCTGCATCGAACAAGCGGATCATTGGAAGTTACCTTAGAGCCTGTTCGTAAGCGGGATATCTTTGGCAGTTGGTAAGAGGTCCGGGAACGAAGACGCCAGGTGAGTTGCTTGGCCCTATTAACAATATTCCTTGATGCACGTTCATGCCCAATATGCTTTTGTGCACATCTGTCTACCAACTCAAAAGCTTTTTCAGTTGCCTTTATTGCAAAAGCAGAGTTGAATGTTTAACGGTAGAAGCGCCGTACCTGAGGCATTGTTGTGGGCGCCTTTTGGCTAGTGTTTCTTGCTGGGCTCCTTGTCAAAAGAGGAAAGTGAGACATGCAGTCCGGACATAAACTAATCTCCCTACAAAGATTTCCGCAGATTCGTCTAGGAAATCGGATTAAAACAATTCCTAAGAATGTCTTGATTACATGTATAGGTTGCTAACTGGCAATGTGGGTCCATATACAGGGATGCATACCAGAAGCTATGAGAAAATAAATAAATAAATAAATAGTTTATTCTTAGTTGCATAGAGACACACCAACTCAGGCATGATCAAGGTTTAAAAACAGATATGTATCACGACGATACATCGGGTTCAATCGTGTGTAGTTGAAACGGTGTCGGGAAGAGTTGAAAGGTGAGTCTAATCGGCTTGCCAGTATGTAGTTGTGATAACCATTGTGTAATTTGTTTAAGAAGCTGATGGGGTTTAAGACTCGCTCGTTCCAAATTGACCCTGAGCTGTCCTGAAGTATCAGGACAACTTTCACAACCACTTAAAAGTAAATAACATTGGCGCTTTTACTTACACAGCGGTTTCTTCGAACAACTGACCTCTAAAACGGCAAACTGATGTCTTTTGACCATGGCGTAATTACAAACAGTCCTGTAATTTCGTACAATCGAATCATTCAATAATGGCTTTTGAACGTTTCCGTGTATATTTTCACTTAGTCGTCCGTGTTTTCCTACCTACGCATTGAAGGCTTTTTTGCGGCCACAGAATCCTTCACTGTATGTACTGCCCTTTTGGAGCTCTATTGCATATTCTAGATACGCAGCCCTATTAAGTTTTTATAGCAATAAGGCACTTATTATTATTTCTACTTCTTTCCACTTTTGCTTGCAACTGATTCAACAATCGTAGCAAGAATTTTGTCTAGGTTATTTGCAGTCGCGCCAGAACTTTTGCAATACTGCAAGTATTGCGGTAGTATTGCTCTCATTTGTACTGCGATTAAACCAAGCAATGACTAGCTTATCCAGCTTTCAGATATAGCCAACTTTTGCTTCAAAACTGGTTTTTAGTTTCGGCTGCGATTAAACATGCTGAGTTTGACGCTGGATTTCCTCCGTTGATCAGCGTAATACGCCGAACTACCATCTGTTTTTACAATAGTTATTTTTGCTTTATTATTGAGTTAATCTTACTGAAAAGCATTGCAAATCTCACTTATTTAACCATTTCTGATGCCAACGACCTTCCTCTCTTCATGATCCCACCGTTTGGCGGGACCATTAATCTACCGAAAATTGCTAATGTAACTGGAATGAATATCGTTGAGCTGCGGCTCCTACGGCTTTGGCGAACGGTTAATAAAAGATACACAAACAGGCCCTTATGAAAGGGAGGCAGCCATAAGATTGAGAAGCATGATGGTCGACTGTGGAATCCACCTATCATATCACGGGACTCGTTTAAACCTGTTCACAATGTGCAGGCAGTCGACGCCAATGCCTATTGAACTATTAGGTGCCAAAGTATCCAGTCCCTTCAGCCCGGTACAATACTCGTGGTCGTGGAGCATGTAAGGTAACGGAGAATCGGGACTATCAGTGTATTTCTATATTGGATAGTAACGCTGTTTTTAACTTAAAACTTCCACTTGTTTCACTGACTGCACTTCAGTTGACACAAATCTTCTCGATGAGTAGCTTGTTGCACCGTTTCTTGCTTTGGTTGATTCACTTCCTATGGTTGGAACCTGCATAATGCACATTGGGGACAGTCGCCTCCATCTTTTATACTAGCCCGTATTAGACGCGGCTATTACGTGTTTTCGCTTACCGACCAGGATCACTATCGCCTCCCAACAATTGGTGACCCTATTTCAGAACATGTCATCCGCCATGTTGAATTTTAATTTTGTTGCGCTTGTTCCAGTGACTGACTCACTGCTCGCTATTCTTTTTTCTCACCTTTTATATATACCTATACATCGCTCAAGATGAATAGTTCTGATGTTACACCATCTAGGTACATGGTTAGTGCCGCTGGGCTAGCCTCAACACACTTTGGGAGAACGACCCGTTGCTATGGTTTGTACAGTTAAAATCCACTTTTTATATTTGCAGAATTTATTTTGTTAATTCTAAATATCATCAACCTCGTCTCGAATTCCGCAACTTGTATGCACTTGGGCGACAGAAATTATAGCTTGCCCTTCCCGATACAAAATATGTAAATTTAAAGCAGGCGTTTATTCAGCGAAGCACGCGCTCTGACAAGGTCCGACTGCAGCAACGCTTTAGGGATCTGCAGCTAGAGGACGGGATGCCTTCAGAGTATTTACGCGTTGCAACAGCTCCTAGGCACATCCATCATTGACTCTGAGAAGTTCCGCGAAACGTGTATGCAACGTCTTTCGGTAAGCACACAAGCCATCCTCGCCGCGGCAAGCGCCCTACATCTAGCAGCAGCTTCAGGACTAGCAAACCTTGTCAACAAACGACAGCAGCCATCGAACAAAGCTAGGTGACTCGACTCAGCCCAGTCTCAACTCCGGCCGCATCCGCGACTAGTAATCCGTCAGCAACCAACACTTTATCATTGCAAACGGCGTCACTACAATGCCCAGTGCAGAAACGCTCCCTCGCCCGTTACCAGCGCAGCCGCTCTAGCCCATCACCCCGTCGCACGAAGCGTAACAATTCAGGTTTTTGCTTTCACCACTTACGTTTTGTTAACAAAGCCCGTGAGTGCGAGCAGCCATACAGTTTCGCCGCCGCGAAGCAGGGCTACTTTCCGGCCAACCCGTAATGCTGACTAACTGTGTCGGCAAAGTTCAAATTCGGCTCATCTAGGTTGGGGCTTATGGTCCTTAGACTAAGTTCGTAGTCGATAAATGGGGCGGAAGTCAGCCGCATTACCCCTATGCCAGGTAAATCTACATCTTGGCGTTGACAAGCCTCAGTGCCGCCTTTGACATCACATACCTACAGTGGCAGGAGTGTCCACAGACATGTCTGTGGACACTCCTGCCACTGTAAGTATCCACCAAGAACTAGAAGGCTCAATGCGAATTCAGTTGCGGTCCACGTGTGCTCTCGTTTAGCACTATTATCCTTCGTTCCTCTTATATTCAGCACGTTTTCCTCAGTGATTCGTTGTAGGCTCCATACATCTTTGCACACACCCAGCGCTACTAGGAGATATTCCGTGTTTCTCCATCCTGTAATCTTTTAGAATGCCTGTATCACTTACCTTTGATGGCAGGTTGATGTATACTGCTGACACTATGCATCCACTAGTGACCAATCTGCTTCATAGGATGGTTATATCTGACCGCCGATAGATTTTCATAGCGCCATAATCTGTCGATCATATAAACCTCAACCTCTCTATTTGGTAGCAACTTGTGGTCGTAGGCTCCAAGCGTCTCCGGAGCTTCCTCGGAGTCACTCTCTTCTATCTCCAACCTTCATCCTTTGAGACTGCCTGCTTCACACACATTTGCTGCCTGCTGACTCATTCTGGGATACTCCAGGTGTCCACTAGCTACTACAAGGCTTCAACCCAATGCCATTGCCAGCCCTCGAGACTCTCTCTCCCCTAGCACCATTACCAGTTACTTGTACTACCCATGTCACCACTTTTCAGCTGCAGCGATTCCTTATTGTTAGCATCCATCATTGCGCTAGGAGTCACTCATTATCTCTACAACACCTACTCCCTTGAATGTTTTGCATCACATACCTTCGCATGTCTGTGGACACTCCTGCCTCTGTAAGTATCCACTAAGAACTAGAAGGCTCAATGCGAATTCAGTTGCTGTCCACGGGTTCCCTTTACTAGCACCATTATCCTTCGTTCCTCTTATCTCTATAACGTTTTCCTCAGTGATTCGTTGTAGGCTCCATGCATCTTTGCACATACCCAGCGCTACTAGGAGATATTCCGTGTTTCTCCATCCTGTAATCTTTTAGAATGCCTGCATCACTTACCTTTGATGGCAGGTTGATGCATTCTGCTGACACTGTAGGAATCCA
The DNA here is from genome assembly GCA_944474145.2 of Dicrocoelium dendriticum. Taxonomy (NCBI): domain Eukaryota; kingdom Metazoa; phylum Platyhelminthes; class Trematoda; order Plagiorchiida; family Dicrocoeliidae; genus Dicrocoelium; species Dicrocoelium dendriticum. The sequence goes on along the minus strand of OX104070.1, from coordinate 73,291,074 downwards.
CTAGTGACCAACCTGCTTCATAGGATGCTTATATCTGACCTCCGATAGATTTTCATAGCGCCATAATCTGTCGATCATACAAACCTCAACCTCTCTATTTAGTAGCAACTTGTGGTCGCAGGCTCCAAGCGTCTCCGGAGCTTCCTCGGAGTCACTCTCTTCCATCTCCAAACTTCATCCTTTGAGACTGCCTGCTTCACACACATTTGCTGTCTGCTGACTTATTCTGGGACACCTTAGGTATCCATTAGCAACTAGCAGGCTTTAACCCAATGCCATTGCTAGCCGACGTTATTCTCTCTCCCTCGGTACCATTAACAATTCTTTGTATTACCTTTGGCACCTCTGTTTAGCAGGAGCCATCTTTATTAGACTCCATCTCTGCGCATATCCGGAGCTCTCGAATAGCCACTTTAGTCCTCCTCTCTGGAACTGCGTGCGTCACATACACTGGCAGTCGGTTGACTTATTCTGAGATACTTTAGGCATCCACAATCAACTTTAAGGCTTCACCGCAATGCCATTGCCAGCCGTTGATACTATCTACCCTAGTGCCATTATCAGTCCATCCTATTACCTATGTCACCACTTTCAGCTGCAACGCGTCATCGTTGGTAACCTTGCTCTTTGCCCCAGGAGACACTCCTCATCTCTCTAACACCTCTCTTGAATTTTTTGCATCACATCTTCGCTGGTTTGTTGACTTCTTATGTCACTGTAGGTATCCACTGGTTCTCAGTAATTTTAACCCGAATGCCTTTGCTGGCCACTGATACTCTCTACCCTAGCGCCAACATTTGCCGCTCTTCTTATCTTCCTCATTACTACAGCAGTTCGCCGTACGCTCCGAGTCCCTTCTGCGCAGATCTTCAGCTTGCTTGGATACACTCCTTGTCTCTTCATCATACATTCCGCTGGAATGTCTATCACTTACCTGCACTAGCCTGTTGATACACTCAGCGTCGGTGTGTCTCTATGAAACTGAGAATAAACTATTTATTTATTTATTTATTTATAGGCATACACTAGTGACCAAGCGTCTGATTGGAATGGCTACATCTGGCCACTGAGTCTCTCCTAGCGCCACCATCTGTCGGTCATCGGAAATTCGGCATGTCTGTTCAGAAGTAGCTAGTAGCCACAGGCCCCATGCATATGCGATGATCCAGTGCTTGTTAGGAGCCACTCCGTATCGCAATAACCTTTATTCCTTTAGAATATCTGCATCCAATCTTTCCGCTGCCCTGCCATCAATTGATCGTTAGGTCTCTCTCGCGGTAACCTATGTATTTTCACTTATTCTGCGCTCCCTCTCGGATTACGCTAGCTGCGCGCTGTTCATGCAACTGACAATCACTACCATTATGTTTACTCTCTTCGCTCTCTCCCCACGCAATTATTGACTCATACTAAGCCGATACTTCGTACTTTACTTATTAGTACAACCCTCTTGTCTCTACGCAGGCGTTAGCAATCCACCCATCCGGCTAATGATTCTATAGGATATTCAAAAGACACTTTCAGCATAATTATTGCCGCACAGTGTACATGCTTTTGTCTCAAGTTAAAATGTTGTAACACAAGACATTAACAATGTTCAACTCCATGCCTGTTCTTGCGGTATTCTCTCGGTTGTCCCTCACTTTCCCTTTTCTCCGAGGTCCGGGACTGCTTGGAGATCTTGGATTGGACTGAGGAACAGTTTTGGCCCAAGGCGGACGTAACAACCCACAATGACTTACATGCAGCATGGTAGAACTCCGAAAGGACCGAACTACAATCACCACAACCCTTATCCAGTATGGAGAACTGGACATATCCTCGTACTCCCATACATTATACATTTGAAAAATCTGGACAGCGGAAAAGCTGAACTTTTGCTCACCTGGACATACAACAAGAAGAATAATCGCGATGTCCAGCTACTCCACTAACCCCAAAAATCATGTCGACCCCGATCAAATTACCTGTCCAACTAACGGAGGAAATTAGAGGCCATTAATCTGCGAAAAACCGAAGGTAAAACTAGTCGTCAAGCGGCTTTGCCAGTTCAACATTAATGTTCAAAATGTTTTACGGCAGTGTTGCAGGAGGTGGTGGGTTTTCGCCTGGCAAGCGTTCTCCCTATAAAAAGTCACAAATGTCTGCGTAACAACATTGCGACGCGGCGGATGTGACTCGCCACTGAATAACGTCAATGCCCACAACTACATACTGGCAAGTCAAATGGACACACATAACAACTCTTCCCGACACCGTTTTATCTACACACGGTTGAACCAGATGTATCGTCATGATACACGTCTGCTTTTAAACCTTGATCATACCTGAGTTGGTTTGTCTCTGTGAAACTGAGAATCAACTATTTATTCATTTAGTTAGTTCATAGGCACCTGGTGTCATCGGTCGCTTAGGCTAGACCTTGGCCTTCGGTGCACGTTCCGCTGGGCATTTAAAGTTGCAGTAGCCCCCTATGCCCTCAGCGGCATTGTAGTTCCTCAGAAGTTCTACCTTTTGGTCGATGCGAAATGCCAGATGAGAACGGGCACTGCAAAGAAACTCAGAGTACGTGGTATCACCACCGATATAACACCTACACCAACTGTCTACGTCTTCCTCAGACCTCGCCAGGCTACAACAAGCTTATTTCTTAGTATACCAAGCTTGCACAGCCAGTAAACCTAGCTTTACAAGTTGCCGCCCAAGCCACGCACCACGTACGGACAAATAGCCTACCCGTCGCACGCCGTCCACGCCGCCTATCGCCTGAGGAACTAAAGGTAGCTAGGACGGTTTGAGCACATGCTGGACCTCGGAATAAGCCGCTCTTCCGACAGCCCTTGGCCTTCGCCCCTGCAGATGGTCCCCAAGAAACCCGGTGACTTGCGCCCTTGTGGTGATCACGGCACACTCAAGCAGCTAACTGTCCCAGATTAATAACCCATCCCAAAGCTGCACGACCTTGCCGCAAGCCTCACACGTGAGATGCTCTTCAACAAGCTCGAGCAGGTTAGCGCTTATCACCAGTTACCTGTAGAACAGGAGATTCCTAAAACAGCCGTTAGCATTTATTTCGGCTTGGTTGAATTTTTAAGAATGTCATTTGGACTGTTCAACGCCGCACAAACCTTCAAACGCTTCACACAAAACCACTCGTGATCTGGATTACCCTTATTGCTAACCAAATTACTTCCTATGGTAATTTAGCGAAGAGTAATGCCACCGTCTCTCTATGCATTATTGGATTTATTTTATTTCAGCTTGTCGTTTAAAGTGAATGGCTGTTGTTTGATATCCCTGGTATGGTTGCGCTTGATGTGTATGTTGACAAGGTGCCTACATGTCCATTACCCACTACATCGTCCATACGGCTCCAGGAGACAGTTGGTCGTTGCTGGAGGGGACAGGGTGCACGGTTCTTGTGGCCGTGCTAGGCTCAAAGAGCGGTTCCATGCACTCAGTGTGGAGCGGACTACGGTCCAGCCACCGCCTTGTGTGCGCTTGATTCCCAACTACAGTGTGCTTGTGTTTGCCTGGGAAGGAGTGTGGGCCGGCTCCGTTGAAGTAACGTGGTTCCCATCCGCATGCCTCCCGGTCTTATTCTTTCGGGTTTACACTGGATATGGGGTATGTGGTTGGATGTGTGGGTAGTGCGGCGCAAGCCATCCATGGTCCCTCTGTAGGCGCAGGCGTCCTGTGGCTTGCCACAGTGACAGGCAAATCCGAAACCGGATGCCGCTAACCAATACCCAGTTAATCGGAAAAAGTGCACCTCGACCACTTTCGAAGTCTCCTCCAGCGCCTGACACAATTCGGTGTCACAGTCAACCCGGCTAAGTGCGAACTCGGCAACTTCAACATAGACGTCCCAGGCCACATCGTTTCGTCGTCTGATATCGAAGTCCTTCCTGATAAGATCCAGGCAATCAAGAACTTCCCAGCTCCGACTTTGTTCAAACGTCTCAGTCGATTTTCTGGTTTGGTTAACTACTATCGACGCTTCATTCCGCGCTGCGCTTAGCTCATGTAGCCCCTGATTGACCTACTCGGAGGAAAGGAAACTAAGTTAGTTTTCATTAACACAGCATAGACATCCAACACCGAGCCAAAAATGCTATCTCCCTTATGGCCCTTCTCGATCCTTCCGAAAAGACTGCGCCCCTAACTACTACCAATGCTGCCTCAGACGTCACTGTAGGAAAGGCTCTCCAACGACACGTTGGTAAACAAGGACAACCCTTTGGGTAGTTCTCCAACCGCCTGCAGCCAGCGGAATACCGCGAAAGTACGTTTGGCAGCGAACTGCTCTCCATGTACCTAGTCATTCGTCACTACCGGCACACAGGCGAAGACCGCGCTTTCAAGGTTTACACTGGTCATAAATTTTCCTCTGCGCCTTCAAAGGTACTACAGACAAATACGCACTTCAGAAAACAAGCCACCTAGACTTTGTTAAGCCGTTCGCTGCTAACATACGTCGTGTCTTTGGTGTCGAAAACTTCGTCGCCGTAGCACTCTCGAGCATCAAGCTCACTCTTTGCTCGTTGCCTACCTAGCCGCCATGGCCTCGCCTCAGTCTCAAGGCGAAGATATAAGACGCACTGTGCAATCCACAGCACGGTATCTGCAAACTGGTCACCCCCAGACCACGGAAGGTACCATTCTCTATGACACTTCGAAAGGTATTCCTAGACCCCTTATATCCGGTTTCCTCAGACGCACAAGCTTTGACGCACTGCACTCACTGTCCCAGCCCGGTATACGTGTATCTTTGAACCTGGTCCTCAAACGTTTCATGCGGCGAAGCGGAAGCAACTTTTCATAGCGTGGCTCGCCTCCGCTTTCAATGCAAGTGCCTCAACCTAAATGGCCAACACCACAGTCCACGTACTTCATTTTCCGCCTCGGAGTCTCGGGGCTCGCGTGTACAATTGGACCTGGTTGATCCCTTGACACTTGCACGCGGATACGGGTACATCCTAACATATTTTCACGGCTTCACCAGAAGGACAGAAGCCGTCCCGTAATAGACTGCACGGCTGAGACTTTTCTCCTGGCTTTCTTAGGTCGGTGTGTCCCGCACTATTGCTGGCTCCACCGTTACACCTAACCGAGGCATGCCTACCGAGTCTTCACAATTCCATACGTTTTACAACCGTGCAAGCTGTCTCCGCGCTCATACAGCAACATAGCACCCAGCAGCCAGCGGTTTAGTTGAACGCTTCCATAGACAGATAAATGCCTCGCCCTGCTTCTCCTTCTACCCTAGCTGGAGCCAAAGATAGTAGCTCGTAATCTTAGGCAACTGAAGCAGCATGGTGCCGTACTCGCAATGTGCGCCAGCAGAGCTGGTTTACGGCACAACGCTAACTGGGCATGGAGAATTCATTTCGTATTCCGCATCGTCGTGGATGCCCCGCCTTACTTTGCATCCTCCCTGGTTCCACGCATGAGTCCACTAGGCCCGACTCCGCCCGTGAGCCGACTAGAGAAGTTGGAATGCACCGTGGACTCTAACTGCACTCACTGCTACCTCCGCAATGACGCATAGTGGCGCCCTCTCTAGCCTCCCTACACTGGGTATTTCAGCGTCCTATAACGGATTCCGAAACATTCTACTTACGAAAGGATAGTCACCGAACGGCGGTGTCTATTGACCGCCTCAAAGTTAGTTTCTCTTGACGAACCACCTGCAACCCATCCAGCTGCTAGCACACAAACACCTGCAATTGTGGTGACTTTCAGAGCACTGGATATCCCGTAACCCTCTGTTCCCTTTGGCTCTATGCATACATAGTCTTAAACCTAGGCAACTGAACGACGCAGTAGACAGGTCAAGCATCCGGTACGGCATACAGAGTTTGCAAACGTTTGCTATTTTCCTTAACCCTCCTAGTTCGTCCTTAGTAGTAAGCGTGTGTCTTGTCCACAAAGGTTCGGCAAAATCGGCAAAAGATACCAAAACATGTTGAAAACTTAAAAAGCGTAGTTGCTTTTAGCATGCTGGCCTGATTCCTTCTCCAACCCCAAGCCATTTCTACCAACCCTTTTCACCCCTCTGAGAGGTATTTTCTAGAAACGCAACCGCAGGAATTGCTAAGGTGAAGCTTGCGTGACTCGCCAACCGGCTCAACGTAATCACCGAGTGAATCTCCCGCCGAACCAAAAACCCCGTCCTGACCCAAGGAACAGGTAGTCACCCTTTGCCGCGGACGGCTAGGAACGGGTTGGTCCTCAAACGCTTAACTATGCTATTTAAACAAAGACGCCGGACTTTTTCTTGGGACGAGGACTGTGGACATGAGTGCGGTGGGGGAGTGAAACCCAAGCGCCCGTTTGGGTCTGCAGCAAAGGGAATGTCCTGTCTGTCGTTGTTCTGGACAAGCCAGCTTTCTTGCAGGCTGACCAGCCGACCTCGACAGCCCACCGATGGTGCACTCTGGTCCACACGATCATCACGAATACATAATAGCTAATACTTGGACTCAGCTAACGCTGCAACACACCGCAACTTAGAAGACCTTGTTTAAGCTCATGCAACTATTCGCACCCCTCCATACCTCCCGTTTTTCCCAATAACTGGTCCATCGAATGCTTTCATCCATCAGCCTTCTAGGAAGAAGCGCTTGTAGTATACCGGAACACACACAGTATTTTGCATTTTTGGATTTTAAGGTGGTTTTTGGCCTTCAAAACGGTCACCTTTTAACTGGCGGTACTTCGGTTGACACAAATCTTATCGGTGAGTAGTTTGCTGCACCACTCTTCGCTGTGATTGCTTCGCCTCCTATATTTATAGCCTGCACACTACACGTTGGGTACAGCCGCCTCCAACTTGTAAACTGTCCCGTAGGTTACAAGGCTCTTACTTGTCATTGCTTACCGGCCAGTATCCCTGGCGCCACAAAAATGCATAAAAGTAACTTCATTATTATTCATGCAAAAGCGGGTGAGTATTGCAAAGTATGATGTGACCTCACGAGCGCACAGTCACTTGCCATGTCTAGAACTATACCTTTATTTAGTTAGTTGTTTAAAATAGCTGCCAACAAGACCTTCACCCACGTGATAACTTGTGTGCTATTCACGCCTTATTTTGCGTCGTCACCAATACTGGACCAAAAACTGGAGAAAAGGCTCATAAATTGCAAACGTTTGCGCGGTAGGGTGAGCCCCAACGCAAACTCATAATACTACTTCACCTCTGAAATACCCCAACTTTTGAAACCAAAGTACTTGAAGCCCTACCCATGCAGCCTCTTGCGAATTACCCGTTTAGACGCAAGTTGCCATTTTTCGTTTTGCTCAATTCTTCGTTCCTTGCGATGGACCTCTGTAGGCTACTGGCAATGAGGGTCCATGGATGGGGATGCAAAACTTGAGCTAAAGTTGCCAAAACCCGCAAAATTAGCTTCATTAATTGCCGGGGACTACCTGATCGCTCGTGCCAAATGGACTCTGAGCTTCCTGCACCACCATGTATACAAGCTTAGCCTAGCCTCAGGACAACATTCATAAGCACTTAAAGTTATCTAATTTTGGGGATATTACTTATACAGTGATATCATCGAACAACGGACCTCTAAGGGGACACAATGATGGTTTGTGGAGCTCCGCTTGATTACAAAGGGTCATGTACTTTCTTGCCACCATACCGTTCACTGGTGGCTTCTGAGCGTTTCCTTGTAGATGTTCACTTATTCCTCCACGTTTTCGTACGTAGACCTTGAAACTATGTTTAGCGGCCACTGAGTCCTTCACTGTAAGTACTGCTACTTTGGAGCCTTATTGTACCTTCCTAGATACGCAGTCTATTAAGTTTCCATAGCAATAAGGCACCTTTTATAATTTTTCTTATTTCTTCCGCGTTTGCTTAAAACTATTACAGCAATTGTACGAAGCAGTTTGTCTACGGTAATTGCAATCGTTCCGATACTCGTGAAATACTGCAAGTGTTGCGGTAATTTGGCTCTTATTGACACAGCGATTAAGCGCCGTTGCGACTAGCTTATCTAGCTTTACTATTTGGCCACACTTCGCCTTAAAATTGATTTTTAGAATTGGCTTCGTTTAAGACCAGCTGAGTTTCTTGCCTGAATTTCTACGTCAAGCAGACGGAGTAGTTATATTTTACGCTTGTGATTTCCATCTAAATATGCCGATTTGCCGTCCATTTTAGTAATATATTTATTTTTAACCTTTATCATCATTCGCTTGGAAGCATTAACAATCTCATTTATTTCGACATTTCAGATACTTTCGATTTTCTCTTTTTATAAGTTTATCAATTATCGGTCCACCTAATCAATCAAAGTGGTTAATATAACTGGAATGAAGGTCGTTGAGGGACGGCTCCTACAGGTTTGACGTATGGCGATATGAAGGTGGGAAAACGGGCCCCTGTAAATTTGGCTGCAGCAGATAAGATTGAGACGCATGAGAGTCGACTTTGTAATCCCTATACAATATGGCGGGATGCTTTCAATCCTTTTCATCTTTTGCAGGCAACACAAGCAAGCGTTTACTGACCCATTGAGTGCCAGGAATGCCATGCATGCTATCCGGGTGTCGTAGTAGTCAGCAAGGATTACATAAACTTAATTCAATTAGCACTCATGCAAGAGCCTGTGCTTACTGTACATTATATTCTGAGCCCGCGAGGTAACAGCTTTTAGACAAATCTAGCCATGTTAATTATATTTATGCAATTGTTTATTTATTAACCACACTTTGTGATTGAATATTATGAAGAACTTAACGTCTGACTGTACTCTTCAATCTGTAGCTTGATGAACGTCTTTAACTGGGTAACCTTTACCATGGTTGTCAGACAAACCTGTTGAGGTGCCTTCTTTTTGTCTCATTCGGCACATCCGCCGGCTGAGTTGTTTTATGACGAACTGCTTTACTGTCCCCAGTTGCTGTCTTCACCTAGCCTTTACTATGCACGCATTTAAATATCTAACGCAAGGTACTCTGCATAACGTTATGCGACAACTTTTCCAAACGAATAATAAAAGATTTAACTGCCCACGTTATGTGAGCGGTTTAGCTGGAGCTTAAAGTTTCTGCCAGCTTTAAACCAAAGCAAACTAAGCAAGAACTTGCGCACTAACTACTGCTTACAAAGATAAAGACTCAGTTTGCCGCTACGTTTTCAGACCTCAAAATATGGACGCCAGCTCCCTGCTCTAAATATGAGCCCAAACAAAACCTCCAGTAAGGCAAGAATACTATGTGAGGTCTTCAGCTGCTACTTTAGAGAATCGCAGTGCCTAGGAATAGGTTTACTCTATTAGGCTTTGCCAGTGCGCTTTAGTTGGTTACTGTCTTTGCTACAGGTTGACCTAAATAAAGAAATAAATGGTTTGTTCTCTAATTTATCGTTGCACACCATTTCAGGCATTATCCAGCATTACAGTCAGTAAGGTTACGCAACAGGTATGTTGCTATGTATGCAATCAGCAGTGACCAAAAGTTATAAAGGCCGCTGAGTTTGAGGAACTATTCATGAAAAATAAACTTGTCAATGGCTGACGATACCTTGGCTTCAAGTACGCATAGTGCAAAATGCCAAGGCACTATAAGTGTAGGGAAAACGGTAAATGCAGATAGATTATCTTATTATTTTAGGTGTTAAGCAAAGATTGAGCTATGTCTCTAGCAGACATGCCAGTAGGTATTTGTGGGTAATGATTTTATTCAGTGGCGAGTCACATCCGCCACATCGCTCCGCGAGTTCAACTCATGAGACATCCTCAAACCCTGGATCAGCTGGCATACGCGTGTTCTAATCAAGAATGGTAATGAAGTTTTTCGTAGTCTACTTTGAAACTCTCCAGTTTATTAATGCAGTAAGACAAAGATCTGATTCTTTGGAAACACTCATTATGTCACGTTAAAAGGTTGGATGTTAACAATTAACTCCACTACTATTACCTCGCGTATGACGGCGAAGTTAAATAAATAAATAAATTATTAGGTATATTTCTAGACCTGCTAGAGGCTGCACCCTAAAGGGTTCAGATCAATGCTTACATAAATCCGATGCTCTTGCATGGAAGTAGGTAAAATATAAGTATATGTTCATCGTCAACAATTACAAATGCATTGGCATTGTTTGATATACAGCTACTGGGTCGCAGGCGCCCACCTTGACATGTTTCTGGTTCCTGCGGGTGATATTGAACTCCTTGTTTTTTGTGAAAACTTCGCGGAGGTGTAGTTGTGCCTTTTCTCCTTGGAACAGAATCCAATTCGCCGAAAGTGCACTTTAAATTGATCGCACATTAATTGGCCACTCAGTTGCCCCAATTGTTGTTGCGCACATGGAAGAAATGAGTGAAGGGATTATAAGGCATACTAAAAGTTGAAAACAATTCCGATAAATGCGGACAATATATAAAGCACCCACGCTTTTCCTTATGCAATAACCCGCCAAGTAGTACCAACTTCTCTGGTCCTTTTATACATTCGGGGGACCAGCTCCAACTTAGACAATTGATCACTCGTCCTGCCTCACGTTCGCATCTTCATTTTGTTTCTATTCTCTATTGACTTCCTCAACCACCAGATGATTCCGGTTTCCACACGTGGAAAGTACCGCTCCTTCTAGCGAATTCATGTAACCGTTGGCTCTCCTCCAGCCATCATTGACTGTCGGACATGCACGCAACTGGACAGAACTGCTAACTGCTAACGTGACCATTGGCTTTCGCTGGCAATGGCAGCCCCAGTATGCTCTGGCGTACTATTGCTTAACCCTCACAGTACGGAAGCCTCACCTCCGATTGATTAACTTACCTACTTAAGGCTGCGACCACTTTCTCGATGTAGCAGCTACTTAATCGTTCCCTAGATTTGTTTTCATAATATATTGACCAGTTCTGTTATGAATATCCTCGCATGTGGCTGGAAAATTGCACTGAGCACCTCTTCAAATTTGGATTCGCTTGGCACTTAGTTTCATTGTTGCCTTTGACCACCCATCCAACCACCTTGGTGATATAACTTTACGCATGGTTTTTATCGTTTATCTGTCTCTGATGCTTATTAGTTTCTTTCATACCTTACCAAGCTGAAAGTCGCTGTATGAATCCGTTCCGCCTCCTTCCATTTTCACCTTTATTAGCATGTCATCCACACTGCCTAGCACTTCATTGCTCTACCTTGACCTGTGGTTAATACTTGCTAGGAAACCAGAACGATTTCCGTTTATGCAGCTCAGGGCTATTCGTTCCATTACTAGTAGCAATTTACTAACCCCACGTTTCTGCTATGCACCTCGTGTCGCACGTGCATAATATTATGAACGTCACTGCATAAACTTGCTTCTTCCGTTATCGTTCTGCCTACATCCCGTTTATCGACCTCAGGCGTCCCTTAATTTGGCCTCCAGTGTCCCCTCTCTCACAGTCCTACTGGTTCGCAGACTAAAATCTAACCACGGCGAACACATATTTCGGATAATACTTCAACAAACCAGTACAAGCCGATGTAATTACCTCGACAAGACAGAATACTGTCATTAAAATGGGTAAAATCAGTTTACAATAGGTCAGCTGTCGCCAATAATCAGGTCAACGTCGATGTGTTCACACGATCCCACTGAGTGACACTTACAACTCCATCGGGCCAGGGCAGTTGTGGGGCATGAACAGATCGCTTCTGAGTGCACAACTGGTACGTACAACCGGACTGCTATAGCTACGGTTGCTTCTAATATTCCTCTGCGCATATACATCGCTCGATTATCCGGGGCCTTGTAGATAACTTGCAATGCGTCTGCGGGCCTAGGGTTATGGCCTGCGCCGGCGAGGTGGGCAGCTATTTCTGCTTATTTAGCTGTCGGCGCTACAGCGCTGTCAGTGCCATTACGAACGCATCGCATGCATCAGTTCTTTGCCGATACTTTGCATACGTCGCCCTTCTGAAAGATGCTTCATGTTGTGACTGTTCTTTACTTGTTATCGTAATCCATTTGCTCTCAGCTTCACTTAAGCTGATACACGTTTTCTGCTAGCCTTCGTCGAGAACAGTTGAGCCTATCGTTTACCAGTGCATCTATGCAGCTTTCCAATACTCTTACTTTGCGTTTCACATTGTGAACACGATTCTCCCTCTTTGGACCATGCGCTCTACAGAACACTCTTCTTATGGGGTAGTTGTAGTCTGAGCCCCACCTAAGGCGAGACGCACGAAAGGAACTGTAAGGCCTAAATACTGAACAAAAGTATGCAGTACCACGGAAGTAAGTACAACGGCAAGTAAGTAACCAAGTAATAGAGTTTATCGATTGATTCCTGTCTGTGTGCTTGATTGGTGGCATTTAGTGCGTTGGTTATTTTTATAGGGAGTTCCACAGATAGGTCAGCCGGCGCATGACCGTTCAGCGTCTGGCACTAGCTGCTCGCTCCGTAATGGTCAGCTGATTTTAAACCATTGATCGCTGCTCCGGTACCCTAAGAGCAAACCGTCATTCTGCCGAGTAAGAAATAATAAATAAATAAATGAAGTTCTATTATTCGGCAGTGCGAGGCATAAACCAGTTGCGTGGGCTGAGCAACTAGTACAAGGTTGTCACAGATTATAGGTTATTGTACGTGTTTAATACAATGGTGCCCAAATGAGCTTTTTGAATTGATTAAACTTTTGAAAGAGTCCGAGGGATTAACGAACTGGCAACAGTAACAAATGTAGGTCCCATGGAAAGTTCAAGTAAACTAAAACGACCATCCATGGAACTAGCCCCCGGGATCTGCTTCCATGCAGGGTGTTCCCTCGATGGGTATCACTAGCAATTCCATGTTCCATCTGGCTCCGTCCCCTTGTGGCAAAATAGTAAATAGGCCACCACCTGGGCAACAAAGGCTTTTTCATTAGGCCTGTTGTATGAACAGCTTATAGGCGATGAAACCTCAGCCCGTTCCTTCATGACAATCCATCAACTATGGCACCTTTTGTCGTAAGCCAGGGAGTCGGTAGCAGTATGTTTTTATTGGCATACTTTTGTAGTTTGGAAGCTGTAATCCCTCACCTCAAGTGAGCAACCCAGTCATAGCCAAACATGAAACCTGGAAGAATATAACGTCTGTAGAATTAAAAAATGATAACGAATACAACAGCTTGATGGTGAGCCAATCACAATTGTATGGAAAGTCTTGGCGAGTGATGACGATGGTACCGAGACATCAGCTTGAAAGCCGCAGTGCATTTTTGAACCAGGGCATCAAAGGAGAAAACAGAATAGCACAGACGGAGTGATAGGAGTAAGTTCCTTTATAAATACAGGGTCAGGTATTCAAATGTATGTAGGTAACAGTATAATGTTGAGACAAATAGGGGATATGGAGAGTTTCATATCTCATACAAATAATCCAGCCCGCGTTCGGCTAAGTGTTGGCCAGATACTGGAAACAGTCAGGTGAATATAAACCATGCGTGCAAATGGCGGATACGTAGTGCAGTTGCTAATACTCGATTGAAGTTTTTCTATCTTCATGCAACTTTTACGGGGAAATAATTGAGTAAAGCTTGGCGCCAGAGTTTCGTATTTTCAGTGTGCGCGCGATGTTTCTTAGTAATTAGCATACACTGGTCTGCAACTAGGGTTGTGGATGAGCAATGAAGCTTAATCCGGAAAGTAATTGGTATAGAAAGCACACAGAACGTTTGAGTCTGCTTAGCCATTGCTGCTCCAGTTTTAGAACCTCGCAACTCTTAGGTGTCATAGTATTAGACATGTTTAGATACTAAATTGTGAAGGCTCGCTGAATGTTTTCTAGTGCTAAGACTTCTGCTTGTTTAGATTGCCGTGCTTTGGCCTACTAGATAGTTAGAGGATTAAAGCCTGGAATCCCTCAAGATAATAGTTCGACTTATGTAGGCTCGCAGTCTTCTGGCGGAAGCCTGCAAGTATATAACATACGCTAAAAAGTTAAATGAGGCAGAATATCTTAGCCCAAGGTCTCCGCCTACGCCCGGCAAGGAAATAGTGGTGTCGTTTATGGTTAGGATGTTCAGAGAAGGGCCACAGCCGTGGTGTGCTATATTACGTTTGTCAGTGGTAAAATGCAACTTCCAGGAGTTACTCCAAGGCTCCAAAGCGTAAATGTCAGATTGAATACAGGCTACCTTAGGACCACGTTGCCCATTGGCGAAAAGATCCATAATTTTGACGTCATCAGCAAAGTGGAATGACGCCCCGTACAGCTTTCCAGCAAGGCGATCGTTGAAAGCGATTAAGGATATAAGCTGGCCAAGCACGCTACCTTGGAATAATCCAATAGACATTGGGGTGAATTCGGATGTATGGTTACCAATTTTATCTACTACATTTCCACCCTCGAGGTAGGAAGACAACCACACTATAAGCGAATTGATGGTACCATAGGACATAAGCTTCCGCAACAATAAGGTGCCGCCACACGGTCAAAAGCCATATGGATGTCGAGAAATATTCCAGTGGGGGCACTTCCGGCGTCTCTTGCTCTAGTCACATGATCACATTGATCTACCTAACAGATAGTGCAAAAGTCACCTTTCAAAAAACCGTGCTGTTGTTTGCCTTGGTGGCTCATGACACGCAAATATTCTAGTATGTACTATGTAACTAACCACTCAAAGATTCTGGAATAAATATGTGCGTGGTAGATTGAGTGGTAACTTTTTACACCTTGCGTTGATGCGCTTTTGTCTCTTGGTAGTATACTTGATTGCTTCTAGTGCATACGGTCCTCCTTAATGAGCATGGATAGTGTAATACATTAAGCAATACAGGGTGATGGCTAGGCCTCGGAGCTTAACTAGAGTCGGCGGGTGTCGTCGAGGCATGATGAACATGATGGCCGAACTTGCCGGGGTTGGGGACATAGGTCAGTAAGCGTACATTCAACCCCTTGTAGTGTAACACTGCCACTGTGTAGCAGGTTGTGTTGAGGATCCTCTTTCGCATTAGGGATATAAGTAGACAGGATGTGGTCATGTAAGAACAGACAGATGAGTGCGCGATCGGTTATGGCAGTTCCATCAGATTTAACACTCGAGTTTAGCCAACTCGAATTTTTATTCTGTCCGCAGGCAAAACGTGTTGAGGTGCAGCCTACGACGTTACCACCCTTAAGTACGAGTACCTTCTCAGGGCATAGCGTTTTGTGGTGATCTTGTTAAAACGCTGTAAGCATTCTGATGTGCAGCACCGGCAGAGTAAAATCGTGTGTTTTCATAAAAGTTTTCCATTGTATGAGGTTCAGCGGCTACCTCTATCGTGATGCCTGCAAGTGCAGTAGTCCTTAGCAACTGCTTAGCACCTGCTGGAGCCACAACTTTAGCCCAAAGCTGAAAACGGTGGTAGTCCTAAGCACAAGCAATTTGAACATTCGGCGCCAAAAAATGGATTCCAATTTGAACAACGTATACGATTCAAGCATACTGACCTACGCACAGAAAGGCGTATGCCGTGTTTGATCAAGTATTCTATCGGTTTAGGAAGAATTTATCAAGAACAACCAACCCTGTTTTGGTCACTACCCGGCAAGCTGTCACTGATATATGTGGACACGTGAACATCCCATGGTAAACATTAGATCAACTGGGTTACCAAACAGAATAAGCACTTTGAGGTACCGCACACATCTCCTTCGGCCAAACGTAGACATAGAAGTACTGTGTTTTTGTGTTTGCTTATTAAAGATCCATGGGATATTAGGCATAGTAATATCCCCAGCGATTATTTTATTCATGTATGAGAGGTCAGCAGTAAAAACTGTGACCATCAAGTCATCCGTTAGGATGAATGCACATGATAGGATTCTGTAAACGCAACCTACTAAAAGCTTTGTAAGATTAACACAAGGGTTAATCCACACCGAAGCAGGAATTTCCCATAGGAGTGGTTCATCCAGAGGAAGCATCTAGTACCTGTCTTTGACGTGGATTGCACAGCTACCACCTCTACCGTAAAAGCTGACATTACGAAAGATATTATACCCCAGTGTCCCGAACAATGTGTCTGGCGTCTCAGCTTAATGACACCTTCCTGTTATTAGGACTAGGTCCGGAGAAGAAAGGTAAAGCATATTGCTTAGGAAGCGCGTTTTATTTATCAATGAACGGGAATTTATTAACGGTAAGTGCAGTGCCTTGTTATCCGTTGAGTGGGCTACAGGAATCCAGCTACAGGATACCAAGCAGGTGGTAGTTAGGGCCGGTGGATTTGGGGTGGTTGCTACCGGGATATTTACGTTGCGGAATTAGTGTCATTTGTAGTTTGGCGGCTAAAACAACACTGGACCCCTAATAGTCGAATGGGCGAGATACAGGAAAAATAAGACGCACTGAGTACAGCTTGCAGGCTGTTGCATATAAGCAGAATGCCTGTTAAGGTTAATTACATGTTGAGGCTGGTTGCGAGGACATTGGTTGTGCCCATTTCTCTCAGCTACTTGAATTTCACTGGCAAACGGCTAACAGGTTATGGAGCGCACAGGTTGCATGTTCAAATGCCTCATGGCTACTGATATATCGATTGTCTGCAGGTTCCCAGCGTTGACAACGTTTGGTAGAAGGTTTACAATAACAACTTTTACTGTGCTTAAGAGCGTCCCTACAGATGCCACGTGAGGTTTTGCTACCAGTTTTTTACAAGGCTATTCCAGAGTGGCTTAGCTTCTAGAGGAATGAAGCAGTTTGGAGCGGTTTTCGGTTTCGTACCACGGAGTTTATGCACCTGGTTGGTGAGTAGAAATAGTCGTATGCGCAATGCAGCTTTCATGTATGTTCCGGGACGAGTTGCGCAGTAATGTTGGGCTAGCGTGATACTGAGTGGAGTCAGAAGCGACAAGTTCACGACAGCTGTCATTTGCTTTCACCGGTAGTGTTGGTGCTTTTATGGTCAGTGTCATTTAGGTTGACCAGGTGGGTAGCGGAACAAAGTTGTCAGAAGCTGTTTGTCGGAACTAGGCATTTTTGCACACCTTTGTGGTATTGTTAACTCTGGTTTCATTACCATGGATGCGTAATCATTCTTAAGGGCTAATACGGTCCTACTGCAAATGAGCTTCTCAGCAAGCGTTTCGTTTGAAAATGGAAATCGTATTGGACAGACCTGCTTCGAATTCCCCTTTCACAGCCCTACGCAAACAAACTGCAGTTCTACAATATTACAGTGGTTGGCCACTGCAGACGAGATAACCTCAAGAGCTAAGGTTTCTGATAAATTAATTGCTATTAAATTTATAGAGCGTTGCAGGCGTGCATGAACTCAAAGGCAACAGGTTGTATTAACTTCCCATGTTATCGAAGCTGTTCCATTTTTGTGTATCGGGAGTGTTAAAAAGATAGTTAAGCGATTTAGTTTGAGCTAAGGCATGGTTCAACCCTTCAAAACTTTCCTTCAAGTCCTTCCCGTGTAGCTCAAGCGCAGCCATCTTCTGAATCGCTTTAGAGAGGGGTTCTGCTTAAAATGTGCGATGCTCTATCACAGTAACCTCGGGGGAAGTATCATTAAATTGCATTTTTATCCTAAAGAGCGAGTTCGGCTTCATACGCATCTCGGATGATGAGCCGCTTTTCCATGCTAACGGAAAGGTTATAAGCAGGCAGTATTGCCCGAGTTTTAGTGACTTCCTGTCTATTCTTTGAGTTTCTGCTTTTGCCCGTAGTAGCCTGAAACTTTACTGATTACTTACTCGGGGTTAGGGCTTGTAAAACCTATTTTGTGTGCACAAGCGTTAAACAATAGGCACAAAGTTCACCGTTGCAGTTACTGTGATAGGGCCGAAGCAAACAGTCATCGGAAGGCCGCCGAGGACACAGACTAGGATTTATCTTTTCACACCATAACTACCCTATGAGACATGTCAAGCACCTGCTTTTTACCCGTTATACATCTTTGTGCCTGTTTCATTTTTTATAGGGCTTATGTGATCCGTCTAATTTGCACGATAATAGCAAGGTACACGGATGCCAATGCTTCAGACGCAACGTTTGATAAAAACTAACCGGATATAAGGGCACTCAGTTGTCCAAGCACCTTCCGAATGGATCATTCTTTTGGCAACTTGGAGAGTTGCCGCTTGCATGGGGACTAAACAAATTGGGTTAGCTCACCTCACAAGCACTTTGCCACAACTTACTCCGTGTAATTAAATTAAAATAGCTCAATTGTTTCACCATGTGTGACAGATTCCTCTGTCAAACTTAGTTACGTTGACATGGGTAGATTTGCTTCCTCACCCTGGTGTTCGAATAATTGGATTCGGCGCCTTACACTACTGCTAAAATATTTTTATGCTCCACTTACCTGGAGCTTCCTGACGGCATATCATTGAGCCAGTAATGCACATGAAGTCAAGTTCTCTTGACAGTAACCCCCGTGGTGGAACGCTGTTCCCTTTCAGTAGACATGCTTGGCCATTACGTGGCCTGGACTCAGGGGTTGAGCTCTATTACTCTGATTACCTACCCAGGGTCTGAGAATAATTAATGCAAAATTAACATAGATCCCGCATTGTTGCATTTCTGAAGTAGGTGAAACGAATTAAGCAAAATGTATCAACTGCACTCAGCACCTGCCAAGTTAAGTGTGGCGACCTGGACACGAAGTCTGCACGCCAGGAACAGTATACCACAACGGAAAAGCCAGTCCATTTATTCGAAAACACTCGCCTGCAAAAGCCTTCACCCGACTCTCGTAGACATTTCAATTTTCGACCGGATTCAACTATTAATGGAGGAGCTGGAGTAAGAAATGCAGTTATGCAAAGTAGTGATTTGATGTTCACTTACCTGCGAACAGCGGAGAGATAAAGCAGTATGCACGAGCCATTGCGTGGTATACATCACCCTTCCAACGGCTCGACGACAGAATTACAGGACTTGGTGGGTTTTCGCCCGGAAAGCCATCTACCTATATAAAGCCACAAATATCAGTTTAGCAACACTGCGACGAGGCGGATGTGACTGGGCGATGAATAAACCCACTACGCACAAACTCACCATGATAAGTTAATCAGAGCGATCCTTCACTTCCTTTCAATGTTTTTGGATACGTACACTAAAAGTACAGTTCCCTGTGTCTACCTCCCGTCACCTCTCTATATGTTACGATTTTACACATACTTGAACTTACACTTTCACCACCTCCCTAAACATTCCGTTCCGGACCAGTGCATAAGTCATTTCCGTAACTTCTGTATATTGTGCGAAAAACGTAGTTCCTACCAAGCAACGTGCCTGTTGCGAAAATACCGCTTGTAAATGCTTGATCATGCCTGAGTTGGTGTGCCACGAAGTATTCATGAATACATTGCTTAGTTAGTGGTTATTTATAAATGACAGCCTTAAGACTGGTACCTCCATAGTTAAACGCTACTGACTTAGAAATAGTGAAGCAATTGACATCTTTAATGTTACCAGCTAGAAGGCTTACTAACCAAGAGGTACAGTTAATAAATGGGGACTTTGGTGGTGTTGCCAGTATGTACAGTCTGGTTTGCCTAGCTGAGGAGGGAGAGCCCACAGGGTGCGACTGTTATGAGTTGTGCACTTCAGGCTATCTGTGTCCCCTGCATGGTCCGATCTGCTGCTGCCAGAGGTACTTGCGGCTTCTAAAGGAAAGCTTTTGATAACCTAAACTTTAACCGATGGCATACAACCAAATCGCCGCTTACGACCTCCTCAGCACGAAAACAACCGATGTACTGCACCAACAAAGTCCAACTGTCCATTAGTATTGCTGCGGCTTTCAAAACAGCCTTGAGCCGTCTCGCAAAATTACAAGGTGTAGCATGGCTGTTAGCAAAGAACTCATCCATCTGTAAATACCGCTTTGTACCCTGCTGTGGCCAAAGCTATTTGGTAACTACCTATATCGGATTATTCCGGTTCACGCATGCGGTTCTTCCAAAATAAACAACTGCTACTATGAGCCGCTAACTTTTTAGGTAACAGACTAAGGCCCGGACGTACCGTTCCCATTGGGCTTAATTTTCTTCGCATTCTACCCAGAAGGTTGGCCATGTCTAATTCAACTTCTAACTGGTGTCACGTAGGCCGATGCCATAAAGAAACTGCAGGGTAC